>CM018698.1:6305009-6712854 GCA_009363875.1 Mikania micrantha
AAGTAATAGCCTATGCATCACGACAACTAAAAGTGCATGAGAAAAATTATACAACCATGATTTGGAACTTGGAGCTGTAGTGTTTTGCACTTAAATTTGGAGACACTATTTGTATGGAACGAAGTGTATTATCTACACTGATCACAAAAGTCTTCAACACATACTTGATTAGAAAATGCTCAATATGAGACAGCGAAGATGGTTGAGTTACTCAATGACTCGACTGTGAGATACGTTATCATCCCGGGAAGGCGAATGTCGTTGCTGATGCATTAAGTCGTAAGGAAAGAGAAACCCTAAGGGTACGAGCAATGCAAATCGTTGTAAAACCTAATTTAATGGATCAAATTAGGATTTCTCAAAAAAGAGACATTTGAAAAAAGGAGATAACACAGAAAAAGATATGATCGGGATGGATAAGCATTTAAATAATGGAGATGATGACATTCAGAGATTTAAAGGTAGAGTATGGGTACCTACCTCTGGTGATCTAAGGGAATTAGTGATGGATGAAGCACATAAGTCTAAATATTCTATTCATCCAGGAAATGACAAAATGTATCAGGATTTGAAATGTAATTATTGGTGGCTGGTATGAAAAAGTCCATCGCACAATATGTTGAAAAATGTTTTGACATGTTCAAAGGTTAAGGCTGAATATCAAAAGCCGTCAGGCTATCTACAACAGCCAAGTATTCCTGAATGAAAATGGGAAGGAATCACAATGGATTTTATCACCAAATTACCAAGAACATCTAGTGGATACGATGCAATCTGGGTAATTGTTGACCGTCTGACGAAATCAGCACACTTCCTACCAATCAAAGAAAGTTATAGCATGGAACGATTGGCCAAATTATATGTGGACGAAATAGTGACAAGACACGGAGTGCCATTTTCCATTATATCCGATCGTGATAGCCGTTTCACGTCTAGATTTTGCAACTTTCCACAAGCATTAGGCACAGGCAAACACGTTTGGATTTAAGCACCGCTTATCATCCACAGACCGATGGGCAAAGCGAACGGACTATACAAACCTTAGAAGATATGCTTAGAGCATGTGTTCTAGACTTTGGAGGAAGCTGGGATACTCATTTACCTTTGTTTGAGTTTTCCTATAATAATAGCTATCACTCCAGTATTAAGATGGCACCGTTCGAAGCTTTATATGGTCGAAATGTAGGTCTCCACTGTGTTGGGCAGAAGTGGGAGATAGTCAAATCACTGGACCTGAAATAATCCAGGAAACAACTGACAAGATTGTCCAGATTAAAGAAAGGTTAAAAACTGCACGTGATCGTCAGAAAAGTTATGCGGATAAGAGACGAAAGCCTTTAGAATTTGAAATAGGCGATATGGTGTTATTAAAGTGTCCCCTTGGAAGGTATGATACGTTTTGGAAAACGGGAAAACTAAGTCCACGGTACATAGGACCTTTCGAGATTATAGGAAAGGTTGGACCGGTAGCCTATCGTCTAGAGCTACCAGAAGAATTAAGCAACATTCACAATACATTCCATGTGTCAAACTTAAGAAAGTGTGTGGTGGATGGAACACAAGTCATCCCACACGAGGAAGTTCATGTTGATGACAAATTGCAATTTAAAGTAGAACCAATTGAAATTATGGATCGAGGAGAAAAGAGGTTAAAAAGAAGTAAGATACCAATTGTACGAGTAAGATGGAATTCTAGACGAGGCCCAGAGTTTACATGGGAACGTGAGGACGAAATGAAAAAGAAGTATCCACATTTATTTAGCTTACAAGTTGAAGACAACCATAACTAAATTTCGAGGACGAAATTTCTCTAACAACGGGAGACTGTAACAACCTCGAAAATTCAGGTCTAATTTGAACCTTTATTATTTATTAAATCATCTAAGAATATTTCGTAAGTTCATTTCTAAGTTAGAAATATATTCGGTATTCTATGGATCAATTAAAGGAATATGTTATTTCGAATAACGAACTTAGAACCAAACACGAAAAGAATTCGAATCGACATTAGACGGTTAATTGACAATCACTTTACTCGACCCAAACACCTTAACAATTTAATTACGACAATTGGTAAATTCAATGCCAACATAATTATGTTATACAAGAACGTATATAAATTACTACAATCATACACATAAAAGTATATACATGAAATCATTTATGTAAAACCCTACTTTATTTAAGACACATAATTAATTATAAGAAATATAATATATATATATATATACATAGACATGCAACATATATATATATATATATATAATATATATATATATATATATATATATATATATATATATATATATATATGGACGCGTATATATATGTATAGACAAGCAATGTTTATATATAATATATATATACACAAAATACACGCATACATGCATTTATTCATACGCATGTAAACAAATACAAGTACATATGTATACAAAACAATCAAACATTATAAAACACAAATATATATACATGATACACACATGCATGCATGAGTATGAAATCTATACATACATACTTGCGTTCATATGTATACACATACAAGTATTCACATATAACACACACATGCATGCAAAAGATGCCATGCACACTAACAAACAAATATCCACATTCAAACACATCACCCCTCATGCCCAATCCACACACTCCCTCCTTCTCTTTCTCTTCCCAATACACTTTTACTTTTCTGCTTTTTGACAGCATTTAGCTGTCAACTTCCAACAGCTATAACTCGTTCCATACTTCACGAAATCACTCCATTCTTTTTCCATAATCAACTTCAACTTCCTCCAGAAAATTCCCAAGTGGTATCACTCGTTTTCATCAAGATTTAGACCTCCAAACAACCTTCTAATCTCAGGTGCGCAGAAACCGACCAGCTTTGCTATCTTCACTTCTTCATCACGGTTAAGGTACCAAATGAACTCTAAATCACCTCATTCTTTTTTTGATCTTCTTGGACTTCAATTTAATTTGTTTGGTAAAAATTCCAGCAGCTTTTGAGTCCCAGAACTAAGCTTAAAGTCCTTAAAAACGTGGAACAAGTGCAGCAACATTACATGCAAAGGCTTGCATCTTCCTTCTTCCTTGATTCTTGAACTTTTGAACTCAAATACTTGCAACAACTCCTCATAGGAGATTCTTTGTTATCATTTTCAGGTCCTACCATCTAATAATCCATTTCTCTTCATAATTCTTCAAGAACTAGGTACAAATCCTACATTCTAAAATCAAAAACTCATTTTTATTAATCTTTTTGCACTCTATCATATACTCTTTCAAATATATGACCAAGACCTATTTTTAAACAGAAAATAAAGACCATTTAACATTCAAAATTTCGTGGTTTTGAAGCCATGGTCAAAACTCTTACATGCAACAAGGTTGCATGTACAAAAAGACGAGTTTTTGAGTTCTAAAAACAACAACTATGTATTTTTATCATTACTTCTTGTTGACCACGACCAAGAACTTGTTTGGGCAGTAAAAATAAATGTTTTAACTATCAAAGGTCGTTTGTACAAAAGCTTGGTCGAAAGACACACATGCACGAAGGTTGCATGTGCCTAAACTTGGTTTTTTGAGCACTAATTCCTTCACCTTTGCACCTTCACTTCATCTAAAGCCAATACACTTTTGTTAACCACATTTACAGCCCTAAAACCCTCTGGATACAGCAGCCTCACACGTAGGATTGGTTGAGCACCGGTCAAGGCAAAGCAATATCTTTAAGGGTATTCATTCAACTAGTTTAGTTATGTTTTACTTGCATAGTTTGCATTTAACACTTGTATTAGCACATGAACACTTATAACATATAAAACACATGTAATATGACTTAAGATGAGTCAAAGTATCTTAACATAAAATGTAACATAATGCATGCAACGTCTTGTACGTTAAAAACGGACATAACGCGTTAAAATCTCAAAAACCGACACAAACCGTACATGCATGACTTCAAACATTCCAGAAGTTAAAAACATCTTAAATGATGTTAAAAGTAATTTAAATATGTTTTATAAGACATCCCTAACATGGTTTAAGCTTAAAATCGTTGTATTACCGAACCGACGTGTTCAAAACTACTAAAACGGTTTATTTTTGTGCATATTTAAATTCTGGAAATTTTATAAGTTTATTCATGATAAATAATGTATTATATCATATTTTGATGAGTTATGGTGATTAAAATGACTAACGAGATACGAAACCGACATCTTTAAATTGTTAAATCGCATAGTCTTGGGCTATAATGTAACATTCGTCAAATTTTACTAAACGATTCGTTGCTAATCGAACCAAGTGGGTTAGGCCCAATTAAGCCTAGTAAGGCCCAATAAGAAATTAGACCAATTTAGGCCGAATCCATAATGAACAACTCGTTTGAACTGATAGTTTTTCTTTTTATGAAGTCATTACGAAACTATTTGGTAGTTGCGAAAGGAAACGAGCAAGAAACCGATTAACGTTCGGAGATCAGTTACTTACAAAACTGTGAAAGTTATATGACATGTCATCAATATTATTGTCCGGAAGTTGGTAATAATAGTTGTTACGTAAAACCTGCATAAATTAATTTATGTGATAAAAACACGATCTAAACCCGTTAAACGTGTTTATACATCGGATAAAGTTAATTTAACGAATTAAACATTCAAGAAAATTTCTGTTATTCGTAACATGTTTTGGGTCACGAAATAATAATCAGTTGTGATAACGAAACTTGAACGGGTTTATTTCGCGAGTTGTACGCGGTTTATACGCGAGTATACCCATTCTAAACCCTAGCTATAAAAGGAAATTTATCCCTTTTCTCCTCATTTTGGCATCACAGCCGTAATGTACACACTACGCACACTAGTGTGTGTGAATCCTCCTGATCGGAAGAAAGAAGCAGCCGCTCACCACCAAGCTTGGTTCCGGCGAGCACTTCTCCGACCACTTCACGACTTCAGGCTCCAACTCCGGCGATCCTCCTACGGCGAGCTCCAACCCCATGACAGCCTTCTTCGGCGTGCCAGCCTTCAATCGGACGCTCTCTCCCTTCAATCCTCACTATTCTTTTCTCCGCTCTAGTCGCAAGACACGCATATTTCCGTGTGTGTGTGTGTCTTGTTCGTGAAACCACAACAGAAAAGATGCAGTCGCATCCCTACTCTGGCGCACCTCTTCAGCCCATGAGAGCTCTCCGGCCACCATTCCTAGCTCATCTCCGGCGAGCCTCACCCAAACTACAGCCTCATCTCTTCTCAGCTCCTCCACAGCTCCACCGTACTCCCCCTTGTTCAGCATCTTCGGTGAGAACCTGGTTGTTCAAGGAGCTGCGCATGGTGGTGGTTGGAAGTTTCCTTTATCGAGTACTCAAGTGGTGGTGGTCACCGATGGTCTTCGCTCGGAACAGTAAACCGCCGATCGGGTTTTAACCCTGCAAATCGTATGATGCAAAGGTAAGAACCATCCCTCATGTGTCATTTCCTTTCCCGATCGAGTTACTGACTTTGGTTCCTTGTTCTCGTTCAGATCCATAAGCAGGGACTATTCCCTAACAACTTGAGTCTTGAATACGTAATGTGAGTTGATTCTTGATGGCTCAAAACATGGTGAATCGTATACGAATCGTTTAAGATCTGATGTATTTGGCTCGATTTCATGTTGTTTTATCCAGATCTGATGGTAACTTGATGTTAAAGGCCATAACTAGAAGAGAACAGGTCCGATCTATGGACTCCGGGGCTGATCGGGTCATTCCTGACAACCCGGGCTTCATTCAACGAATAAGTCAAAGCTGGTCAAACCGGACATATTCGGTGAACAATGATAACAAAGTGTTCGGAAACCATCGGGATGCAAAACCGAGTTCATCGGTGAGCTCGGATCTCGTATCGGGCTTCCGGATCTCAAAATGAGTTCGTGCACGCGAACCGACCCGGAAGGTATACCCGCACGCTAATTTTTATCATATTTGTCATAACTCGTGCGTTTATAATACTTCGATTCACAACTAAGTCAAATACTAACTATCGAGATAAGATCTAAAACGAGTTAATAGTTGTAAATATTCGAAAGAATACATAAACCTATAAACAATGATTGATTTAATAAATTGTATCAAGTATATAACGACGTTGAGAGAACGAAGATGGATACGTTTATTTTTACCAGAAATTTAATTATTAATATAATTAAACAATTTTAATCTTTTGAGACGTGTATATATATATATATATATACAAGTGCCAAATATTAATAAAGGGGAAATGATAATGACAAACTTTAACCTACGTGTAAAACCGACAAATTAATATTTGTAGAGTATTGAGCAAACAGATTATTTTAAAGAATTGAGATTCATATATATTAACGAGCTAGATACAAGAAAATTTAACAAGAAGATTACAAGTCATATATGTACATTTTGTAAACCGACGAAGTGTATTGTGATACTTAGATATTTTATATGGGTTAAAAGCTATAAATTAATTCAAACATACGTATCTAAACAACTATGAATTTTACAAAAAGATAGACACACGTATGTACACATAGAAACGCTTCTATATATATATATATACATTTTTGATTCACATACGTAAAATAGCTTGATTAACTCGAATAATTAACTAAATTATTATTCGGTATAAAATATATTCATACCTAGGAAATTTCTAATAAATGTCTATTATAAGCAAGGTTACCGACTAAAGTGGATGTCCGATTATTTTGTGTGTATATATATATATATCTTAATACCAAATTAATTATTTGACAAGATTAACGAGCAATAATAATAAATATCAAGACTTGATAATTCAGATTATACATGTTAATATCCAGGCGTAACAACTACAATCACATTTGATCAAACAAATAAAAGAGTATCTCTCAAGTATTGTATACACACTACGGACTCGGTCAAACATAAATCAAGTAATTCAAGTTAAGTGAGGACACGTTGGATCACGTAATGACCGTTGTGTCGAGTAATAACCTGGAACATAATACTTGAATTAATCTATGGTACGCATTTGATCAGGATCACTAGTTGACTCAATTGGGAAATGCTATACTATATCAACAATACATAGTTGACTAGCACTGATGTGCTGACTATGGTTGCTCAGACTTTGGTTATTACAACACATGAACATGGTTTCCATTGCTATATACACTGTGAGTATTCGTAGCCCCTTTTTCATTTTGCATATTTTGGGGGAAATACATGCTGCAATACTTAACTTTTACTATGATACAAGAATTCTTTTACTATATTTATGCACATACTTCTTGAGGTATGTTGCATGTCACAAGAAATTATTATTGCATGAGACAAGAATATATCACACTAAATCCCAGTATCCTACACAACCATTTAACTCATAGCGATGAGCCGAGGGATTAATATAAGTTAGTACTAGCAGGGTTTGACAAACCTCCATTCATGGATTGGTAGCTCCAATCCCACAACTCCATGGTTTATGAATGGTATATTTCCACCAAGAACTAATGTTCTCGTGATAAGGCATTAGCAAGAAAAGGGAATACAAGAAGTCGATAGGTATGGTTGTGGACTCATGTAAATTGCAACAAATCACACTTATGATTTACATATTATCTTGACAGCATAACATTTTGGGATTGCCATCCTACAAGATTTTGATTTAAACATTTTACTTGTTCTTTACATGACAATCATTATTATTTAAACAGTTTGATCAATACATAAAACCTACGAACTCATCAACTTTTTAGTTGACACTTGATTTTGCATGTATTTCAGGTACCAACCTAAGGCTAGATATGGACTTTACACTTAAGCAGAAGGATTAGCATTCTCTCATATTCAATGAGTTCTCGATATACAGTTTCGTCGCATCTCCCGTGTTTCCGCCGAAGGAGGGGGTGTGACAGATTGGTATCAGAGCCATTGGTTATAGAGAATTAGGTTTCCTTTAGTGACACCTAGACTATAACCATAAGCTCTAAATTGTTGGGACTATAGAAACTATAGTAACATTCAACTTTAAGCAAACATATTTTGTTCGGGAGACTGTTTTCTGTAATGAACAACACATGATTTAATTGATACTAATCGTTGTGTTAAACAATGAAAACTTTAAGTTAGCATCACTAGAATACTATTCCACTGCAATTACTTGTACATAGATAATGACACTTAGTTACTAGATCCTTACTAAGGTTACACCACATGTCTTAAAGACATAATAGTAAGGACTGATTTGGCTGCATACATTACTTTTGATATGACATAATATTCTTATTTCACATCATAGAGTTGATGCACTATTACTCTAGAAACAACTCTCTCACAACTTACAAGTTAAGTTGAGAACATGTCAAGTTGTAACATTTTACAAACTATTATCACCAACACATACATACTGCATTGGTGAATAGTTGACAAATAACATTACAAACGAAACATGGTCTGTAAAACTCAATAAAGTCCACAATATTGTCGGACCGAGTAGGACGTTTCAGATTTCTAAAATCTTAAAGGTATACTAACATGAGATGAAACAAGATATTTCTGACTACTGATAGCAGCTCAGTGAAAAGACATGATAAATGAAACGACTTGCGAAATCATTGGATTTACAAGTTGGAAAGATTGAATGAATCAATAACACCATATGTTAAGAAGTGATTACACGGAGTGAACATCAAACTGACTATAGAACACAAGAACAACGCATTATGACTCATGACGGGAGATTACTAGAGTGATCAAGCAAGATAATTGATAGTTACACTTTGTACTACGTAACTATGAATTATGTTACTTGCGAATTCTAGGAAATCCTATTGTGATAATTAGTGTTTGAACTTAATGATAAGTATGATGTTGCAAGTACCAATGTTGAATCTTCTGAGTTAAACAAACACAACCATACATTTTGGCAACTAAATGAATTTAATTATTCACAGAAAGACAAATTGCCAATGATGCTATTACAATGATGCTTATTAGCCTTCTTTGAGAAGGGTATGACAATGCTAATAATGCCAGGACAAATTCTGGCATGGTAACTTATTCTGTTGATCAGATTGTTCTCCTTAAACTCCCGACACCTTAGTCGTTGACTACGGTAACTATTCCTAAAGGTTAGACAAAACCCATTAATGCTTGAGAATTTTAAATCTCATTGGATAATGGGCAATATATTTCAATCAAATGATACGAAAATATTATGAATCCTAATGGCATGATGCCTTAGGTTAATTCATTCCTTTTCAAGGCACTCTGATAGTTTCAGGAGACCTTAGTTAACTCTCTCTCTCTCTTCTATCAGACCATTCTATGTACTACACTCCTCTTAACCAAGACAATAAACAGAATTTGATTCCTTCTTCACAAGGATAACTTAATAAGCACCGAATGCAAAAAAATAAATTATTACATAAATTCACACGTGCAATATCACACAAACATGTAATCAAATACATGGTATACTCATGTACTATTAAATCCCATTGTAAAACTCTATCTCTTTCCTTATGAAGTTATTGTCAATAGTTAATATGACACCTCGTGTCTCACTATTGTCATAAGTTAATTTCCTGCTTGAGTACAAGTAATACACTTTTTATCAATCGAATCAATGAGATTAATGCCAATCACTTGATTTGTTTAACGGTGGCATTATCAAAACTCAATGAAAGACAAATTAGTGACACAAGTGTCTCAAACCATGCATAACTAGACACAATGCCTGTTGCATACATTTCTCGCGATCGATGAACGAATCGTTAAACTCAATCATGTTTTAGAATTTCACAACAAAAGAAATAAATACAAATTACTCGATATCCTTCCATGAGAGGGAACTAACGAGTTTAAAACAATGCAAACATTCTTTTTGTCCATGGGGCAAGCTAGATCTTAATAGTGTGGCGTCATACCTAGACCTGGAGTCTAGTGTCCACTACACATTTGAAGCAGTATACAAGACTTTTAATACAATAAATTGATTAAACAAACGTTTAAGGTTTAGTTACCTTAACCTATGATAACGGTAATGAATTACCAATGCTATAAACATAAGTTATGATGATCATAATTTCACACATCAAACTAAGTGATGAAATTAAATTACATTTGAGTTAGGGAAATGCTAACGGTAAGACACTATAGTATAATTCATTTCCCTACTTATACATGTTATCTTTATTGAGAGACATCTACTGATTGCCTTAACAGGCAAATAATTATACAAAGTTCGATTGTTGAACAAACTGAGAAACTCTCTAAGAGTATCTTACAATCGACAAGAATGCTAATGAAAATTTTATGTGATCCTTGAACATGACATCGATCAGTGAACCACGTGAAAATACAAGTGTTGTAATTAGTACTGATTACAATACCATACAATCAAGAAATAATCACATCAGTACTAATATTTTCTTTTCACATAGTCACCATAAAATTTCGCAAGTATATACTTGTGACCGATTATTTGATTTAAAAGTTACTAGCAGTACTACAGTTTTCTCCGAGTAATATTGTCATCTTAATTCAAGTCACCGTCTTTGATGCACCACCACTCAAGTTAAGACAAATAAGTGGCTTGACTATCCTAAGCCTCAGATAGCTAAATACACCAGCTACATTATACATTCTCAACAGTTGATGGCAATCATATTTTATTTCCTACACGACTTCAAACTAGACAATGAGGTGATTGTCAAACTTCAATCTTATCAAGGACGACACGACTATCCTAAAGTTCTCTTCATTTCATGTTCTAGCTTTAGTTCTTGTTTTGGATTCTCTTTCTCCTTGATAGAACAAAAGCTGCCATTGGAAAATATATATTTGTGAAATCTATATGATAAGGATGTTGTTCATCAATCATACCTTCACTTAAACCCAAACATTGAGCGTGTATGTTTAGATGACTACAATACATGAATTAAGTCATCCTTATTAACATACATTTAAGAGCCAACTTTAACAAATGTTAGGTTCATATCACTCACTACCAGTTGTTTGGAACTAGGACATGAATTAGAAGGCAAGTTCTATGTAGGGATAAACTTACTATTTTCATGATGAATAATAGAAACCTCTCATAATGTGTACCCTTCACATTCAATCTGTTATCAACATACTTTCAAAGTTAAAGGTGTATTATGGTCATCAACACACTTTGAAACTTCTTAAGACTTTCTACCCTATAGATTTGACTGATAAATCCCGAATTGGCGATTCACACTCACAAGTCGAAGAACAAATCTTGGTAGGGGTGCAATTCTCTCAATCCCTAAGAAAACTGGTATGACCAAACTCTCAATTGTGGGAGAACTGAAAAGAGATTAATATATTTCCCACTCAATACAACCATGTAGCGAGTGTAGATGATGTCAAGTATCATCACAACAAAGAACTTCGAACATGCATAAAGGATTTAATAATCCTAAGAGAATTGCATGAACTGTTTATGGAATTCACAAGAAATCTTGTGTTAATTCACAAGGACTCATTTCTGATTATATCAAGAGAGCAATTAAGAAGAGAAATTGATCTAAGATCGAAAAGTGCCATGAGTATCCAAACGCTGGTTTACGCGGGGTCATACTATCATGAAGAATCAACCTGTCTCAGTTTGAAGAGTTGGGTTGATTAGGAGTTGCCTATCTGTAATTCGTTTCCTTATGAAGTAGCGATTTTGCTCAAGTCATTTATGGGAAAATTCATCACTTAGAGTTTCCAAATGAGCGACTAAATTTGGAATAGAATGAAGGACTTAAAGAACATGGTTAACTGCAATGATGGAGATGTCAGAAATATTTGTAATAATAACGAGACTAAAACATGTTAGTCAATTAGCCATGAGATTGACGTAGCTTGTTTTGATCCGTATACAATTAAACAAGTTGAGCATTCTCAACTTAATTTGTGCTTTTGAACAAGATGCCTAATATCCCTCGACTTAGATAGAGATGTTATTCGAAAGAATGTTGAAAGATTATCTTAACCGATCGACAAGTGAATAACATGATCTTACAGAACTAACAGTTAGTTTAGAGCTAGGCAAAGCAAAAGTGCTCCACAAAACACTAACTCGTAAGGTTTCTTATCACAAATAAGTGATCAAAGAGATCATTCAAATGAACTCGTGGATATGTCCTAACAGACACGAATCTGGTAAGGAAGATTTGGTATTTTCAAGACAAACCTTTTATAGGGATTAGAATAAGATTGTAGCTCCTCAACTCAGCTAGCTCATACGACCTTTTAATGTTGACAACATGGATGATCCGAAGCATCAAGCTGCTATCATGATAACTTCATAATGACGACATACAACCTCATTGAAAACTAGCAATATCTCGTTTAACCCTGTTTAGCAAAAATAACCTAGTCAACTATTCAAATATGACTGGTTTGATTTATAAAGACTGCCAAACCGCTTATCGAATTTACTCCTTAAGAGAAACAACTTACTAGTTGCAATAAGATTCTCAAATGAACCATTTATGGTCAAGATAATGAATCCCATAAACTCAGTCTAGAATCAGGCAGATATGATGCCACAAGAATGCTTCGTGAAAGCTCAGCTCACATACTCAAGAGCATAACTTATTAGTTTCAACATTCACAAGAACTTAACTACAAGTAAATTAGTTCACTAGACGAGTTACAGCCTCCTTCCAAATAAGTGATATCAAATTTCGAGGACGAAATTTCTTGAAGGAGGGGAGACTGTAACATTCGTCAAATTTTACTAAACGATTCGTTGCTAATCGAACCAAGTGGGTTAGGCCCAATTAAGCCTAGTAAGGCCCAATAAGAAATTAGACCAATTTAGGCCGAATCCATAATGAACAACTCCTTTGAACTGATAGTTTTTCTTTTTATGAAGTCATTACGAAACTATTTGGTAGTTGCGAAAGGAAACGAGCAAGAAACCGATTAACGTTCGGAGATCAGTTACTTACAAAACTGTGAAAGTTATATGACATGTCATCAATATTATTGTCCGGAAGTTGGTAATAATAGTTGTTACGTAAAACCTGCATAAATTAATTTATGTGATAAAAACACGATCTAAACCCGTTAAACGTGTTTATACATCGGATAAAGTTAATTTATAGAATTAAACATTCAAGAAAATTTCTGTTATTCGTAACATGTTTTGGGTCCCGAAATAATAATCAGTTGTGATAACGAAACTTGAACGGGTTTATTTCGCGAGTTGTACGCGGTTTATACGCGAGTATACCCATTCTAAACCCCAGCTATAAAAGGAAATTTATCCCTTTTCTCCTCATTTTGGCATCACAGCCGTAATGTACACACTACACACACTAGTGTGTGTGTGAATCCTCCTGATCGGAAGAAAGAAGCAGCCGCTCACCACCAAGCTTGGTTCCGGCGAGCACTTCTCCGACCACTTCACGACTTCAGGCTCCAACTCCGGCGATCCTCCTACGGCGAGCTCCAACCCCATGACAGCCTTCTTCGGCGTGCCAGCCTTCAATCGGACGCTCTCTCCCTTCAATCCTCACTATTCTTTTCTCCGCTCTAGTCGGAAGACACGCATATTTCCGTGTGTGTGTGTGTGTTTTGTTCGTGAAACCACAACAGAAAAGATGCAGTCGCATCCCTACTCTGGCGCACCTCTTCAGCCCATGAGAGCTCTCCGGCCACCATTCCTAGCTCATCTCCGGCGAGCCTCACCCAAACTACAGCCTCATCTCTTCTCAGCTCCTCCACAGCTCCACCGTACTCCCCCTTGTTCAGCATCTTCGGTGAGAACCTGGTTGTTCAAGGAGCTGCGCATGGTGGTGGTTGGAAGTTTCCTTTATCGAGTACTCAAGTGGTGGTGGTCACCGATGGTCTTCGCTCGGAACAGTAAACCGCCGATCGGGTTTTAACCCTGCAAATCGTATGATGCAAAGGTAAGAACCATCCCTCATGTGTCATTTCCTTTCCCGATCGAGTTACTGACTTTGGTTCCTTGTTCTCGTTCAGATCCATAAGCAGGGACTATTCCCTAACAACTTGAGTCTTGAATACGTAATGTGAGTTGATTCTTGATGGCTCAAAACATGGTGAATCGTATACGAATCGTTTAAGATCTGATGTATTTGGCTCGATTTCATGTTGTTTTATCCAGATCTGATGGTAACTTGATGTTAAAGGCCATAACTAGAAGAGAACAGGTCCGATCTATGGACTCCGGGGCTGATCGGGTCATTCCTGACAACCCGGGCTTCATTCAACGAATAAGTCAAAGCTGGTCAAACCGGACATATTCGGTGAACAATGATAACAAAGTGTTCGGAAACCATCGGGATGCAAAACCGAGTTCATCGGTGAGCTCGGATCTCGTATCGGGCTTCCGGATCTCAAAATGAGTTCGTGCACGCGAACCGACCCGGAAGGTATACCCGCACGCTAATTTTTATCATATTTGTCATAACTCGTGCGTTTATAATACTTCGATTCACAACTAAGTCAAATACTAACTATCGAGATAAGATCTAAAACGAGTTAATAGTTGTAAATATTCGAAAGAATACATAAACCTATAAACAATGATTGATTTAATAAATTGTATCAAGTATATAACGACGTTGAGAGAACGGAGATGGATACGTTTATTTTTACCAGAAATTTAATTATTAATATAATTAAACAATTTTAATCTTTTGAGACGTGTATATATATATATATACAAGTGCCAAATATTAATAAAGGGGAAATGATAATGACAAACTTTAACCTACGTGTAAAACCGACAAATTAATATTTGTAGAGTATTGAGCAAACAGATTATTTTAAATAATTGAGATTCATATATATTAACGAGCTAGATACAAGAAAATTTAACAAGAAGATTACAAGTCATATATGTACATTTTGTAAACCGACGAAGTGTATTGTGATACTTAGATCTTTTATATGGGTTAAAAGCTATAAATTAATTCAAACATACGTATCTAAACAACTATGAATTTTACAAAAATGATAGACACACGTATGTACACATAGAAACGCTTCTATATATATATATTTGATTCACATACGTAAAATAGCTTGATTAACTCGAATAATTAACTAAATTATTATTCGGTATAAAATATATTCATACCTAGGAAATTTCTAATAAATGTCTATTATAAGCAAGGTTACCGACTAAAGTGGATGTCCGATTATTTTGTGTGTATATATATATATATCTTAATACCAAATTAATTATTTGACAAGATTAACGAGCAATAATAATAAATATCAAGACTTGATAATTCAGATTATACATGTTAATATCCAGGCGTAACAACTACAATCACATTTGATCAAACAAATAAAAGAGTATCTCTCAAGTATTGTATACACACTACGGACTCGGTCAAACATAAATCAAGTAATTCAAGTTAAGTGAGGACACGTAATGACCGTTGTGTCGAGTAATAACCTGGAACATAATACTTGAATTAATCTATGGTACGCATTTGATCAGGATCACTAGTTGACTCAATTGGGAAATGCTATACTATATCAACAATACATAGTTGACTAGCACTGATGTGCTGACTATGGTTACTCAGACTTTGGTTATTACAACACATGAACATGGTTTCCATTGCTATATACACTGTGAGTATTCGTAGCCCCTTTTTCATTTTGCATATTTTGGGGGAAATACATGCTGCAATACTTAACTTTTACTATGATACAAGAATTCTTTTACTATATTTATGCACATACTTCTTGAGGTATGTTGCATGTCACAAGAAATTATTATTGCATGAGACAAGAATATATCACACTAAATCCCAGTATCCTACACAACCATTTAACTCATAGCAATGAGCCGAGGGATTAATATAAGTTAGTACTAGCAGGGTTTGACAAACCTCCATTCATGGATTGGTAGCTCCAATCCCACAACTCCATGGTTTATGAATGGTATATTTCCACCAAGAACTAATGTTCTCGTGATAAGGCATTAGCAAGAAAAGGGAATACAAGAAGTCGATAGGTATGGTTGTGGACTCATGTAAATTGCAACAAATCACACTTATGATTTACATATTATCTTGACAGCATAACATTTTGGGATTGCCATCCTACAAGATTTTGATTTAAACATTTTACTTGTTCTTTACATGACAATCATTATTATTTAAACAGTTTGATCAATACATAAAACCTACGAACTCACCAACTTTTTAGTTGACACTTGATTTTGCATGTATTTCAGGTACCAACCTAAGGCTAGATATGGACTTTACACTTAAGCAGAAGGATTAGCATTCTCTCATATTCAATGAGTTCTCGATATACAGTTTCGTCGCATCTCCCGTGTTTCCGCCGAAGGCGGGGGTGTGACATATAACTTATTTTTGAAATATTACAGAATATATACAAGTAAAAATATATAAAATAATGTTATAAAAATATTTGGGATAATAGGAAATACGAAAAACTCTTTAAAAAGCGAAACTACGTACATAACCGACACGCGAAATGCGTATAAACGAGTTTATATATATATATATATATATATATATATATATATATATATATATATATATATATATATATAAGCCAATAACTATTTGGAACAGAATATTATACTTAATATATTCTAAATATAATGAAAATATAATTTCTAAAACTTATGGGCTTAAACTATTTATTTAAAATGGATAAAAACCGCTTTATGGGCATTACCGGCCCAATTAGCCCACTAAGTAAAATGAGGTATTTTTAATCAAAAGATTTTACTAATAAATAGTCTATTTTGAATATTTGAACAAGTATATATTTATTTGGACAAATTATGATTTATAAACGTATTGTTGGGCTTTAAACGTTTTGACGGGCCCAATAGGCCCAATGGTAACTTTACATGTAAAAATAACTTAAAGCCCAATTGTTAACCTATCTAGTTTAATTAATTATTAGTATTTGTATACAATAACCATGTTAAAAATTCTAATTACATACATACAAGATGTTACGTAAATGTTATAACTTACAAAACATATTAACTGGGCCTGAGTAAAGTATGACACTATGCATAGAGCACAATGATACTAGCAACTAAGTCTAATCTTAGCAACACGTTTAAACATAGGTATACACATATCTTGTAAAGGCAACCACGTGGAACACTCAACTCACAACATTGTTTGTAAACCATAACCTCGGTGAGTTTTCGTGCAAACCTTTCCCTTCTTTACTATGTTTTGGGATGAAATACATGCTACTAAAACTTTTTATGTGTACTAATGTTTGAGACTTGTTACTTACCATATTGTTGTCCCTTCTTTAGAGCACACCATTAACCCTAGTTGGGGCCATTAGTATTATGGGTAGCGCTATCTGAGAAACCCTCACACACAGTGGTCTCCCCACTGAGATTTGTAAATCGTTGTGGCATAATTACTGACTATTTTTATTAGTTCATTAATGGGAAATGAACTACGCAGGGACAGAACGCCGACATATGGTCTTGTTGCGAGATCATATGGGTGGTGTAGGATTGGCTGTGCGACTTGAACATTGTACACGAATGAATGAACAAACTATTGTTATCTTTGTTTATTACAAAGAATACAAACTGTTTACTTACTAAATGTTTTTAACTGCTCGAGCTCACCAGCTTTATGCTGACCCAAACTCTTTTAAGCATGTATTTCAGGACGTTAAACTAAAAAGGAGAGGTAGACGGGAAGCTTTTGGTGCCTAACACATTGGAGTCTATCTTAGAGACTTACCACATTATTTCCGCTGCCTAGGAACTAGATTTAAACTTCATCTGTTTTATTATGATTACAAACATTGTGATATTGGGTTGTTCATGCCCACTTTTGGTTTTAAGACAATTACTAAGACTATTTTGTAATAGTTAATGATGAAGTTATCTTAGTCCTACTTAATGAAGCATTTTACCACTCTTTCTTCTTGCCCCTACCGGCGGGGTGCGACACCCATTACACCGACCGCGGTTTATGTATAGGGCATACATAGAATCCGGCTACCTGCCTTATCAGCCGCCAGCCCACCACCGTTTCGATATAATACAATAGTGTCCTTGCCTAGCGCAACTGACTATAAATAAATATATACTTCTACTTAAACTAAAGAAAATCCTATAACACACAAACATGTACATATGAATCACATTGACATATAGATTAACAAGTAGACACTTTTCTATCCATGTCTATGACTACCATGACTAACTGTACAGATGTTATAGTCTCCCCTATTAAAGGGAATTTCGGCCTATATTAACTAGCCGAAGATACTGTAAAAAGATGAGGGTACTTGAGCTTCTTCTGGTCTTCATGTTCCTAGGTGAACTCTGCACCACGTTTGTCCTCCCATCGTACCTTTACGATCTGTCTACGGCTACGTTTGAGTTTCTTGACTCCATGATCCATGGTTTCGACTGGACGTTCTATGAATTGCATGTTGTTTTGAATCTGAATGTCTTCCAGTGGAATCTGAACATCATGATTAGCCAAGCATTTCTTAAGATTTGACACATGAAACGTATCGTGAACATTGCTTAGCTCTGCTGGAAGTTTGAGTTTGTAGGCTACGGGACCAATCCTTTCCAGGATCTCAAAAGGTCCAACGTACCTTGGTGCAAGTTTCCCTTTCTTCCCGAATCGGACAACGCCTTTCCAGGGAGAAACCTTCAGTAAGACTCGGTCACCGACGCCGATCGGCGTAACTCTTTTGCCGATATCTTGCGGCCTTAAGCCTTTATTGAATGATTGTGATCTTGTCGGTAGTTTATTAAATGAGTTCAGGTCCTACGACCTGTGAGTCACCAACCTCGGTCCAGCAGACCGGCGATCGGCACTTCCTACCATATAAAGCTTCGAATGGTGCACATTGAATGCTTGTATGGTAGCTGTTGTTGTATGAAAACTCGGTAAGTGGAAGATGAGTATCAGAACTCCCACCGAAATCGATCGCACAAGAACGAAGCATGGCCTCGAGTGTTTGGATAGTCCTTTAACTTTGATCGTCGATTTGTGGATGATACGACGTGCTAAGATTAACACGGGTTCCCAAAGCCTTTTGAAATGATTGTCAAAAGCGAGAAGTGAAACGACTATCACGGTCGGATATGATTGACGTTGGAGTACCGTGACGCGCAATGATCTCGTTGATGTATAAAGTGGATAATTTCTCCATTTTGTAATCCTATGGAGTTGGGAGAAAATGAGCAGCTTTTGTGAGTGGATCAACGATCACCCAAATTGAATCGTAACCTCAAGGAGTTCTAGGCAACTTGGATATGAAATCCATGGAAATTTGCTCCCATTTCGATTGAGGGATGTTCTGCCTTGACCTTTGAGCACATTAAACATTTCCCTACGTACATGGCTATGTCTTTCTACATCCCAGGCCTCTAGTAAGATGTTCTCAAGTCCTGATACATCTTGTCAGCACTCGGATGAACTGAATATCGCGACTTATGAGCCTCATCGCAAATGAGCGTGCGCAATTTGTCTGACTTTGGAATCCACATGTAGCCGTTAAAGTATAAAACCTCATCAGATCGAGGTTCTAGTTTACCTTCAACTCCGTAGTCTAGCTTTGCTTTCAGTTGATTGTCTATCACCATCTGTTGTGCAACTCGAATCAGATCCTTCAGGTTTGGTAGAATGTTGATCTCCATGGCTCTAACACTTATCGGCTTGATTGGTTCCTTGTGACTAAGAGCATCCGCCTCCACGTTGGCTTTACCGGATGGTAACGAATCTCGCAGTCGTAATTAGTTAGAAGCTCAACCCAACGTCGTTGTCTCATGTTGAGCTCCCTCTGTTTAAGAATGTGCCGCAGGCTCTTGTGGTTCGTATAGATGACACATTTAGTATCATAAAGGCAATGTCACCAAATATGAAGTGCAAAGACCACATCTCCTAACTCAAGGTCATGAGTAGTGTAATTCTTCTCATGAACCTTAAGTTGTCTTGACGCATACGCAACGACCTTGTCTCGTTGCATGAGTACACAACCGAGACCAAGGTTTGAAGCATCGCAGTAGACAATGAAATCATCATTGCCTTCTGGAAGACTAAGGATAGGGGAGTTACATAACTTCTGTTTGAGAAGTTGAAACGCATCTTCTTGTTTCGGTCCCCATATGAACACTTGACTTTTCTGGGTCAATGTGGTAAGTGGCAAGAAAATCTTTGAAAAGTTTGCAATAAACATTCGATAATAGCCTGCCAGGCCCGGAAAAATATGAATTTCTGTTGGTGTGGATGTGGTAGTCCAGTTCTCAATCACTTCTATCTTCACTGGATCTACATGTATCCCATCTCTATTGATAACATAACCTAAGAAATGAACTTCATTTAGCCAAAATTTACATTTAGAGAATTTGGCATAAAGTTGTTCAGCTCTTAGCAGTTCTAAGACCTTCCTCAAATGATCCTCATGTTCCTGCTCTGTCTTAGAATAGATCAGTATATCTTCAATGAAGAAGATAATAAACTGATCTAAGTACATTCTACAGACTCGGTTCATCAAGTCCATGAACACTGCCGGTGCATTGGCCAGCCCAAATGGCATAACCACGAACTCATAGTCTCCATAATGAGTCCTAAACGTCGTCTTTGGTATATCCTCATCGTTTACTCTCAGCTAATGATACCTGGATCATAGATCAATCTGAGAGAAACAAGTCGCTCCCTGTAATTGATCAAACATGTCATCGATCCTGGGCAGAGGATATCTATTCTTGATTGTTAACTTGTTCAACCCATGGTGAGTAGCTCCATCGGATGAACCCTTTGTCTGGAAGTTCATGAAGCTGACTAGACAGTTCTTGCATCTCATACGGTGCTAATCTATACGGTGACTTCGCAACTAGGTTTGCTCCAGAGACGAGATCGATTCTAAACTCCACTTGTCAGACTGGTGGTAGTCCAGGCAAGTCTTCTGAATCACTTCCGGATAATCTCTGATGACTGGCACGTATTTCACTGTCTTCTTCTCAGGCTTCTTCTCCACTACGTGTGCCAGGAAGTCACAGTATTTCTTCTTCAGGTACTTCTGAGCCTTGATGCACTACACAATCTTCAATCTTTAGCAGGGTTTCTCGCTGTAAACTCGCATCGTTTCGCTGGACGGTAAGGGAATTCGAAGTAACTTCTCCGAACAGACGACTGCGACGTTATGTTTAGATAACCAATCCATTCCAATGACCACTTCGAAGCTTCCAAGTGTCAATGGAATGGGATCGACGGTGAAGGAATGATCATTAAGCATAATATTACAATCACGTAGGATGGAATTCACAAGTATATTCTTACCATCAGCTACTTCTACTGTATATGGAGTAGTAGGTACTGATGGTTGTATATCAAACAAAGATGCAATGGTAGTAGAAATAAAACTTTTGTCTGCAGCATTATCAAATAGTATTGAGACATAATGATTGTTAATGAGAAATGTACCCGTGATGAATGTCGGCTCCTCGCGTACCTCGGTAACTCCGATGACAAAGGAACGAGCAGTGGAAAATGCAGTTGTGTTGTTGTTAAGACGTGGACACTAGTTTCCGAAGTTTCCTTCTGCTCCGCAGTTATAACAGGCTTTTCCACCTATAATAGCAAGAGCAGTGGTAGTAGTGGTAGCACCAAGATGAGTGGCACGACACGTTGCTGCCAAGTGTCCAAACCTTCCACACTTGAGACATTTTCTGCATGGAAGAGTGGGTAGATGATGATATTGACACTTTGTACACAATGGGTACGGACCCGTATAAGGCTTTCTAGCCGTAGCAGGTTGTGGAATAGTAGTAATGGGAGTGGCTTGTATAGGAGCAGTTATAGTTGCGGCTGCATAGTTCTTGATTAGCTTTTGTTTCTTTTTCTTGGGTTGATGTTGCTCGGGCTTCTTGCCTTCATCAGTCTGTGCCTTCTTGTAGCATTTCCGAGTGAGTAAGCCAGCTTTGACATACTCTTCAGTAAGAGTGGCACTCAGATGAATAGCCGTCACCAAAGTAGTGGGATTACTTCCCATAATGTTTCCCCTGATGACTAGGGGCATTCTTCAATGTACTTCTCTATCTTGCGGGATAGAGGAGAACCAGATGTAGCACCAAATTGCACAATTCATGGAAGCGAGTTGTATATTTTGCATTTTCACCGCTGTCTTGGGCCAAACTCCATATTTCGGCCTCCAGTTTCTTCAACTTTTGACGAGGACAGAACTGCTCCACAAGTAATTTCTTGAAATCTTCCTACGGTAAGGCCAAAGCAATTTCCCGGCCTCTGGTGTTTTTCTCAGAATTCCACCAGGTGAGAGCGCCCTTATGAAAAGCGCTTGAGGCCATCTTGACCTTCAGATATTCTGGACATCCGGTGAAGTCATGGATATCCTCGATGCTTTCCAGCCATTGCAGTAGGCCGGTAGCTCCCTCAGTACCAACGTACTTAGGAGGCTTAGTGTGACACCTCGCAATTTCCAGGTCAGCACTAACTTTATATTAATAATAATATGTATTATTATTTCATACGTGGCACTGGAATTGTTAATATTTAGAGTGACACGTGGCACAATAGTTCAAACACACAGATAATTCAAGGAATTATCGTGAAACGCACACACGTGTCTTGAATAATGAACGTTGGTGAACTACACAAACCAAAGACCAATCACACTACACTTAGGTTCTAGGGAACCTAAAATAGGAGAAATGATGTCCATATGCCTCGAAACGATGTCCGTAATCGAGGAATACGCGAAGAATGGGCCAAAACATGAAAATAGGCCAAATTGGGCCAGGCCAAGGGTCCAGGCGGTACGCCTGACCCGATACTCCTCCTCTGGTGATGCGCACTGATGAGGAAGGGACTCCCTAGCCGGTGGACCCGCGCGGTACGCCTGGCTTCGGAGTTTGCCTTGAGGCGATACGCCTGGGGCTCGGACAGCTGAAAATCTCTTGGTTAAGCTTCCAAATCTCATGATTACCCTACCATAATCATTAAGTTCGAATTCAGATGCCATTAGCACTACTTAACCCTCCCCTAACCACCTGATATCACCTTTACAACACTCTAAACACTTCTAAAAACCACTTTGAAGCTCAAGGTTGAAGATTAAAGGCTTGGATGTGAAACTTGGAGCTAAGCATCAACACCACCATCACTTGCAATAACTAGAGAGCCATTTCCAGGAACATTGGAGCTGATTAATCCTCATCTTGGCGCATTTTGGAACCATAGAAGGTAGATCTCGAGTCTATGTAGCATAAAACACACATGCAACACACACAGACCCACTTGCAAGGTTCAAAGCTTGCATGCACACACTAGATCTTCACATGCATGAATTTTTCTTAGTTTGAATCTGGGTTTGATGATGTTTACATGATTATTGATGGTCTATGATAGTATTTCGATGTTTTATGACGATCCATGATGATTACTATATGCATGTTGATTGATTTGGTCCCGAATGAATGAAATGCTAGCATGCATGTGTGATCAAAGAATATTTACATGATTATTAATATTAATACGATTGTTAGTTATGATATTTGAAATGATCTTCAAGGATTGACATGATTATTATTAAGTAAAAATGGGTTATTCGTATAACATGCCATTTTTAGTAACTTTATTATTACAAAATGTGATTAAATGAAGACATGGTCACATGCATTTGGTTAGATCTAGGGTTTATGTTTAAAAGGATGATTTGAAAACATTGTGATGATTATTGATGTGTTTAGGTTGCTAGAAATGTTCAAAGATGCGATTTGCACACTATTTCTAAAAATAGTAACTTTTTGTTATGAAATGAATGATGAAATTGATGTTATAGTATGATTAACATGATTATATGGGTTTAACACAATGATATTAGGCATTTTGATTCACTAGAATGGTGGAAATATGTGTGTTTGTGACAAGTTTCCATAAATGGAAACTTTGTTCATAAGACTTGTTCATAATAACTTGTTTTGGTCAAAATGGGTTGCCATGATAATGTCAAGCGTCCTAGGTTCATGTTAGAATGAATTATTGATGACTAGGATAATGTGCTATGTGAACTTTCTATACTTAGAAACTTTTGAACGCGAAACATGCTAAACTGGCTGAGTGTAAACTATGTGCTATGTGATAACATGATTACTTAGGATAACTATGCATGATAGAGTAATCGGAAAGTGATATCTAGCATAACTTGCTCAATATGGAAACTTTCTAAAATTAGGAATTTACTATAAATAGTAAGTCTCCTCACGGATGTGAATTTGATATCCGCACACCTCACCAACTGGTCGTTAGGTCAAACACAGTCAACACGACCCACACAACAACCTAGAGTGGTTGGGACACAAACACGGTCCTGTGAGACCCACATGTATGTAAACACAAACTTATAGCACCTATGTGATATAGGTAACTGCTAGTTGGTGAGCTACACTATTCTTGTACGAATACTCTGCTAAACTCAGGTGAGTTTACAGCCCCACTTTTACTCTTTAACTGCTTTTGCTAAACTTTTTGGGTGAGAATACAATGCAACTGTTTTAGATATATGACTCGTATGATGTAAAACTATTTTGAGTGTAACTATTATCGCAACAAGTCCTCATTACCCTTACCGTTAGTTGTGTAACAAACGAGTCGTTATTACGTAGTACTACTGGGTTTGACTAGCGCCACTCTGCAACAACGTTGACTGGAGGTCATAACGAGTGTAATATCGATGTTGATGCTGGGTTCAGCAATGACCCGGGGAGGCAACAGGAAACAGTCGAGTTTCGGTAGGAAGACATGACACTCACGGATCGTAGAATCCAACAAACAACTTAACATACCCAGTATATGTTTGTTTATTATTTTCTGTCTATCTAAACCTGTGAACTCACCAACTTTATAGTTGACACTTTTTTGCATGTATTCTCAGGTAACTTGTGACAATTCGACATTTTCGGATTAACCCCGTTAACCGAAACTATCAAGAAATGTTATGAAATGTCACAAAACCAAACTAAAAGGATTCTAATTGTACAAAACAAGTTTATAATTTTCTAATTTATAGAAATTAGGGTTAAGATTTGATTAAAGTACAAATTTTGACTTTATGGTTAAAATTCGAGTTTAAGAGTTAATTGGAATTCGAATTGGATTCTATAATCAACTACAATCGAACTAAACTATCCTAAAACACTCCGTTGATGGTTACATATGGTTATAAACATCTAAACTATGGGGATTAATGTAAGAATCAAACAAAAGATTGTAATGTTGACTTTATAAAGTCAAATTCGAGTGAAAAATCAAGTAAATTCGGAATTCACATCAAACTCAAGTTGTAACCGAATTGAACCATCATAATCATCACAATTGTGATTATTAACAGTTTCTATACGTTATTGAATCATTAACTAGCCGAATTAAACCATTAGTGAACTAAAAAGTCGAAACCGTTGCCATTAGCTATCAATTCCATGATAATCGACCAAAAAGATCACAACTGAAACTCCCTAAACGCTATTCGGCACTTTCAGAGGATAACACAAGCAGCGAATTGATCCCAGAAGCTTCGGATTGAAGAATTCGATCGCGAGGGGGCTGAACCTAGGGCTTAAAGTCGATCTACAACAATCCTAAATCAAAACAAGTAAGTAATCGTTCCTACACACCCTAAACAGACCGATTAAGCATAGCCCCATAACAATTCGTGGTTCTAGTATCGAATTGATCGAGTTCTATTACTAGGGTTCATAGCATAAACGGATTTGGGGGTTATTGCTCAAAAGATTTTAAAAACCAAATTGAATAACATGGAAAGCTTCGTGATGTTCTGTTCATTGAAAACCATATGTTAATTTCGGTTTTTAACATCGAGTCATATGGATTCAATTTCTAGGGCTTGTAATGAAAAACAATTTGGGGGTTCGTATCAAACATGTTTAAAAATCAAATTTTAGATGCATAGAACTTCAAAATCATCAATGTAATGAAACTCATATGATAATTTTAACAAACAACTGCGAATTGTATGGATTCTGATTCTAGGGTTCTTGATATAAAAGAAATTGGGGATTTCTTAACAAACGAACTTAAAAATTTGATCAAATCATATCAATAGTTTCTGAAAGACTCGATTAAGAAAACCCCTAAGCTAATTTGATCAAATCACCATGAATTTTACGAAATTGAATGTTAGGGTTCACGAGATAAAAACGTCTTCGGGTTTTTTATGCAAATGGACATGAAAATCAAATTAAATATTACTGGAGGTTTCGAAATACCTTACATAATGAAAATCCTATGAATTAAAGATCAAGTGTTCAGTAATTCGATTGATTTGAATTCGGAATCAATGGGTTTGGGTTCGAACGTATATATAATCAATTAATCGAGTTATAGTGGTTCATTTTCAAATTAAAATCATCCACAGGATCGGTTGGATTCCAGGAACAGAACCCCTAAGGTGTTAGGATCGATCAAGTTCAAATTGTGGACCGATTGGGCTCGAATGGTTCGGTTAAGAAACATGGGGAGACCGGTCCATGGATGTTTAAAACTATTTAAATATGAATCTGATAATGAAATGTGGACCAGATGAGATGGTAGAGGGTGTGTGTTGGGGTTGGAGGTCACGGGTTCGAACCCGGGCTCCAACAGTTTTTGAGATTTGAAACAATTTTTTTAGTATTTTAGTCATAACTTACTAGTTCTAACTCCGAATTGATCCGTTCAAGTTGCGTTGGAACCGTAATGGAATGCCGAACCATATAAAATAATAAAATTCACATTTTAGACCGAAAACGTAACCGCGTATAATTACGCTTATTTAAATAAAATCATAAACGATTGTATGATTTTATTTAAACGATTTTAAAGGCACGCGTACTTATTGATGCACAGTTCTAACACTCTAACATACGTGTGTTAACACGTATGTGATTTCAAGCACAAAACAACATCCCGAATAACACTGAGTTATTGTTAAAACACAGGTTCTTCTTAGAGGATTTTCTACGCGATTTTACGTGTGTGATCATTCTGTTTGCATTCAAAGGTGCGTACACGACCCCTTTCTTATTTTACTGTTTTGGGGGAGAAAACATGTGCAAACAAACAATTTTAGATACATATCACTTGCATGAGTTAGCTGTTTACATTAAGTGCGAACATAGCATTACAAGTCCTTACATTTCGAACCGTTTAGTTTGCCGTAGTGCAAAGCGTGGTAGTTGGAAATAGATCTATTAGGTTTGACAAACCTCACTTGGTAGATGGGATCTACGCAAGTGTTTGAGTAGCCAATTCACATTACTATTGTTTGTGCTAGACGATAGTGGAAAGGCAAAACATGCAACAGAATGCAACAGTCAGCTTCGGTGTCTACCACTTATGTAAATAGTACAAATGACTAGCTATCATGACTATGCATGTGTGATTATGTCATCTGCAAACATTTCATTTTAAACAGTTGTTTCAAACATTTGTGAATACTTAAACCTGTGTATGCACCAACCTTTGTGTTGACTTGATTTACATGTTTTCTCAGGACGTTAAGGTTCAAGAGCAATCAAGCATGGACTAGGATGTGGAGTCGCATGCATATTTCAATTCTTGTGTTTTGAATCTGAACATTTTAGACTTTGATTTGTAATTTACAGTTTTCAAACCGTTAAGTTTGTTATTGTTTTAAAAACGCTTCCGCAACGTTAGAACTTTGATATTACAGTTTTAGACCAAAGTATGTTTTGAAAATCATATAGAGTTCTTCGTTATGTCTAATGATCTGAGATCCTGGTTTGTCACGTCCCAAACGGTATGATTCCGTTAGTTGAAATTTGGGGGTGTGACATAACTGATGGAACCCAAGCTAGGATGCGCACAAGGAAGCACTAAGGAGTCTGGCTTGCATATAGACTCTTGTCCTAGGCTTAAGATTGAATTATGTCTCTTAAAACAATACTGAATTTGTAGTGTCTATTAACAATTTATCTTTCCGCTGTAATACTTCACATTTTCGCTGCTTTATTATGAAAACATGTTTATTTTGCAAAACAGTATGTTTGTGTAACTCATATAGAGTCGTTCTATATGACCGAGAGCTGTGATTCTGGCCACGTCACACCCGCGCGGTCTGCCACCACGTGGGAATTTGGGGTTGTGACACTTAGCATCATTGAACTGCTTGAAAGTGAAGGTAGCAGTTCCAGCATTGTTGGTGTTTGAGTTGTTGTTTGCTGATTCACCACCACTTCCCCAAAGGTTGTTGGTGATGTTGGTGATGTTAGTGACCATACCCGGAATGACATCCCGCATATGTACTGCGATGACTCGGTCAATTTTGTTTATCTCATCATCGTTGCCACTTGCTGAACCCTCGCCGTTAGTGTTACGTCGAGGAGGCATTCTACGAAGAGAAAGCCACAAGCGGGTCAGAAATGAGAATTTTATAAAGTTGAATTTGCAAGTACACATATAGGCTGTTAACATATAACAACTAACTTGTTAGTATACTTCTCAAGCAACTATGTTTGATGTTTCATAAGATCCTCCACCACACGTACACACTGACACTTTCCCAGTATACCGAAGATAACTTATATATAGGGCATACGTAGGGTCAAGCAAATGGCCAGCCTAGCCTCCAGCCCACCACCGCTTCGATATACCTCGATCATGCCCTTGCTAGCATTTGGCAACACGATTTGATTGATTCACAAGTATGTCCCATAGATAAAGAATCACATGATCTTGATCAACTGAACTATGATTGAACTATGGTTGAATTATGATTGAATTATGTGTGCACATACTAACAAATGTTAACATGTAGAACTAAATCATATGTGTGCTTTACACTTGTCCTGTTAACCTATGTTAGTAGGTACTAAGCATGTAATCACTTAAGACTACACATAAAGATTGTTCACAAGATTGACTCACACATTGATTGTCTCACCTATGGTTGATTAAGACAATGATTGTTCACATATGATTGCTTCCTCTATGATTGATTCATATATGATTGATTCTCACAATGATTGATTCACATATGGTTGATTCACACAATGGTTGTATCACACATGGTTGTATCTCATATGGTTGACTAATGTTCAAATGATACCAGTTGCTCCCGGATCTTTAATTCAAATATTCACACCGAATTCCCCTATCATGCTGAAGTTAGTTTATATATGGGGCATATGAAGGGTCAATATAACTGCCAGCCCAGCCGCCAGCCCACTACCACTTCAGTATGCCAGATCTAGGCCACCGTTTGTAGTTGAAGCTAGGGTCCCAACCCTTGATTGATTATGGTGGTATCTTGATTGTTTCTTGAACTATGAATATGATCATGATTGTGTAAACCGTGGTTCTTGATTTACTTGAAATCAAGACCTTAGGTTTTAATATATATGTGTCCTTGGATAATTATCCTAGGTTCCCAATACGTACAATATTGAGTAATATGATTTCCTGGTGTGAACTTCAAACAAAGAATACTGTTACACAGATTCCTAGTTATGAAGTCCTAATGATGATGATAACATGATGAGAATTTCAGATCAAAGATACTAAGAATACAGATCTTTGCCTCTGAATTCCCATGATGAATATGCATTAAGAAATTTAGTTCGGATTCTAAGATTACAGAATTCCAACCCCAAATTCCTTGACTTGATAACTAATCTTAGAAAAGTTTATCCTTAAGATCTTCCAAGCTTAAAGTAGACTTAATGCTAACTCAAGTTTACTTAGATCCTAAGTATCCTCAAGCCTATAGTACTTAGTCCTATGGGGTAGCTTAGGTTACAGTCTAGGTCATTAATTATTGGGTTTTTCCTAGTTCTCTACAACCTTGGCTCTGATACCAACCTGTCACACCCCTTACGCCATGTGCGGAATCCACGGCGCGGTGACGATCAATGGTTGAATCATGCACCTGTATTGAAAAATGAAAAATCATAATGCATTACTAAGTTTCATAATGTTATACATTTGTTTAGTTACAAGAATTCTAACTATCTACCAAAAGAATGGCAACTAATAGACCCAAAATAATGTTTACAAAATAAGACTCAAACAAGACAATTAAACAATCAGGATTAAATGAGTTTCTAATCCATCCTAGCTTGTTTCTTCATCTTGTTCTATCTTAACTATGGTCTACTTAGTTTTCCTTGAATAATTCTATACCTGATTACTTGAAATACGTGAAGAGTAACTGTCAACTACAATAGTAGTTGGTGAGAACAAAAGGTTTAACGGTTGAAAACATGAATCTGCAGTTGTAAACATATGAATAAAACATTCGTACAAACTAGTCATGGATAATTGCAACACAAATTATCGTCAAGTAAGAATAACATGTGCAAACAGTCAAATAACTGTTTACTAGAAAAGCCAACATATAATCAAGTCCCAAATAACATTTGGAGTCATATTAGTAGTCAACAAACGCATTCAACACGACCTGTACTAATGAGTTTACTCAGAAGACAACTCTGTGTTGACGTAACACGTTCAATGTGATCTATGCTGGTAAAGTTAATTAGCAGCATATCCATATTACCGTAACGCATCGAATCCGCAGTTAGGGTTTAAAACATATTTAAACACTAGCCACAGCCTTGGTGTAACCAAAACGTTTCCTGTTTTCCTTTGTTGTGATCGCCCATTACTAACGTTAAATGATTAAGAATAAGAATAATTTAATGTGTCTTGATGTGTATAAGCTTGTTCACAATGATGAACACCATGACAATGAGTTGTTAAGATTAAATAAACGTTTAACATGGTTGAATACCTTGTTTTGAAACCAGTGATTGAATACCTTGAATTGAAAACCCTTGATTGAATACCATGATTGAGTTTCTTCTTTGTAAACCTTTGATAGAAATTCCTTGTATAAAGACAAGTGTTGAAACATAATATTTATTTTGAAAACACAAGTTATGGTAAAAGAGTTTAGAAAAATTATTCTTTAAAATTTTTTAACATTTATAAAACCATTTTGTGCAAAACAAGTTGTAAAACAATTTATAAAACCTTTTATAAATCCTTTTTGTTGAAAGTTTTTAACAGTTTGTAAATCGAGTAGAATAAAAGAGTAAGCCTTTGATTGTTGCAAATGTGTAATGAACATTGTATTTGTAAAGTTGTAGTATTGAAGATATTTAGTCACGTGTTCCACCCCAACACGGTTGTAAAACGATAAAAGACACCTGACAGGAGTAGACTCAGATCCTGTACAAGTAGCAAATCAGACAAGACCTCTAAATGATTCCTATATCATTGTAATCATACATATAATATAAAATTTATGATGTTATAGACTTTGACAGATTGATTGAATTTTGTTAACTTGTTGATGATTAATCCCTTTGTACAACTTTTTTTATGTTCTAAGAGTGTTGTGTTATCTTGAATATCATGTTTGAAACCTTTGAATAAAACTTGATTTATGAAAAGTACGTGTCACGATATCTATTGCACATAACTTGTTGTGCACATAAGTAGCATGTGATCATGAATTTGATAACTCCTTTGTTTTCCATGAATCAATTGAAAAGGTTTATTTGTTTAAGACCTTGTGATATTAAGAATATCGATGGCTTCTCATCCCTTCGATATTAGATTTTTTACACGTCCAATACCCATGTTTCTATGTTCTTAACTCCTTGGATTAACATGATGAAGTACAAGTTTCTAAATTTAAATAGCCTTAAGTGGTTGCATGGTTGATACTATCAAAAGAGTGCTCGGTTAAGGATAAATTCAAGCCCATCGATATTAGTAATATTGATGGGTCTTTAAGTTCAATGGCCGCCTTTGATATTGCCAAAATCGATGAGAACTTTTCTTGGTTACACTTGGATTGAGTCTAATAAGGTTATGCTGACAAGGTTCGATGATTAGTAAGCCTCCCAAGTGATTAAGATCCATGGTATTTGTTGTTGATGGAAAGTGAAGCCCATAGATACTATCAGTCTCGAGGGAACTTAGTATCGACCAAAACGCTTCTTCGAACATGATAATATCGACGTGGACTGAGCTGACCATCCTTGGAGCTGTCGATATTGACTTTGTCGATACTACTTGGCCATCCATCATCACCATCAAACTTAATAGTATCGACACAAGATCAGCTCATGTTGTTCTTGTGTCGATACTAGCTGCCTTTGGTTCTGTCCACCAACATTGAATTATGGTGATGAAACCGACTAAGTCAGCCCTCAATGACTTTAATCCAAGTTCACCCAAGTGTTCCTAAGTCATTTTCAGGTCCAGTTCGTGAGTGGGAAAGCTCGAAATTGGTTTCTTTAATGAAGAAGATGACAAATAGTAGGAAACCCTGAAAATCCAAACCTTCTCTCTAAGATTCCGAGAGTTTGAGCTGGAGATAGGGCCGATCCTTGGTACCAAAAGCTTTCTTTCGTCGAGAGGATCGTTTTGATAGCTAACATGCTCAATTTAATGAAGAATCGCAGGAGATCTTGATGGTTTTGTGGGTGTTTTCTAATGAAAAATCGGTTGGACGAATTTTTAGAGAGAGAGAGAGAGATGGATGCAATAATTAAGGGAGATGGAGCAAAATTTAGGGTTTTTTTACCCCGAGGGGTTCCCCGCATGTTTGGTCTCGCTTGGTTTCGGTTTCGCGTATTTTTATGCACGCGTCGTAACGAATTCGTAAACGAATAACTTGAATTGTAAATTAGATTTCTTTGATTGTTTTTGATAAGTTTCAAAATTGTAAAACGTAAAATACAATATTTTACTTGTTTTTACTGTTCATTCGTTTACGAACCGTTTAACGAATATAGTTATGTGTATACCCGTAATCATATATGTTTTGGTCGTTTTATGAATTTAATTAACGTTTACTCGTAATTATAATTCAACTTTAATATCATTATGGATCGTCACCCATAATGATACTGAGTCTCGCTTACACATTACGATTTGTTTAAATGATTTGTTTGTCATAATATTCGTCATAACAATACGCATTAACACTATCACATTACACCGAAAGCGGTTTATGTATAGGGCATACGTAGAGTCCGGCTACCTGCCAGCCCACCACCGTTTCGATATAATACAATAATGTCCTTGCCTAGCGCAACTGACTATAAATAAATATATACGTGTACTTAAACTAAAGAAAATCCTATAACACACAAACATGTACATATGAATCACATTGACATATAGATTAACAAGTACACACTTTTCTTTCCTTGTCTATGACTACCATGACTAAGTGTATAGATGTTACGCACACCAATCGCCCACCAATACCACATAACATAAAATATTTCACTTTGTTTAATGTTTACACGTAGTTAACCATATAGGTATAGTTCACATAGTTTTGAGTAAGATTAGCTTCCTTTATGTTAACACTCAAATCTATGATTCCTAACATTGGTCAAGCTTTCGATTCTACTCCAAATGTATTGTTGGAGCTTATATATAGGGTATACTACAGCCAACCCACCACATCACCAATACTTTAAAAACATACCGATCACCTACCAATACAACACAACATAAAAATGTTTCTCTATGTTTGATGTTTACATGTGGTGGGTATAGTTCATACTTTTCAACCAAAATTTGACTGAGTTTAAGTTAACTATCCAAAGTTTGCAACAATTGTTTCTGTTTCCTCGCATTCGTAGGATTTACATGTACTGCAAGTTCACCTTCCGTGTGCACCCGTAACGGAAATTTTCCGTGCATGTTTACCCTACTTGCTGTTTCTGGTACACAATTAAGTGGATACAAGATCCATTAATGAAATGTGATCCTCAAAGTTCACAATACAATCATGTATAATATAGTTACTATTGATAGATTTACTGTAAACCATTACTATGTCAAATGGTCTATCTAGTTTGTATTCTACTAAGTAAAAACTCAAAGTTATAAACTACAAAATTTTATTAGCACTGAAATCAAGTAACACAAAGTCATAACAATCATTAATCAGGAATACATCATTCAAACGTCCTGATTAGTTAGAGCATCTTGGGCAACTAGTTGAAGAGCTCAGGCACGTGTTGCTCTTTGGTTATTGTTTACGAGCCTTGGGCATTGGTTTATAAAGTGATTAGGTTCACCTCACTCAAACAGGCCCTTCCATTTTCTATTGCAAGAATGACAGGTGCTACTGGTTGGTGGTTCATTGGTAGAGAATTTTGAGTTTGATGCCCTTGTTTCACTTGTGGTCCAATTCGGCATGTTTGAGCTAGATGGCCATACCTCCCACGAATGGTGCAAACGCGACAAGGTTGATTATGAGGGTGATGAAACCTACAAGTGTTGCAAAGAGGCTGGACTCCCACATAAGGTTTCTTGTTTGTGTTTAGTGGTGCTTGCTAGTTCACAGGGATAGCCGGAATAGAAGGGGTCGTCATAGCAAAGTTCCTACCCTTTCGTTTGCGACTGTTTGGTTTGGTGGGTTTGATAAGGTAAATTTTGGCCTCCTTAGAAGTCTCATCAGTGTTGGCCTTTGTTTCAGGTTTCTTTTCCCCCTTCATGGTTAGAGTTCCAACCTTGACATGATTTTCAGTTAAGGTTGCAGCAAGTCGGATCGCATCTTCAAGTGTGTTAGGTTTGCTACCAAAAGCAGTGTCTTAGATTTGTATAGGAAGGCCACCAATATACTTTTCAATGGCACGGGACAAAGGTGTCACCAAGTGTGGAACAAGCAAACTGAGTTCATGGAAACGGGTTGGATAAAGAAGGTTCTCTCCAATATCTTGTTTGAGCTCCCAGAATTCAGCTTCAAACTTCCTCATTTTATTACGAGGACAAAATTCCTCGATCATAAGTTACTTGACCTCAGACCAGTTCAAAGTTAAAGGCAACATCTGAACCCCTTGTTTTTTTCAGCATTCCACCAAGTGAGTGCCCTCTTTAGAAAGACACAGGTGGCATATCGAACCTTAAGGTTCTCAGGACAGTCATAATGAAGGAACGTGATCTCGATGCTTTCAAACCATTGGAGTAGTCCGGTTGCTCCTTCAGAACCAATGAACTTTGCAAGGTTGCAAGAGTTAAAGTATTTGAATGTGCAAGTTGAAGTTGCACCCCCACCATTGCCATTATCTTGAACTGGGTTCACATTTGCAGCTTTGAGCCGAGTCACCAAGGTTGGTAGCACAATAATCATTTGTTGAGAAATGATATAGGCCAACTCTTGTATAGTGGGGTTGTTGATGTAGGTGGTGTTGTTGGCATCGGTGTTAGTGTTGTTGGTATTGTTGGCATTGTTGTTGGTGTTGTTGGTATTGTTGGCATGGGTGTTGGTGGTGTTGGCATTGATGCGAAGAAGATGAGGCATGATTCTACAAGAGTTCAATTGAAAAGGATAAGGGTTTATATAACCCAAAGAGTTCAAATAGTAAATTGAGGGTTCAATTGAAACTTCAATCACAAGAAATACTTGGATTGTATTCCTAAGGAATACTTTTGACAAATCAAAGTGCTTAAGTTCAATTTAACTTTCAGAAAGACACAGTTTAGCCTATAGGTTCATACTCACTCCAAGGGTTTCCAAGAAAGCATAACAGGTCCATTGGTTGATTTGGATTTAAACGAAATGCTTTCCTAGATACAACTCCCCAAAGTACATGTATTCCCCTACCCCGACCGATGGCGGAAACGCCGGGATGCCACGAGGGATGTGTAGATTGTTCATAAGCTCGTGGGCATCTAATTTAAATCATCACATATCAATTACTCAATCAAATTAATTACACAAAAATCATGTTCATCATGAATTAATTACATCAAAATACACAAAAGATTTAGCTAACTAACTAAATTCTAATCTTCAGAATTTTAGTTATCATAGCTAACTCCAAGATCCTACGTGATGATGTCCAAAAGAATGTAGAGCTATCATGCCCTACCTACTTCTCCTCGTTCCCTGAAACATGTAAAAATTAAGTGTCAACTACGAAGTAGTTGGTGATTAATCATATGTTTTTATATTTAAAATGTTTTACAAAGTGATTATAAAAGTTTATAGTTTTCTAAGAAAATCAACATGAGTACCAGCGAGATAATCCAACACAACATCCAAACACATAATCACATATATCAATAGTTCATAGATAATCAATCATATATTCAATCAACCAATCTCAAACATCAATATTCTCAATTAGTATAAGTGACAATACATGTATCATTGTAAATGACCAAAGTCAATGACAACGACACACGGAGTTGTGGCAATCCACGTGACAATACACGCAATCGTTTCAGAAAACCGAAGTCATCAGTAACGACTCATGGAATAGTGACAATACATGCAATCATTGTAGATGACCGAAGTCAACAACAACGACCCACGGAATAGTGACAATACATGCAATCATTGTGGATGACCGAAGTCAACACAACGACCCATGGAATTATGATAATCCGTTAATACGAATATTACAACAATAAACAAGTGTTATCCATATGTAATCAAAGTAATATTTAAATTGGTATACATGTTTCACCTCCGAGTTTAAAAACAAAATAGTTTAAAAAGGGAGGTTATGAGAACTCACCTGAGTCCTTAGAATCAATGTTTCGTAGAATGCGCGCTCACGTATGTGAAATCAAGGTAACTCAATGACCTGTAATTATCGCGGGTTTGTGCTCATAAGTATACGTGTTTTATTCTAAATTACATTGTAAAACCTAGGATTTTATCACTGACCCTCATGTAAAGATAAGTTAAACTTGTTGGTTCAAGTTATCCCTTAGAGATAAGCCAAAATATGAACTTTTGTGTTTTACACCCCATGAATATGTTTGTTAATGGTGATAATCTTATTCATACACAACCATGCTTGCATGCATGATTAATTAAGTTGAAAACGATAGTTTAACTTATTATTGTATGTTTAATTCAAATTGATGTGTTGCAAAACACATCTATTTTTCTATTTGTTTTTATTTAGTTTCTGTATAGTCTATTAGATTTTAGAGTCGATTTATGCTGGTTCTTTACATTTTGGTAATTTCATGCTCGCAGGTAATAAACATATCAATTTTTAGCAAAAGATCAAGAAAACGAGCTCCCGGTTGGACGAAGACGGATCTGAGAATAAAGAAAGAAAAATCTGGATTTCTAAACCCTTCGCGTACCGCGAAGCCATTCTGAAACCCTGTCGCGTTACGCGACAGGTGGAAATGACTATTTTGCCCCTTTTAATGATTGCGGGTTGACCCGACTATTTTGTCAGGTAGTGGGTACCATCGCGTAGCGCGAAGGGTTCAGAGGAGCCTGTCGCAGTACGCGACAGGGTTAAAAATTCAGAATTTTGAGTATATGTTTTCTGAAACGGCTGGAGGCTAGGGGATTCGATTCTGGACGATTAGAGACGAGCAGGGAGGTGACTAGAGGCCGGAGGACAAGAGTGGAGTCGATCTTAATCATCGGGAAGCCTTAGACGACTGATCTTAAGGGTGTAACGTGATCGGTTTACTTTGTTTCTCTTGTTTCTCATGTTTTCTTACATTAAACAGATTATGGGTTGTTTTCATATGATGTTTATTGGCTAAACTTCTAGAACTACCTAGGTTAGATGATTGTACATGATTGATTTTGGTTTATTTCGGTTTTGGAACAATATGATGTGATGGATTTATGATTTAAAGACTTAGTTTGGAATATTGGATGTGTATGTGTGTCTTTGATTGTTAAATGATTAATATTATGTTCCTCATGTGTCTTGGCGATTGTCTGTCGCGAAATAGGTGCATGCTAGAATCAATTACTGTGTGTCTTTGATTATTGGATGAATTATTTTGATCAGGTAATTCATAGGAGTGTTTTATTATGATTTAGACGATTAAGATGTGCAACCAACTTTAATAGCCGTGAGGTGAGAAGTTGTCGATAAGTCTTGGTTGTTAGCTTGTTAGGTTAGAGACTTCGTGAGAAGATCAGTCTAATTTATCTATAAAACCTTGTTTATTGAGTTCAATAGGAAAACCCAAGTTATCCCTAGCATTTAAGTGAACTGTGACTTTCGCGCTGTGAGGTAGATTGTTTAACAGTTATTTCTTAGGTGTTTTGAGATTATCGTATTGTGAGGTAGATAATCTAGCGGATACTTCATAAGTAGTTGGAGACTTGTGAAGGGAATCCATTTAACCGGTGGTTTAACGGCTTTTAGGACCTTTAGTTGACTATCCTTAAGAAGGGTCGAGGGTGCTCTAGGTTTCCTTTGAGTTTAGTATTTAAAGATCCCGGTATCACATTAGTTCCATCCCCGAGAGAACCTTGTCAAGCATGTATATGATTCAAGCCTAGGTAGTGCTTCTTTCCTTCTCTGATTTAGTCTTTGTTTGCTCGTTTATTTTTATTACTAAGTGTTCTTTAAGTATTTTAGTTGTTAGTAAAACCCCCCCTTTTCCTCATTAATATTTTGTTTAACTAAATTTTGTATAGATAAGTCTTTGAGTCTAGTTAGTACAGTTTGTAGAAGTCTGTGGGTTCGATATCCGGACTTACTTTTGTCTTGCTACATACGATAGGTACACTTGCCTGTCGGTAGCTTAGGTTTTAGAGAGTCTAGATTTATTACTTTGTGTCTAGTTTTAGAGTCGGTTTTTAGTTAGTTTATTAGCTAAGCTCCGTCGACATCAAGTTTTTGGCGCCGTTGCCGGGGACTTCTTAGTCGATTGTGCTTACTAGTTCTTGTTCTTACCTGTGCATATTTGTGTTTATTTTGCTTTTCAATTTTATTTTATTTTATTTTGTTTTATTTCGTTTTGATTATTTTTGTTTGTTTATTTGCAGGTTTGGTAGTGTATGCCACACCTACGTTCACACGGACCGCCACCTGAGCTTTCATTGCCATCAAGGAGCGATTCGCGGGACTTTTCTGAAGGTTCTACGAGCGAGGTAAGTGCTTCTACTCCCATTTCTGTAGATTTTTCTGAGCACACATCTTCTTCTTCTTCTTCTACTCACTCTAGCCCACGTTTTCATTTTGTCCCACCCATGGCTGCGCGTTGTACTGTTCATCAGCAGGCCACTGCGGGTTTCACGGGGCTTAATAACCCCATTACACCGCCACCGATCCCGAATGAAAATTCGTGGCAGATTCCTTCATATATCATGACCGCCATTAATAATGCTCAATTCAGCGGTCGTGATGATGAAGATGCACCCGTGCACCTTGCTCGGCTCACACGCATCTGTGGCACCTTTAATCTTCAAGGTGCCACCGAAGATGCGATTTTCATGCACCTGTTTCCTTTTTCTTTATCGGGGCGAGCAGCTACTTGGCTTGACTCTCATCCGCCAGGCACTTTTACTACTTGGGCTAGCCTTCGGGATGCTTTTCTTAAAAAGTATTTCCCACCTGCTAAGGCCGCCCGCCTGAGAGATGAGATCCATTCGTTTCGAATGGCCCCTGATGAACCCTACTATCTTGCTTGGGAGAGGTTCCAAAACCTTCTAAGTCGATGCTCCCAGCATGGTTTGTCTGAATGGGCCCTTGTAGAGAAATTCTACAATGGGCTCACATATGAGACTCGTGCCAGATTTGACACTTCTGCAGGAGGCCACCTCATGGGTAAGAGGGATGTGGCTGAATGTAATGATTTATTTGAGAGTTTTGCTCAGGCCGAGTATGAGCAGCGGTCTTCAAATAGGAATTTCACTCCTATTGCTAGTTCCTCCTCTTCAACAAGAGGAGTTCACCACGTTAATGTGGACACTAGTGTTGCTGCTGCTCTTGAGTCTTTAGCAAGGGATGTCAAGGAGTTGAAGATGAGAGTAAATAGGTGTGAGATCTGCAGAGGTGGTCATGCCACTTCTGAGTGTTTGGTGAGCCAGGAGCAGGCTAATTATATAGGAGGACAGGGTAGGTTTGGGCAGTCTTATAACCCCGGTTGGGGAAATTCTCAGAACCAAACCTATAGATCTTCAGACAATCCCCCTGGTTTCCATCATAGTTACCCTCAAAACCAGGGGCAGGGGCAGCCTAGTGGTAGTTCTGGTAGCACTTCAGGTGCTGGTGGTGGTTTAGGTAGGATAGAGGAGTTATTGACTCAGTTAGTGGCTAAGGATGCCACTACACAGAAGATCTTACATGAGCATGATGTTCTCCTCAAGAACCAGCAATCTGCGTTCTTGGATTTACAGCGAACGGTTGGTGACATAGCCAAACGGTTGGATGAACGACCTCAGGGCCAGTTCCCGGGTCAGCCCCAAACCAACCCAAACGCCCACGTTAAGGCAGTCACTACCCGTTCTAGAGGAGGTAGAGGAGAAGTGTTCACACCACCGGTGTTGGTGGAAGTTGAGAGGAGTGAGATTTGTCCCACCGGTTGATTTAGATGAGGAGGAACCGGTGGATGAGGAAATTGAAATGGAGACTCCTGGGAGGGTGCCCCTGAGGCTAGTCCCAGCAAGTACCGCACCTAACAGTGAGTCTCCCGTTGAGAAACCGGTAGTTGGTAAGCCGGTCTTGTTCAAACCCACCACGGAGATTGATCTTACCCGTGTTCCTTATCCGGCGCGCTTAACTAATCAAAAACATGCTAAGGAATACGGGCACTTTCTTGACATGTTTAGACAACTCAAGATCAATCTCCCTTTTATTGAAGCCCTTCAGCACATACCCAAGTATGTCAAGTTTCTGAAAGAGTTGCTGAAAGGTAAGGACCATTTAGGAGATGTCGCCAACGTACCATTGAGTGCGGGTTGTTCCGCGGTGATTTTAAACAAGCTTCTCGAAAAGCTTGCAGATCCGGGAATGTTCACTATCCCGTGTTTATTTGGAGATGATGTGAGGAGGTATGCTCTAGCGGACTCAGGGGCTAGCATCAATCTGATGCCATATTCTTTATACGAGAAGCTAGCCCTTGGTGACTTGTCCCCCACACGCATGACCTTATCGTTGGCAGACCGGTCAGTTAAGTGTCCACGGGGGATTTTGAGGAATGTGTTAGTCAAAGTGGATAAGTTTATGTTCCCAGTGGACTTTGTTGTGATGGACATGGAGGCGGACACGGCGGTTCCCATCATTCTTGGGCGGCCATTTTTGCGCACCGCTAAGGCGATAATAGACGTGTATGAGGGCAAACTCACTTTTAGAGTGGGTGATGAGAGCATTTGTTTGAAGATAGCAAAGTCTTTGAGGAACGGGGGTGAGTTAATCCATCAAGTTGATGGTGTGAATATGGTGAGTGATGAGGTAAGTATGAATGAAGTTATGGGAGGAGGACCATGGGATGTTGATGATCATGGTCATGATCGAATTGCAAGGGAGGAGGTTTCCCTTGATTTTCCCAGTTGAGATGAGTTTGAGTAAGCTCTTGGGTTAAACTCCCAAGTGTAGAGTTTGTAGAATTTTTAGTTTCTGAGTTTCTTTGGTGTGTTTTTCGTGATTATTTTTTTCGTTCGTCGTTTTCGTTTTTTGTGTGTTTTGATTTGTTTTGTAGGTTTTTGATTGATTTGATGCCATAAAGATGAATTGGAGCCACCATGTATGTTTTTCTTTGCTTTATAATGGTTTTAGGGTGATTTGGTGTTTTAGGGGTGAAAATTTTGGCTAAGGCATGAAAAAGCTAGAAACTTTTTGGAAAAATGACCCCGTCGCGTCACACGACACCCACAGGGCCATTTGTCACGCTACACTAAAGATTTTGGTACGCGACGGGTCTCTGAGTGTTTAAAAATGTTTAAAAACCCTATTTTTCAAATTTTTACCCCCAATTTACCTATCCTACACCGCATTCACCACCATTGGAGGTTTTCTAAATTCATTTTTGTTGCATTGGATTGATGTTTTTCAAATTTTTAGTTAGTTCTTAATTTTCTTGTTTTGATTTGTGTTTTTCTTTGTTAATTTTTGTTAAATGGTAGGGTTGGTTTGTGGTTGGACTTAATCTTGGATATCATTATTTTTCTTTGGACATGTTGATGCTTGTTTGATCTTTGTTTTGTGTAGATCTTATGTTATTGTTTATAGCCCGTGGAGCAGAATCGTAGATTGTGGAGCTACGTGGAAAGATTGGCACTCGACAGTCTTCTCTTCAACCAGCTAAGTCATTTTCAGTTTATAGTTTTAAATTTTGTTTTAGTTTTTCTTTTGGGTTTCCTTTTTCTCTACATTGGGGACAATGTAAAGTTTAAGTGTGGGGATGGGAAACTTAGTTTAATTTTGTTTAGTAGTTAGTCTTTGATTTTTAGTTTTAGTTTACTTAAGTTCTTGAGTCAAAATTTTTGAAAATTTTTATTTTTTTCTGTTTCTACATCTTTGGCTTAGATCTTCCTTGTCCTTGTTTAAGTTGGTTGCAAAAGTATGATGGGAAATGATAGAAAAGCTAGGTTTTATGGTTTCATTCATAGTTAACTTGTTGGTTTGGGTTTTATGTTTTGGTTATGGGATGTGTAGGTAGGCTCAACTGAGTGTTTTTGTTCCGTAGGATTGGTAAAATCTTAATTAAATGCATGATTTTCATGGGAAACATCTTGGGAATTTGGAATTAATGAAACTGTTTTCTAGTCAGAAAGGAGTCCGTGCATAATAACAGGTTAGAGTTTTTGAAAATCTGATTTTTTTGTCTGGCACATAACTACTCTTTTTATGAGAATAAATTCGAGTCTTATGGCGCCCCCATTTCACCAAATAAGCTGAGCTAAAAAAAATAATAATAATAAAAAGAAAGAATTTGGATGAAAACTTATGTGTCACACGCCGGGTTGCAGCCTGGTTGAAACACCACTGAGTTAAGTTCAATGTGTAAAAGAAAAATGCTCATGCTTTCATCTGTTTCCATTATAAAAATATGTTTTGAGAAATTTCATGTTTGTTTATATGTAAGGATGACTTGAAAGCTAGAATCCAGGATTGATTTGGTTCTAATTTCCTAAGTGCGGGTCAAATGAAATGAAATGTAGAACATGAACTTAATGAACCATGATTGAGGGACAAGAATAATCAGTATGGGTTTAATAGGATAACAATACTTGCAATCTCTTCCAAAGCATTGAAATTTGAATTGACTACTTTAGTTGTGAAGAAACAATTTTGTCTAGCCATGATCCCAGATTTTTGCATAAGCCTTTTTCAGGGACGAAAAAGAATTAAGTGTGGGGATGTGATGTGTTGCAAAACACATCTATTTTTCTATTTGTTTTTATTTAGTTTCTGTATAGTCTATTAGATTTTAGAGTCGATTTATGCTGGTTCTTCACATTTTGGTAATTTCATGCTTGCAGGTAATAAACATATCAATTTTTAGAAAAAGATCAAGAAAACGAGCTCCCGGTTGGACGAAGACGGATCTGAGAATAAAGAAAGAAAAATCTAGATTTCTAAACCCTTCGCGTACCGTGAAGCCATTCTGAAACCCTGTCGCGTTACAGGACAGGTGGAAATGACTATTTTGCCCCTTTTAATGATTGCGGGTTGACCCGACTATTTTGTCGGGTAGTGGGTACCATCGCGTAGCGCGAAGGGTTCAGAGGAGCCTGTCGCGGTACGCGACAGGGTTAAAAATTCAGAATTTCGAGTATATGTTTTCTGAAACGGCTGGAGGCTAGGGGATTCGATTCTGGACGATTAGAGACGAGCAGGGAGGCGACTAGAGGCCGGAGGACAAGAGTGGAGTCGATCTTAATCATCGGGAAGCCTTAGACGAGTGATCTTAAGGGTGTAACGTGATCAGTTTACTTTGTTTCTCTTGTTTCTCATGTTTTCTTACATTAAACAGATTATGGGTTGTTTCATATGATGTTTATTGGCTAAACTTCTAGAACTACCTAGGTTAGATGATTGTACATGATTGATTTTGGTTTATTTCGGTTTTGGAACAATATGATGTGATGGATTTATGATTTAAAGACTTAGTTTGGAATATTGGATGTGTATGTGTGTCTTTGATTGTTAAATGATTAATATTATGTTCCTCATGTGTCTTGGCGATTGTCTGTCGCGAAATAGGTGCATGCTAGAATCAATTACTATGTGTCTTTGATTATTGGATGAATTATTTTGATCAGGTAATTCATAGGAGTGTTTTATTATGATTTAGACGATTAAGATGTGCAACCAACTTTAATAGCCGTGAGGTGAGAAGTTGTCGATAAGTCTTGGTTGTTAGCTTGTTAGGTTAGAGACTTCGTGAGAAGATCAGTCTAATTTATCTATACAAACCTTGTTTATTGAGTTCAATAGGAAAACCCAAGTTATCCCTAGCATTTAAGTGAACTGTGACTTTCGCGCTGTGAGGTAGATTGTTTAACAGTTATTTCTTAGGTGTTTTGAGATTATCGTATTGTGAGGTAGATTATCTAGCGGATACTTCATAAGTAGTTGGATGACTTGTGAAGGGAATCCATTTAACCGGTGGTTTAACGGCTTTTAGGACCTTTAGTTGACTATCCTTGAGAAGGGTCGAGGGTGCTCTAGGTTTCCTTTGAGTTTAGTATTTAAAGATCCCGGTATCACATTAGTTCCATCCCCGAGAGAACCTTGTCAAGCATGTATATGATTCAAGCCTAGGTAGTGCTTCTTTCCTTCTCTGATTTAGTCTTTGTTTGCTCGTTTATTTTTATTACTAAGTGTTTTTTTAAGTATTTTAGTTGTTAGTAAAACCCCCTTTTCCTCATTAATATTTTGTTTAACTAAATTTTGTATAGATAAGTCTTTGAGTCTAGTTAGTACAGTTTGTAGAAGTCTGTGGGTTCGATATCCGGACTTACTTTTGTCTTGCTACATACGATAGGTACACTTGCCTGTCGGTAGCTTAGGTTTTAGAGAGTCTAGATTTATTACTTTGTGTCTAGTTTTAGAGTCGGTTTTTAGTTAGTTTATTAGCTAAGCTCCGTCGACATCACAAATTGAAAGGAATCATATTTTATTCATTCTCATAATTCAATCATCATGTTATTACCAAAGGTGGTAATTCTACATCCCTCATGCATGCATGAATGTGTATTAAATTATAATGTCCTTCCCTTCCCCGTTAACTCCTATTAAGATGTCTACGTTTAACAGCTCTACATCCGGACCTAGCCTCAGGTTCGCTGCCCATTTAACACTACAACACCTTAGATTCGTTTAGCCCCTGGTTCAGCATACTAAGGTTCGCTTAGGCTAGGGTTCGGGACTCATCAGCTCCATAAATACCTTAGGTTCGTGGCATAAGTTCGCTGGGTACATTCTTAAGGTTCGGCCAGACATATATGAAGGTTCGCTATCCCTAGGTTCAGCCATAGCAAAGCGAGGTTCGGCTATAGCTTGGCTACTCTAGGGTTCGCCCAAGGAGAATAGGTTCGTTGTTGAGCATGGGTTCGCAGCCCAACCCAAGTTTCTAGGGTTCGCTGAACATGAGGTCCTAAGGTTCGTGGCCATGCAGTGTTTGCCCAAATGTTAGCTGGCCATGAACGTTTGGCCGTGTATATGGAGGTTCGGCGGGGTTAGGGTTCGGCCATCAAGACTAAGGTTCTCCTGGAAGGTGGGGTTCGGCTAGAAAGAGAGGTTCGGCTCTCTTGGTTCGCCCCAACATGCAGCCAGAGGGTTCGCCTCTATGCAAGGTTCGGCCCACAAGTTTTCTAGGTTCGTAGCATCAACCCCAGCTACTAGGTTCATTCGACTAGGTCATGTACATGGTCTAGGTTCGTTGAGGAGGAAGGTTCGCTGGTGACTGCTTGGCCGAGGACAGGTTCACCACTGATAAGGTTCGGCTCTACCCTTGCCCAGCTCCAAGGGTTCGGCCGATCTACTTGGGTCACAAACTAGCAGCCCCTTGCCTTCCCCATCAAGATCCCACCTGTTGCAGGTCATAACCATGGCTTTCTCCTCCTTATGTTAGCTCGTTTTAGGGCTTTCTAAGCTTAGACCCGTCAAAATATGGTGATGATATCTGGTTATTATCAATGAAAAAGCAAAAACAATAAAACTCAGTTCTTACCTCAAAAAGTCGACCAAATGTGAAGTTTCTTTGTGGGTTTGTGTTCTCCTCAATCACACGAACGCATGGACACCAAGATCTTGCAAATCCGTTGAGAAACGAGGGAGATATCGTAGAGAGAAGTGAGAGAGAGAGAGAGAGACGAAATTTGGAATGTAGAGAGAGAGAGTGTTCTTTCAAATGAGGAAGAAGGGAAATGGTGGGTTTTTATACCCCGATATATCCCCGCGTGCCCGGTCTCGTTTTTATCGCGATAAAATTTATAAAAATGCTCGATTTAGCTCGTGAATATATTTAAAACATAAAACACTTAAATATTTATGTTTTGTTTTTTTTCTTTTTTTTATAAAAAAATGATTTTATTTATATTTGGTTCATAAAACGATTTCGTTGAATTATTTATTTAAATAAACCGATTTGTTTTAGGTTATGATTCCTAATAAACGTTATGAATGTACTTTTATTAATTTAATATTGTTAAATATTATTCCGTTATCTCATCGAAACGCGTTACTTACGTACGTATTCGTAAAGATCGTCCACCTTTTCGAATCCAACGCTCGTATCGTATTTCGATTCGATTTACGATTTATGGAATATCGTTTCAGAATATTATTCCCAATAATTATATTCGTGTAAATCGTCACCCACGCGAATACATTATTAAGTTAATATTTCTAAATTAATATTCGCGTTTAAGTTATGTTCGTAACCTCACCATCGCGTAATCATTTCCAATAAAGCTTTTCATTATTTTATTAACTTTAATATTATAAATCCCAATCCAAAACCCACTAAACCATATCACTGACACATCCATGATAGACCGAAATATGCATATATATATAGGGCATATGCAGGGGTAGGTCGCAACCTCCCCAACACCGTCCCACCGCTATTTCGATAAACCATGACCATGTGTCCTTGACTATGTTTAGCAACCCAACAATAAAAACTTCTAATCCATTTCCATTCCAAACCAAAATCCATAATCTGTGAATTCAACTGCGATAAACTCTCTGGTTCTTTTTAGTTGTGTTTCAACTAAACTTCCCATGGTTTATGCATATAAATATATGTTCTCAATATGTATACCAATATCAGTAATAACATCCAAAAATTCTTTATCATTAATAATTATCATATCAGGTCGTAACAGTACAGTCGTACATGTACGGACAACCTGAAATACAGTGATGTTGCATCCCCCTTCCAGATTGTATGTGTTTCTTACTAGTTAATATTAACCTAAAGACGTTTGACGGGATTCAAAATATTTATTAGACTTAAAATTTTAATATCATTCTTCGTAGTAACGATCCTCTTGCAAGTCGTAAGACTGGGTCGAGAAGTTTTGAACCCTAAAGTCTAGTGTGTGAGGGCATCCTGAACTAGGTTCAAACATTTTTACATATCAATTAACCAGTCAAGTAGCACAAAGGAATCACATAACCAATTTGACTTATCATGGCAACTATAAAGTTCAAGTAACAGTTTAAAGCCTATCATAGCAACTATATTGTTCACATAACAGTTCATGGCCTAGTATGGCAACTAAAGATTTCAAAACTAAGACTTCCTATGGTTATAGTATAGGTCATCAAATTTTAGTAACCTAATTCTCTATAACCCAGGCTCTGATACAGTAGATCCATTGAATTGGATCAAACTAAGATCACTCGACTCATAAACGTGCGGAATCCGTAAACGTGTCGATGTGTGTTTGAAAGACTGAAGATGACAATACAAGTAATCTGAATTCTCATTGAATGAAGATGATTACAAGACTTTTAATAAGAAGATTGAAATGCAAATTCATTCTATAATGTTTCTCTCTCTAGATTCAAAGAAACTCTTAATGTTGTGAATGAAGAACTTACTTCTCAAAACCTAGAGAAACCTATTTATAGTTTACAAGTTCATTACCATCGATACTACTAATATCGGCAACTAACATACATATACTACTAGTATCGACAACACACATGTCGATACTAGTAGTATCGACAACACACATGTCGATACTACTAGTATCGATGGAACTCACATTGATACTATTAGTATCGGAAATCAGTACTAGAAATTCAATGAAAAATAAAAAATACAACTCAAATACATGATCTATACTAAAAACAGTATCTTCGATAATCATCGAAAGCTGTTGATAAATCCGTGCACTAACAGACTCCCTCTTAGAACCAGCTCGGTGATTAATCTCTAATCAGCTCGTTTGAGACGAACAGTAGCTTCCAGCAAGTATCTTATGCCAGATCAAGATCTACAAGTCTCTGAAAATGTTTTTCCTCCTTCTCAGGTATTTGAGCTTTATTTTGAATTATTGTAATCAAATAACAATAATTAAGTTGACATTCGGTGTTGTTTTCTTGTTATTCCTAGACTTTCTTGACCTCCTCCTAGTTTTCCTTTTCTTCTTTTTTTTCTGACACTCAACAAGTTTTGATATTGACTTGAATACTTCCTTAGAAATATCTACATGATCTTTACCCATTCACTTTTCCTGGAGTTCAGATTTATTCTTCTAATCTTCAATTTCTTTCTTCAATCTAACATTCTCCTCACAAATCAAATTCATCACATCTTTTATTTAATCTCATAACTTCTGCTTTCAGTTCATCAGTCTAATCTTTTAAATCATTAGTATCATTATTCAATTTAGAATCATCACACAAGTTGGAAATAGCCATCAAAAGATCTTTAGAATTCTTAATATGCTAGAAGTTCTGAAAAATGTCATTGGAGATTACCATAGATAGCAAGGTAAAAACCTTCTTCTCACAATCATAACTTTCCTTCTCTTATCTATTCAATCTCGACGGATTGTTATAAACTCCATTTAGCTTACGTTGAAAATATCCATCAAATATTGGAATTTTAATATTTGGATCAACATGCTCGAGAAACGCTTCAAAATGTGTCTTCCAAGATGAAAAACCACTAAGCGAGATGAGATTCGGAAGCTTTGACATATTTTCAATCTCCAGTTTACTAAATAAAGTAAAAAATCTTGAATAATTTTCCATTATGAATTCTCGAGAAAAAATTTTCACTAGTTCGAAAAAAATTCTAAGTCTTGGTTTGTAGATACTGACAGTATCTATGAAATTCAACGCTGATACTAATAGTATCAATGAAGATCCACTGATACTAAAAGTATCGACAAAGATTCCACCGATACTAATAGTATCGACAAAGATTCCGTCGATACTATAACAACCGGTTTTCACGGTCATACATTTTTGTAATAAAAATAATATAAACATTTATGGGATTTTAAATCATGATATATTTATAACTTTGGGGTAGTAACTAACTGAATTAGGTTGGTTAAGTAAGTTAACTAGATTAAAAGCTTGAGGGGCTAAAGTTGCCAAATAGGTAAAGTGTTTATAAAATAAGGATAATTTCTTTGACTTAACTCAAAGTCTAGAGAATTCTCATATGTGTGTTTAGGATCAGAGAAAGAAAAGGAGAGAAGAGAAGCTTCAACACCTAGTATTCAAACTCACTGATTCATGGTCGGTTTTCTGAATTGAGAAGCTTAATCCTACTCTTTGTTGATTGCTAACAGCTAGTAAGTGAAATTAGTTTATATCTTAATGTTTTTTTTAAGTTCACGTAATGAACAAAGTGGGGTTCTTGCTCAAAAAATGAGAATTGATGTTGTAATGCTTGATAGAAACATAAGTAGATGGGTTATCAAGTAACTAAACATCTAAGTTGATTAGAAATCAATGATTATGAACATGGGTGTTCATGGGAGGTTTTATGATGGCTGAAATTGGATGAAAAATGAGTTAGTAAACAATGCACATAAGGTGTTTGAATAATTTCTTGAAAGAAAAGAAACTATGTGCAGAATTGTGTAAAAAATGGTTGCTGTGCTGTTTTTGTAAATTATGTATAAAATTGTAGAAACATCGTGAGAAGATGTAGCTTATATTCTTAGAAAGATCTTTGAAAGGGCTAGAATCCATCTTTTGACATGAAAAGCTGAAAACAAACGCATGATGGGTTAAAAAGGCAATTGCAGCAGCAACATAGAAAAATCCAGCAACCTCTATTGTGAAAATGAAGGTGCTGACCTGATTTTGTAAATTGTGTATAAAATCAACTGTGTATCCGTTGGAGGCGTATTTTATATTCCTGGAAAGGTCTAAGAGTCTACTACTACCCATATTGAAACATGAAAATCTAAAACATATTGTAAATATGTCAAAAGTGTTGATTACATCAGCAACTCAGAAAGTTGCTGCACAAAAATGATATTTTCCAAAATGTGATAAAAATGGGAAATTGATATATGTGATTTTGAACATAAATAGATGATACTAGTGGGTTATGTACATCTAACTAAATGTTTTAGAAGTATCTAAGATACTTGTTCACGGGTTTTGATGGGAATGATGGGTTTTGGGTAGAGCTGGTGTTAGAAAGCGGTGTTGGGTGGATATGGATCACAATCCATGGGTTAAATGTTAATATGCAGTAAATTGATGTTAAAATTGATAAAAGTTATGACCTTGGATGAATTTTTTTTCACTAAAAGGGGTGATTAGATCATAACTAGTGTAATGAATGTCAATTATTTGATGAAATGCCTAAGGGAGGCATGAAATATGATTGATTGTGATAATTGGCTAAAACTTGCTAGATGTAGTAAGATAGAGTCAATTAGGTGATAAATTGACTTTGAGACAGTCAAACGAGTCAAGTGGGTAGAACTTGATTGTATGTATGTGTTATATGTATTGAAACTAGTTGTATATGTGCTTTGCAACTAGGTGGTGGTAGTGGAAGTCAAGCAAATAGTCATAGATCGGGAAAGGAAACTGTAGGTGATAATCCATTATCTGATCAAGGTAAGTAATCCCACAACTATGACATCACATAATGAATATTAAACTTGTTGTTGAATCAATTATATGATAAGCATGGTATTGATGCTAGTGGAAAGCTGAATATTAGAAGTTCAACAAGCTATGTTAAATCCAACACCTTGGTGAATTAAAGTAGTGGGACTCTATGATGGAAGTACCAGTGAGTGAAAATCATAATGATTTGATTGAAATAAAGAACCACGTGTGTGTGGATAGCTAGAGGTGCTAGCAAGTGTCTTAGATAGAATAACCGATTGATGAACATCTTAAGACTTAAGATTATGTATGAAACCACATGTGTGTGAATAGTCAGAGGTGCTAATAAGTAACTATGGTGGAAGAACAGGAGGATGAACACCATAGGGTGATCATGACTAAACTATTGCAAACAATAATTGATAAATAATAGTATAATATTATCACATTGTGAGAGTCAATTTGAATAAAAAAATGGCTACTTGAATCATTGATTGTGAAAGATATATTTTGACATTTTTTCCTTGAGGAACCATTGGGGCTTAACTTACTTAGTTCCTATGAACTAATGGGTGTTATTATGTCATGTTTGTAGGTCAAACATGACAGACATGGCTGTAATGGTCGAAGCGGTTCAAGAGCTAAATCGAACGAACTTTGTCACAAGGGTTTTAACTTTTGCTTAAACTTATGTAAATAAGTATCATAAATGTGTGTGACATCTATATGTTTGTTTTAAACTTTGTTTAATATTATTAAAGAAAGTTAAAAGGTTAAACAAGGTTTTGAAAACAAGAAATTTTCTAGGACCAACTCTGATATTATGTGAAAAGGGTTAAATAGTAACATGCGGGTTACAAATACTAATAGTATCACCCAAGATTCAACCGATACTAATAGTATCGATGAAGATTCCGTCGATAATAATAGTATCGATGCGAGAAAATGGCAGGAAAATCTGAAAACTCCTAACAGCTCAAAAAATCACAAAAATCCTTCTAAAATCTCCATTTTTGAGAGTTAGAAGTCAAATTTTATATCAATCTCTTCGTAATTCAAAAGTACATAACCCTAGCCGGTCAATTTGATCAAAATCACTTCTGAAAATGATCGATTTGCCTAAAAATGTGGCTGGAAACTTTTATCTTCAACAAACTTTCAAATTTTGAATTTTCAACAATCTGAATCTGTTCAAAACACACACTATGATCTCAAAACCGAGCTCTAAGGCTCTGTTACCACTTGTAGGTCCATTTGAATTGGATCAAACTAAGATCACTCGACTTGTAATTGTGCGGAATCCATAAACGCGTGAAAGATTGAAGATGATAATACAAGTAATCTGAATTCTCATTGAATGAAGATGATTACAAGACTTTTAATAAGAAGATTGAAATGCCAAGTCATTCTATAATGTTTCTCTCTCTAGATTTAAAAAAACTCTTAATGTTGTAAATGAAGAACTTACTTCTCAAAACCTAGAGAAACCTATTTATAGGTTTACAAGTTCATTACCATCGATACTACTAATATTGACAACTAACATACGAATACTACTAGTATCGACAACACACATGTCGATACTACTAGTATCATTGAAACTCACATCGATACTATTAGTATCGGAAATGAATACTAGAAATTCAATGTAAAATACAAAATACAACTAAAATACATGATTTAGACTAAAAACAATATCTTCAGTGATCATTGAAAGCTGTTGATAAATCCGTGCACTAACAGATACCAATCAAACTTCAATTCTTCATTAATTTCAACATTTAATACATTTTTTTAAATTTCAAACCCTAACTATTACATCAATTGAATTCAATCATCAAACATAATTAAAATACAATCCAAGCTTAATAATATAGCTAAATGGCATCCTCACCTGAAACATGTTGAAAATCAAGTGTCTACTACGAATAGTTGGTGAGTTTCATAGGTTTGAACACACACACAAAAATAGTTTGATAAAAGATAAGTTGTCACATGTTATAATAAGCCAATATGCACTAAAACATGTAATTAAACCATACAAAGATCAAATAATGTTAACAAATGATGTTTGACTAAGCTGGCATTCCTAACAATGCTGAAATAGTAAACAATCATTGCAGAGGACCAAAGTCAAGTCAACCAACAGTGGGATGGTCGGTCCAATCTGTCATTGTTACTAAATAGTTAAGTTTTGATCAATGTAAGCTCAAGATAATTCACACTACAGTTTAGGTCACAAAGCTAAATTCACATGTACATAAGTTAAAGAGAAGCTCAAAGTTACATGTTTCACCCCAAAAGTTCAAAACAAGTTAAAAGAGGGGCTATGGAGACTCACCTTTGTGTATGAGGTAGTCTTTGCAATATTTATCATAGTATGTTTCAAATAATGTCACATAAGTTCAATATCAACCCCCTTGGAAAGAAAAAGGTAGCACTGAAGAAAGGAAAGAGCGAGATGAGATAGTTAATGATGCATAAGTGTATGTTCATATGTAACTATGACTTCTATGTAACACCTAAAATCTTATATAGGCCATAGAGTTTGGTTTTGTTTTGAGACTTTGTTAAATGTGTAGCAATTGCTTAAAATAAATTTAGTTCTATTGTAAAAGTTTAAATGTACATTTTAAATAAAAATTTACAAAGTTGAAATATTTAAAAAAAAATGTAAAACATTCAAATGATTTAAAGATTAAAAGAACTTTAAGTTTATAAGTTTAAAATAAGCTTTAAAGATATTTTAAGTTAACAACCAATATTAAAAGATTTAATTGATATAATAAATTGAAGATAAATTTAATATTTATAATAAAGTAAATGTTTTAGATTTATAATTTTTATAAATTAAGTAAAATTTAAAGTTAAAACTACAAAAATGTTGTGTAACAAGCTATAAGTAATATATGTTATTATAAGTTGTTAAAATATATAATTCAAGAATATGTGAATATATATATATATATATATATATATATATATTTGTACAAGAAGAAAAGATTTATATAATATGTTAAAAGGTTAATTTAAAAGTTAACTATTTGAAATTTAATATAACTACTTTGTATTTATAAGAAATAAATCAACAAATATATATATACATACATATATATATACATATATATATATATATATATTTGTACAAGAAGAAAAGGTTTATATAATATGTTAAAAGGTTAAATTAAAAGTTAACTATAATTTAATATAACTACTTTGTATTTATAAGAAATAAATTAACAAATATATATATATATATATATATATATATATATATTTATATTTATATTTATATTTATAAAATTTATTTTTCTTAATTCAGTTTTAAAAATTAAATTTATAAAACTTTTCTGTAAAATCAGAATTTTAAAATCCATTTTAAATAAACAATTAAAAAAAATGAGCCAAGAAGAGTTGAACCGCATGGAAGCATATTCGAAACCACGACCTCTAGTTTGAAATCCAATGCCTTTACCAGTTGTTCTAAGGGCCTAAGTCGTGATATGTTTTGTTTTGAAATAGTTTTATGATATACCGAACCCTACCCTTATTTAGTTCTTATGAACCGTAAAACCCTACTTTCTTTTTCAATCGAATACAAGCGTTTGCGACACAGATCGTGGGGAAAATCATGGGGCTATTGCACACCACTGTAAAACGAACAAAATGATATAAAGAACACCTACCTTGGATTGCGTTTGGATTGATTTCTATTGAAGGATAAGTGTCGACAAAATCGAGAGTTAGGAGATCGATTTAGCGATGATCAATAGTTGTGATTGAGTTCTTTTTGCTCAGAACTATTCGTAAGGCTCTTGTGAACTTCTGTTGTCACTTAATTGAGTTTATATACACGTTTGAGCCGATTTCGAATTTCATATTACGTTTGAATCTTTGGAAAGTGATTATGGTTTGATTCGATGAAAATATGATAAATTAGTGATTAAGGGTGATTTACACGTTCGAATCCTTGCCAAACATAACTTTGATTAGCTGGAATTGAGTTGGAATAGCCGAATGTTGCAACTAGGTCGTGTGGAAGGGAAATGGTTGTGAGGGTGACCCATCAAAAGAAATGGGTGAGGAAATAGAGTTTGAGGATTTTGCAGATTTGCCCCTCCCATTTTCTTCTTTGTTATTAGTTTCAAAATTGGCAATTTTTACCCTTTAACATTTATTAACCCCTTTTAATTTTTATAAAGTGAGTTTAAATTATTGTAAAACTAATATAAGTAAACTATTTATGTTTTTATGTATGTTTCATCAATGTTTTGAAATTATAAAATTAAAACAAAGTTATTTGTATAATTTTAAAGTTTATAAAAATTAATAAATTTATGGTATGTTTAAATTCCTTTATTTCCAAATAAATTCCAATTTTTTTATAAAACATATTCTAAGCTTAAATATGTTTTTTTTATTATTTTTTAAGCTATAAAATTTAAATTAATTAAGTAATTATACATGCATGCATACATGCATACAATCATATATGTATGTGTGTGTGTGTGTATATATTAAAGTATGTTTTAATTTGTTTTTCTCATATATATAAATTTATATATATATAGATATAGATATAATTGTGTAACTGTATAACAACTCATAGATGAAAATTTCAAATGACGTCAAAATTTATTTAATAAATATAATTGTTTATTACAACTTTCATAAATGTTACAAGTTTCATATTGTAACGATTGAGGATATCGAATGATTCTTGAAGATCCTTGAGATGATTTTTCGGTAATCTTTGATTTGACTACCATATCGTCAATATATACCTCCATAGTGTGCGCCCCCCCCCCCCCCAGCTTCTCTTTGAACATCGTGTTGACAAGCCTTTGGTAGGTAGCTCCAACATTCTTCAGGACAAACGACATTGTTGTATAGCAATATATCCCTGTTGGGGTCATGAAGGAAGTATCTTCTTGATCCGAAGGCTCCATTGAATTTTTTGAAAACCTGCTGATCCATCCATGAAAGTTAACATTTCATGTCCTGTTGTTGCATCCACCTTAGAGTCTGTATGTGGTAATGGAAATGGGTCCTTAGGACAAGCTTTGTTAAGATCTGTGTAATCTACACAAACTCTCCACATTCAATTCTTCTTTTGAACCACATCTACATTGGCTAGCCACCATGGAAATTTTACTTCCCTAATCATCTTTGCCTTGAGAAGTTTCTCTACCTCCTCTTAGATGATTATATTTCTCTTAAAAGCAAATTTCCTTCTTTTTTGATGGACATGCTTAAAATTTCGATCTACCTATGTGGGTTAATAAATAAAAATTCATATGCGTGCGTGTTAGTATAACCCAAAGAAGAGGAGAATCGTAAGTATCTGTGAAAACTGTGCGAAAAACGGAGTTCTTGATTCTTCGGAATTATAAAAACGAGAAAACTACAAAGATATTTTACTCTGGGATTCTTCGCGGTACGCAAAGGTGGTTCTGAGGTTCCTTGGCGGTACGCGAAGAACCCAAAATATTTGGGGACTCCGGATTTCTTCGCGGTATGCTAAGAGCTCTTGAGCCCCTCGTGACGGTACGCGACGACTGTGGCGGTGGAAATGATCAGAATGAAAGATCAGATTTCATGTAGAAATTTAATTTTTATTTCTCTCGACCTCAAACACACATTCTGATCGAAATTTTACCATCAAAATCAAGTTCTGAAGTTACCCGAACGTCCGGATCGAGCCAGGAATCGTTTCTACAAGTTCGAATCATTGTCTGCAACCAAGAATCCGTCCAATCGGGTAACGATTCATTTCATCCTACTTGTTTGATAGTATATGGATTAGATCTGGTAATTTAATAGTTATGGGTGTTGATTATTGCCTAGATGATGGCTAGGAATAATTAGAAACGAAGAACTCGATATTTAACAATGAAATCTTTATTTTGAGCCGTTATAATGTCCAGTTATTATGAAATCCATATCATTGTGTTTGATAAGCAGTGGGATGATTAAATTATGGTTTAGAATGAGATATGCATCAACTTTTGACTAATTTTGTATAAAAGTAACGAATTGGTGAGTTTGGAGTTTAACAGGAGATTGGTAATGTTTAAACATCACCAAGATTAGTTAAATTAATGGGTGCACGTCAAGTATTTGGTTAAATGCTTAAGAATTGAAAGTCAATGATTTTGACATAAATATAATGGGTAAAATGGTAACTTGACTTATGAACACGACATAATGAATAATGAGATTCAAATGAGTTTGAATCAATGTGTTACATGTGAAATTGTATTATGTGTATTGAATATAGTTGCATATGTCTGGAAATGCAACGAGGGATTAGTGGTGAAAGTCAAGAGAAAAGTCAAAGAGCTAGAAAGGAGGTCATTGGTGCACACCAATAGTTTTAATAAGCTAAGTCATTCGACGTACTAAACATCACATATATGTAGTAGAAAGAGTTTACCTGAGTGCTTGAATTATGTGAATGATGTTTAAACAAGTGACTGAAATTATTGGATGAGAATCCCATTGATTAGGTGTATTAAGTTTCAATATGAAACATATATGCAATATATTTGCATTATAATAACCTGAGGAGCCGATGATTGAGTAATATTACCACAGGTGTGTGGATAGCCAGATGAGCCTATAGAATTGATCAATTAAACCACTAGAGAGTCGATAACCGAATGAGTTAGTAGATAATGTGATAAACCACTAAAGTGTGGATAAATCGAAAGAGTCGATTGTGAATAAATTAAACCACTAGAGTTTGGATAAATTGAATGAGTCGATTGTGTATTAATTAAACCACTAGAGTGTGGATAAATCGAATGAGTAGATTGTCATTAAATTAAACCACTAGAGTGTGAATAATCGGTTAATCTGAGGACTATTTGTTGAAACCACTAGAGTGTGAGTAATTGAATGAGCCAATAGAATATATATGGTAATTATGGTGTTTTACATTAGCCAGAGGTGCTGGTGATAGAATCGGATTAGATCATATGATCATAATGGTGAAAATGACCTGTTTAAGGGAAATTAATGCATAATCATGTGTTGTGTGCAAATACATGTTGGAGTATGATAGGTGAATGATCTTACTTAGTTCTTATGAATTAATGGTAAAAATTATGTGTGATGTTTACAAGTCAGTAACATATATGCTTCGGGGATCATGATCGGGCACGTGTTGAAGTGATTCGAACGTTATGTTAACTTTTGGTGGTTGTAAAGTTAAACACACTATATTTTGTTAATCATAGACGCAAATGGTGTATCATTAGGTGTGTTTAACTTATGAAATGGTGATTTCACGATTCTGAACATGATTTTGCGGTAAAGTTTAAACTGCGACAAAAATTTGACACGTGTAAACATGTGAGAAGTTTGGGTCTCACATTTCCTGAATATCCCCAAGGTCACACTTTAATTGCTATGCCGATGATGGTTTCATTGTTCCCTTCATTGAAGAAGAGTAACACTCCTTGGCTTCTTCCTGGTCGCTGTTTATCTTCACTACTCCGAATGGTGTAGGTAACTTGACGCATTGATGATAGGTCGAGGGGAAAACTTTCATATCATGTATCTATGTTCAATCTAATATAATATTATAACAAGATATAGAATCTATGATACAAAAACGTTGCATCGAATTTACCCCCTCGATGTACACCGGTAATTTGATTTCTCCAACAGTAGCCTTAGCTTCTCCGCTGCATCCAACCAAAATCAGGGATTTTTTTGTTTTCTCTGACTCCAAAATATTCATCATTTTGAGTGTATCCAACAGTGTAGAGCCCATTCAGAAATGAAGACTGACAAAGTCAACCTATGACCAGCTGAAGACCTGGTTTTGTAGATTTTAATGTACTATAATTTTTGAGTACATATGATTTTCGAGTACTCGAACCATCTTCGTGTATAGGGTTCGAGTACTCCTAGAGTAGTATAAATAGACGTATTTTGTACTGTTCTAGGTTGGATTCCCGAGGAAATTGCTCTCTAGACGTATTGAGGCATTGTTCTTGCGAGCTTCACAAAATATACAAAAATTGCATTTTCACATCTCTTCTGTTGATTCTAATCTAAATTCCGAACATTTTAGAGTCTTTCGGTGTCCATTGGAGCCATAAACCTTGAGTCTTGATCAGATCCGAACCTACAAGTGGTATCAGAGCCTTTGAGCTCTTTTCTACACCATGGTAACAGCTTTTTCGGGCAAGTTTGACACTTTCTTGATCTTTTCCTCATCATCTAGCTGCTGTCAAAATTTGGGGCTCTAAACCTTGAAGAATTTTTCTGTGGAAAATTTTCAAGTATTTTCGAGTTCTAATTTCGAGAACACATTTTCGGGTACTACATTTCAAGAACAGAGTTTCGAGTACAGGTTTTCGAACACTGACTTTTCGAGATCTCATTTTCGAGAATAGCATATCGAGTATAAACTTTCCAACACTTGAATTTCTTGAACAACTTTTCGAGATCTCTACTTTGGGTGCTAGACTTCGAGTATTCTTGGACCTTCGAGTACACCTTGGACTTCTTGTACTACTTGGGATTTCGAACACATGACGATTTTGAGTAACACAGGGGCTTTAGGAACTGGTTAATTTCGAGAACTTGGACTTAAAAAATATTCTGTTCATCACGGCATTCAAAAATCTTACCAACTTATCCAACTTGCTAAATTTGGATAATGAGATAGGCATAGGAACGAAACCACCAAGGCTTGTATCAGGAGACAACTTCCAAGACTGGAAGTTCATATTCCAGTCTTTCATCAAGTATACAGATCCAAAGTTATGGAGATCGATAGAGGAGGTGCCTTATGTGCCGATGTACCAGAGTGAGTTGAATGGGCTAATTCCCAAGGATCCAGAGCTGTACACTGAAAACGACATCCTATTGAAGGAGAAGGATGACGAGGCGTATGCCTCGATTACTATGGCATTGTCTACTGATGTGGCTTATGGATTCAAGGAGCACCAGATCGCCAAACAACTCTGGGATGCGTTAGTGGAATGCTTCGAAGGGAATGAGGATATGAGAGAAAGTCGCAAAGACATGTTGAGGCAACGGTTCAACATGTTTAATCATATCAAGGGAGAGTCCCTAGAAGCCCAACTCAACAGATTCACTCACCTCATAACAAAGATGACAAGTGCTAGGATTGAAATGTCAAAGGGAAATGTTAACAAGAAACTCTTGAATTCACTGCCATAGAACTGGAACTCCAACTGCACAACAATCAAGAGGACAAAAGACATGTACAAGACTACTCTCAGTGAGTTGATCTCAATCATGCCAGTTTCATGGGCATTACTCCTTCATCCAAGAATTTTGCTCTCTTGTCTGCCATCAATTATCAATCTTCTTGTTCTCAGCATTACCAGATAGCTTCATCTCAGTCTGTTCCTTTTGAGATTGCATTCATTTCATCAGGGAAAGCCAGCTCAGTGACCAAATCAGCCCGGAGAGTGAGGACAATCTGCTACTATTCAAAGGATTCATGAACAGTTACAATGCATTCATTGCTTGAGAATTGGCGCCAGCCAATCTCACTCAAGACAATCTGGAGCAGATCAACCCAGCTAATGTGGAAGAAATGGATATATCATGGCAGATGGCCATGGCGGTCTTTCGGGCAAAGAAGTTCATCAAGTATATGGCAGGAACAGTTTTGGGAACAACCTATGAAGGAAGCTGGGATTTGACAAGTCAAAGCTAAGGTGCTACAATTGTGACCAGCCGGGTCATTTTGCTCGGGAATGTAAGCTGCCCAAGGTTGTGAAGGGGGCAAAGAAGAATCCTGATTAGAAGGCTGTAGCTGGAGGTGGAGCTAGCACATCCAAGGCACAAGAAACTGACTCTTATGACTGGAGTGACCAGGTGCAAGAGCTCGAGATGACTTTAAGCCATGCTTTCATGGCTGAGGTGGACGAAAAATGCAATGAGGTAAAAGAAAATCTCTGCTCTAGTTCTTGCATTGAGAAGGTTTTCAAGTACCGTTCTCATAATGAGGACTTAATCAAGGAAGTCACCAAACTTAAATACTTTAACTCTGAATTTCTTAAAAATGAAGAACTTTTCAAAAGAAAATTCAACGCTGCAAGGCGTGATATTTCACAATTAAAAGGACTTTTAAGTGATAAAGAGTCCAACTATTGGGACGCCAGGCGTTCGATAGATGAACTCTCCTCAGAGTTAGAACAGGTTAAGACTCATTTGTCCAAAACCAAAATTAAAACTGATAAATATGAGTATTCAAGTACCGTGGTGGCTAACATGATTGATGTCTAGTGTAGGAGAAAATAGAAAATTGGGCTTGGTTTTACTGAGGTGAAACCTCCATTTAACCATAACTACTCCATCATGCCCAATATCAACACATCTGTTGATGATCTACTGTTGAAGTCAGACCGAAGGTTTGAGTTCACCACTGGTTTCAACAAACCAGTGCCTTTTACAGCAGATCCTGTTGTGACTAACCTTAATGATTCTAACAGTTCTAAGGTTTGTGCAGCAAGTGTGAGTGTTTTAGGTTCAAAGGAGAAGAAGGAGGAAAGAAGTGCTAGCAAGAGCACAGATTGTTCAACTTCACATAGCAAATCACATTTTGTTCCAATAGTTGATTTTGTTGGAAGATTTGAATCAATCGATATTAAGCCAAATGAAATTATTAAGGATTTTAAGACTAAGTTTGCTAAAATTAATGATGATCTTAAAAACAAAATTGTCTTAGAATCAGATCCTTCTCCTTTGACTGAGCAGGTAACTCAGGCTCATTCCACATTCACTCCTGAGGCGGGTTCACAGTTAAACCCTAAATCTTAACCTTATGTTCCAACTAGGTCATTGGAACGGGCCTCCACAAGTTCTATCTCTGGTCTGAGTGATTGTTATGTAAAGCCATTTGACCCAATGGAGTTTCATGACAAAGTTTGCTGCTATGCATGTGGAAGACCAGGCCACATTGGTAGACACTGTCTGCATCGACCTACTGAATTCTTTTATGGGAAGAATCAGAAGGTCAAACCCAAGGCTAAACCTGTTAAAAGACTAATGAGGACTGACCCATCCTCCAAGCCTAGGGTAAAACCTCAGAAGGTGCATCAGAACCATCCCACTGTCAAAAGTGCCAAACCAGCAAAACAAAATCAATCAGATTTTCATAAACAAAAGTCTAAGGTTTTCAAATCTAAAGCTAAACCATAGTGGAAAAATAAGCCACATTTGAAACCTCAAGTAAAACCAATTGATCATGGCAGTGGTGTCAGGCTCATAAATATCAGGGCCAAATCAGAAAAGCCCAAGGGAATTATCAAGAAAGAGCCCAAAGTTCCACAAGTACCTAAATCTGTTATGATCTGGGTACCCATTTCTCATTAAATGTGTGTGTGTGTTCTGCATGGACGACCAAATAAGCTGAAGAATGTTTGGTACATGGATAGCGGTTGTTCCCGGCCTATGACTGGGGATTTTTCTCAGTTGCATGAAGTCACACCATTTAATGGAGGATATGCCTCGTTTGCTGGAGACAAAGGTGGAAAAATCAGCATGAAGGGAATGGTTACTAATGGAACTCTAAGTTTTGATGATGTATACTATGTTGAAGAACTCAACCACAGCTTGTTGAGTGTTTCTCAGATCCATGACAAAAGCTTTTCAACACACTTTACAAACAAAGAGTGTCTTATCTTAAAGCCCGGATTTGTCGTACCGGAGAAATGGATCTTGATGAGGACTCCGAGAATAAACAATGCCTATATGATCAACATGAATTCTGATTCATACACATAAAACACTTGCTTGTTTACTAAGGCATCGGAGACTGATTGCTTGCTATGGCATCATCGACTAGGTCATGTCAACTTGAAGAATGCCAACCGACTGGCAAAGGGAGATCATGTCATTGGCCTACTTTCTAAGTACTTCTCCTCAATTGAGAAGTGCATCGCATGTGCCAAGGGGAAGCAACACAAGAAATCCCACAAGCCCAAACTGTTCAACTCAATTTTATCAATTATGCAGCTTCTTCATATGAATCTCTTTGGACCGGTTGATGACATGAGCATCAAGAAGAAGTCATACTGTCTTGTTGTAACCGATGATTATTCTAGATTTACTTGGATGTTCATTCTGGCCAAGAAAGATGAGACAGCAAAGATTCTGAAGAAGTTTATCACCCTGATCTTGAATCAGAAGAATTTGAAGGTTAAGTTGATCAAAACTGACAATGGCACCGAGTTTAGAAAATAAACACTTATTGATTTCTGCGATGAGAAGGGAATTCCTCGACAGTACAGTGCAGCTCGTAAACCTTATCAAAATGGAGTTGCTGAAAGAAGGAACAAAAATCGAGGCTGCACGGACCATGCTGTCAGAGTCTAAACTGCCAATTTTCTTCTGGGCTGAAGCTGTTAACACGGCTTGCTATGTTTAAAACCGAACACTATTGACCAAGCGCCATAAGAAGACTCCCTATGAGATTTTCTTCAATCAGAAGCCGAAGGTCGGTCACTTCAACTCATTTGGCTGTCCTTGCACTCTCTCCTTCACACCAAGCCAAATCACAAGTTTGATGACAAGGCAAATGAGTCTTACTTCGTGGGCTATTCGTCTGCTAAATTCGCTTACCAAGTATACGACAAGACCCGGATGATTGTAGAGTCATACTACATTGATTGGCAAGAGATGGACAACATCGATGCCGGTTCTGGGCCAAACTGGTTATTTCAGTATGATTCTACATTTGATCCCTTCAAAAATTCATCTGAGAGTGCAGGACCATCTGAGCCTAACGACGGGTTTCTTCAAGGGTGATGACGTGGACTACAGGGTTGACTATGTTCCGTGTGATCCCAAGCTTCTGACAGTTGACCCGCCAGGCATGTATGATCAAGTTCCACCTGTTCAGCCAACTCCGATCAATTAAGTCATCCCATAAGATCCGGAGACTTCTCAGTCTGTTCAACCTACTCCGGAGACAGATCAAGCCTCATCCTCTTCCCAACAGAATTTTGACAATCCACTGTTCTCAGACCACATCCCAGAGGAACATTGTGTGGATAATGGAGCTGAAGCAAGTGAAACCCCTCCCGTTGACAACATCTCTTCCTCTAGTGAAAATCAGCTGACTCACATCTGTAATCTGCCGGATAATTTAGCTGTGGAGGAAGTGCCTACTTTAAGCATCAACAAGAATTATCCAGTAGAAAACATCATTGGACCTCTTTCAGAAGGAGTTCTTACTGGGATCAGATCAATCCCAGCTCCGAACACCTTGCCTGAAGGAACTATCACGCGAAGAAAATCAGGTCCAAATAATTCTTGTTTGTATTCCTGTTTTATTTCGCATGTAGAACCTAGGAATGTCAAGATGGCTCTTAAGGAGTCAAGCTGGGTTGAAGCAATGCAGGAAGAATTGATGCAGTTTCAGAAGCTCATGGTGGGGAATCTGGTTCCGTTGCCCAAGGAGAAACTGCCAATCGGAACCAGATGGGTCTTTAGAAACAAAAGAGATGATTCGGGTGTGATCATCAGAAATAAAGCTAGGTTGGTAGTCCAGGACTTCTACCAAAAGGAGGGGATTAACTTTGAAGAAGCCTTTGCACCGGTCGCAAGACCTGACGCTGTCCGCATCTTCTTGGCCTATGCTTCCTACATGAACTTCACCATTTATCATATGGATGTGAAGACAGCCTTCTTGTATGGAAAGGTCAAGGAAGAGATCTACGTGTGTTAACCCCCAGGGTTCGAGGATTCATAGTATCCTGACCATGTCTATAAGCTTGACAAAGCCCTTTACGGTCTTCATCAGGCACCACGAACGTGGTATGCAACACTTATAGATCATCTGCATGTAAATGGATATACCCGTGGAGCCATCGATCATACATTGTTCTCTCGCAAATATAAGGATGATTTGATTCTCGTAAAAATCTATGTGGATGACATTATTTTTGGTTCCATGAGCTCGGTGCTATGCAAAGAATTTGAAGTTGTGATGAACAAGAAGTTTGAGATGAGTGCAACCGGAGAAATGACCTTCTTCTTGGGTCTCCAGGTAAAGCAGGATCCTAAGGGTGTGCTGATTCATCAAGGCAAGTACGTTACTGACATTCTCACCAAGTTCAACATGTTGGAATCAAAGCCCGCATATACTCCTATGGCTGCACGTCCCGTCTTGACTTCGGATTCTGATGGTGAGGATGTTGATCAACAACTTTACCATTCGATGATTGGGTCACTGAGGTACCTAACCTCTAGCCGACAAGCCATCATGTTTTCAATATGTCAGTGTGCCAGATATCAAGAAATTCCTAAGGGTTCTCATCTTATTGTTGTCAAGAGGATCTTCCGCTACCACATCGGGAAACCTCTTCTCGGTTTGAGGTATCCGAAGAACTCTGAGTTTAGTTTATTTGCTTACTCTGACAATGATTTTGGTGGTTGCAATGCAGATGTCAATACTTAGGAGATCGCCTCGTCTCGTGGCAATGCAAGAAACAGACAACCATGTCAACCTCCACTGCGAAAGCTGAGTATGTCGCTGCCTCCAGTTGTTGTTCTCAAGTAATCTGGATGCAACAACAACTCCTCAATTATGGTTTGAACTTTCTCGAAACCATTCGACACAGCTCGATTCCACCATTTGCTTGCCTCTCTCAAACTAATAAGTTTTGTTTAAAACATTTTTGTAAATGTTGTAAAAATTTGTGTTTTGTTTTATTTTGATTTTTAGATCACAAATTTAGGGGGAGAATATTCACAAAAACAACAAAAATATTTTTGGTCTTTGAGTCTATTTACAAAAACAACAAAAGATTTTCGGCTTTTGAGTCAGTCTAAGATGACCTACAAGTTTAGGGAGAATGGAATTTAATAAAACAACAAAAAGATTTTATTTGGACGGTCAAGTGTAATGGTTCAATTGGGAAGTAAAATGATTTCTAACACTCAGAAATTCACTACCTAAACATAACTTCTAAAGAATAACAACCTTAGATAACCATAAATCACTAAGAAGTTAAAACATGTTTTCCTAATGAAAGGATGGGACATGATCATTCAAAATATTAAATATATAAATAAGTGAGAAGTACGAAAATTAGATAACTGGAAAGATGCAACAACTATTTGACTTTTTGCATAGATCTTTAAGTTGAAACAGGATTGTGTTTCGATAAACTTCAAATCGTTTTGTGAAAACTTGGGTATTTTCAATGTTTTGTGCAAACGAAGAGAGGGAAATACTTACTAAAGCATCCTCTGTTTTGTGCAAGCAAAGACCTGGATGTGTGACGTTAAGACCAATGTGTCTGTAGATCAGTAAAGTAAAAGATGCCAAAGAGCACAAAGATGATAGAACCCCTTCTTGTTCTTGATTCTAATCAAATAGATATGTTCTTTTCTCTTCTCACCTTAAACTCTGTCAAATCATTTTAAGTTTGTTGAAACACAATCAAAGTTTGAAACAAAAGATTTCACAAAATTGATAGGTTCCATGCTAATCTGGTTTAACTGTCTGATTGTTCATAAACTGTCCAAAAGGATTTTCAGAAAAACCGTTAGAAAATTTTTTATCATAAGTCTTGTTTTTGTATTATGGATAAACGAGTGGAAATCATTGGTGGGGTATAAGTATTTTAAGGTTGCGTTTCTATAAAGAAATTATGTTGAGGTGGTCAAATTTCTGATACAGATTTGATCCCACAAAATTGACCAGACTAAACCTTGAACTAGTCCAAAGTTTATGAGTTTATTTTATTTTATTTTATTTTATTTCATTAAGTTAGAAAATTAGAAAATAAATTGTATTCGAAATAGGGTATTTAAAATATGCTACTCGAAAAAAAATGCACACGATTTCGAGTACACGAAATCGTGTACTCGAATTCCTGCTATAAATACTTCGAGAAGCTACATTTCGAGCATTGCGAGTACAATTTGGAGTTCTAAGGATCAAAATTGAAGAAGTTATAAACATTTTGATGTTCTCGAAATTTGAATTTCGAATACGCCCTTTCGTGTACAACATTTCGATTACAAAATTTCGATAACCACTTTTCGTGTACTCGATTTCGAGAACCAAATTTCGACAACAGACAAATTTTCATGAACTCCCTCAATTTCGTGAACTACTTGGATTTTCATGAACTTCTATAATTCGTGAACTCCAATTGACCATGTGATTTGACTTAACCCGTTGACTTGAACTTGGACTTTTAACTTTACTTACATTTGACTTTTGACTTTAATTTTACTTTGAATTTGTTTTATTTTATTTTTAACTAAATTGGCTTGTTTTTGTTTTAGATGGCTGATCAACGTTTCATGCCTGATCACAACATGTCGACGAATGTAGGCGATCCTCCAGAGAAACACGCCATGTTCAAAAGCATAATGGACGAACTGATTCTCTCTCCAGCCAATTATGCCATCATGGAGCATCCAGAAGTCATCTCTTCTTTCATCTATGATTTATGTAACTCCATCACTGAGAGAATTGACTCTAACAGGAATGTGAGCCTGATTGGAAAGGTTTAAGGGCAGCCAGTGATTATTACTGAACAGATCATCCGAGAGTGCCTTCAATTCGGAGACAAAGCTACAGATCCCGTCGAGCTTGATCATGAGTTGATACAGAGGACAGTTTGCAGGATGGGACAGGAGGGTCTTTACCCTCCGACTGAGAAGAAGCTTCTCCATCCATACTAGAGATACTTGGCTAACGTGGTTAGCTAGTGCCTCTCTGGACGAAAGGGAGGATATGACGTCCTGAACCAGACCCTTAGCTCTTGTCTAGTGGTCATTGCTATGGGACTTGAGTTTAATTACTCAAGAATGATCTTCAGAGACATGCACGCCAACATCAAGGGGAAACAGAAAGAATGATTCTTAGCATTTCCCAAATTCATCCAGATCATCATAAACAAGCGTCATAAAAATCTCGTCCTAACAACTGGGACTCTAGGCATAAATAGGATGAAGGAAGACATTTTCTCATACATGACGATGAACAAAAGGGGGAAGAAACAGCACATTGGTGATCGCCCTCTAGAGAAATGTTGCATATTATTTGTAGGTTTGGATGAGGAGGTTGAAGATCAGGGTCTTCCTGCAGCTTTTGTCGCCGAAGAGCATGATCTTCCTCCTGCGGGAACTACCGCTTTTGTAGCTGATGAGCACGATATTCCTTCTGCAGGAACAAGTGCTGAAGCCAGTAAAGCTGTGGAAGATTCATCATCTGAGTCTTCATCATCAGGCAAAGAAGAAATCTTCCGAGAGCCCGAGCATATCATTCCACCACTCTCCAGGGCCGAACGAGAAGAAATACAGGATACGGATTACATTTCCCACTCATGAGTCAGCTTCGAAGAAAAAGCGTTTGAAGATGATGTCAAAAAGAGCTAAAGACCCTAGGCTCAGGAAGAAGACTGCTGGCACAACATCATCATCTCAGGCACCACAGACCCAGCCACAACCACCACCATCATCACCAAAAAATAAACCAACCCCTCAACCCAAACCACCCACACAACCAACCGCATCCACCCAAACTCCTATTCCACCACATACCTCCATCACCATCGAAGCCACCCAAGCTAAACCATCATCTCCACTACATTCTCCAATTCCCATCCACTTTTCCCAACCACCACCACCACCCAAGTCCAGGAAAGAAAAAGGAAAGGAACCACTACAATCACCATCATGATATATGCCTAAGAAGGTGCTAGTGGACTTAGAGTGGCTGTAAGAAAGAGTGTTCCAGTTAGAACAAGATTCAGCCACCAAGGACAGACTCATCACCAATATGCAAGAAGGCTATGTTATGATATTTGAGAAGCTCCGAAAGAAAAACAAAGACATTGGCCTGCTAAAAAAGGAAAACAATCGTTTAACTAAAGTAATAGAAGAGCTGACTGGATCTAAGTCTGCCGATAAAGACAAAAATGATGATGATGAGGAAGAGAAAAGAAAGACGATGATGATGATGATAAAGAAGAAAAGAATGATGACTATAAAGACGATGATAATGATGATGATGATAATATAGGTGGGGATCTTGGCCAATGCACAAGTTCCTAATGTCAAAAGGACGAGGAGCCCGCCAAGGATTACAAAGGCGGTGATGATACAAAGAATCCATCATCCTCAGAGAAGCCTCTGGACAACTATGATGATTTATTCGAGGATCTTCTTGAGAATTTCATGTTTGATGGATTCGGAGAGGAGCTGAATGCAGTAGGACTTGGAGACCTTTATGCTTATGTCACTATGGACTCCGTATTTGATGTTGTCTGCGATCAAGAAAGAAAGGAGTTTGCCGAATCTTCTACGGGAGCATCCACAGAAGAAGAACCAGAAAATATTATACTCAGAAACATCTCAACCGATCCCTTTGTCGACTACTTGTATGCTCACAAGTACGTCAATCCTCAAGGACAGGAAGTCGCATCACTAGGCAAGATGCTTGACAGTTGGTTCGATAGACAATGTGATTGGACTCCTGCTCCTCCTAAGGTACAGCAAACTTGGATGGGTGAAGCACTGGCCGAACAGAACGACATTACATGGAAATCCAGATCTCATGATTTGTTTGCCATGCGCAATGAAAGATCAAACGTTACATGCTGAATGTATGACAATGATAAGCAGCTATATCTTGTCAAAAGGATGAACTGGAAGCTAGAGTACTTCAAAAGACCCCAAGATTTTTGTTCGATGCCAAAGTTTGACATCAGAAGCATCAACAATGCTATGTGTTTAACCCATCCAAAGATACTCAAGCTGATATGTTTGCTAAGTTCATAAAGGATCAGTGTGACAGAGACTTCCCTACAATGAAGATAGCTAATAGGAGAAGATTTGTCTCTACTTGTATACTGGATCCTATAAAGAAGGAGCCGTGGATTTACTACAAGTACCCTCCACCAGCTACAGAGAAAGCAGTCCCAGTGTCCACAAGAGTCCCCAACAACTCGCCCGTGAACTTCGATTTTTGGTACTTTGATGAGAAGACTCACGCAGCCATTATTCTGAGAACAAAGGGCGACATCAATGACACTGATATGATTTTGGATCCCATGGACCTTCTGAAGTATGGTAAAGAAGATATGCAGAAACTCCATGATACACCTTGCAAGGTCTATCGCGATTGGGATGAAGAGGCAAAACCTTTCACCAGGGTTGTTTCATTTGCTATGGAGATAAAGCTATACGCTGGTGCAGGTCCTCACTCGGTCGCACTTCCTATTGGTTGACTTGATCAGTTTAGGGGGAGTTTGTAAAGCCCATTTAGAGATGAAGACTGACAAAGTCAACCTGTGACCAGCTAAAGACCTGATTTTGTATATTTTAGAGTACTATAGTTTTCGAGGATATATGATTTTTGAGTACTCGAACCATTTTTTGTGTATAGGGTTCGAGTACTCCTAGAGTAGTACAAATAGACGTATTTTGTACTCTTCTAGGTTGGATTCCCATGGAAATTGCTCTCTAGACGTATTGAGGCATTGTTCTTGCGAACTTCATGAAATATACAAAGATTGCATTTTTTCATCTCTTCTGTTGATTCTAATCTGGATTCCGCACAATTTTGAGTCTTTCGGTGTCGATTTTAGCCATAAAGCTCACGTCTTGATCAGATCTGGACCTACAAACGGGAAGATACTTATTGAACTCCCTCCGTCTATGAGCATCCTACAGACATAATGGTTAGCAACATATAAAGTGATAACCAACCCATCATGGTGAGGATCCAGAATGTTCTCTCGGTCTTGTTCTTCGAAAGATGCCATTGTTTCTATGGTAAGGGTTGATGTCCTTGTGGGTCTTTCTCCATTTTCTATTTTAGCTTCCTTGGCATCTTTCTGGCTGCAGAATAAGAGGTACCACATATGTCAGATCCTCCATAAATGTAGTTTATTACCTTGGCATCCTTTGGTGGGGATGCATCTCTCTTTCGCTATCCGTTGGGATCCTGCTTCCTTTCTTTCTTTTTACCAAGCAGCTCTTTGAGATGGCCCTCGCTAAGTAGATAACTTCTTTCCTTTTTCAAGGGAATATAGTCCTCTGTTACGTGACGTAATTCTTCATGGAATGCACATCACTTGGACTTGTCTTTTGCAACAAATTTCTTTTCCATAGGAGGTCATCTGGCTTTTTCACCTAAGTCCTGCATGGCACACAGTAGTTATAGAATATCAACAGAAAAACAACAATCAGAAATTCTGGGTTATTCTTCTTCATCCTCATCGTCATCCACAGAATTCATCTTGTGATTTTCAGACTTGTAGTATGGCTTGGACTTGAAGGATTTGTTTGGGGACGAGTCCAACTTCCTTTTTCCTTGATCATTAGGGGACGTTGTAGTGATCCTCTTTTAGATTTCTTTATCATCTTCCAACCTAATGAACCTTATCGGACCTCATCCATATTCCTGCAAGGATTCATTACCAAGTCATCGTAAAATGGTGAGTTTCTTTGCAACCCAATTTTGAATGCATGAACAGCTGTGATGATATCAAGATTAGGGAAATCCAAGGTGTAGGTCCAGATCTGATCAAGACACGAGCTTTATGGTTCCAATCAACATCAAATGACTCTAAAGTGTGCAGAATCCATATTAGAATCACAAGAAGAGATAGAAAAATGCTTTCTTTATATATTTCGTGAAGTTCGCAAGAACAGTGCCTCAGTACGTATGGAGAGCACTTGCCTCGAGAATCCAACCTAGAACAGTACAAATTATGTCTATATATTATTCTAGGAGTACTCGAACCCTACACACGAAAATTGGTTCGAGTACTGGAAAATCGAAGTACACGAAATTAATAGTACACGAAAATAATCAAAATCAGGTCTTCAGCTGGTCGCAGGTTCACTTTGTCAGACTTCGTCTTTGATTGGGCTCTACAAACTTCCCCTAGACTGATGAAGTCAACCAATAGGAAGTGCGACCGACTGAGGACCGGCACCAGCATAGAGCTTCATCTTCATAGCAAATGCAACAACCCAGGTGAAAGTTTTGCCTCTTCATCCCAATCGCCATAGACTCTGATAGGTGTATCGTGAAGCTTCTTCATATCTTCATTACCATACTTCTTTACCAAGACAAGAAGTTCACCAGTGAATTGTCAGGGACTCTCGTAGACATTGGGACAGCTTTCTCCGTAGCCGGTTGAGGATACTTGTAATAGATCCATGGCTCCTTCTTGATCGGATCCAATATACGGGTAGACAAAATATTTTTCCTTTAGCTGTCTTCATGATTGGGAAGTCTCTGTCACACTGATCTTATATGAACTTGGCAAACAGATCGGCATGTGTGTCTTTGGATAGGTTAAAGAACATAGCATTGTTGATGCTTCTGATATCGAATTTTGGCATCGAACAAAAGTCTCTAGGCCTCTTGAAATACTCTAACTTCCCGTTCATCCTTTTGAAAAGATAAAGTTGTTTCTCCTTGTCAAACATCCAGCACGTGACATTGGATCTTTCATTTCTCACAGTGTATAGATAACGGGAGCTGCTGGTGTATATGGCCTCAGTCAACTTAAAAGTATCTTCACCCATCCAGGTTTGTTGCACCTTAGGAGGAGCAGAAGTCCAATCGCCTAGTCTATCAAACCAGTTATCAATCATCTTCCATAGCGATGCAACTTCATGTCCTTGAGGATTGACATACTTGTGAGCATACAAGTAGTCAACTTAAGGATCCTTGGAGACGTTGCCGATTATGATGTTCTCTGGTTCTTCTTCTACGGATACTCCTGTAGAATATTCGGCAAGCTCCTTCCATCCTTGGTCATATACAGCATCGAATACTGAGTCCATAGTGACCTCAGCATAAAGATTTCCGAGACCTGCTGCATTAAGTTCATCTCCAAATACCTCAAACATGAAGTTCTCAGGAAGATCCTCGAATAAATCATCAAAGTTGTCTAGAGGCTTCTCTGAGGAAGGTGGATTCTCTGTATCATCACCTCCTGTAACATCCTTAACATGCTCATCCTCCTGTTGTCCTGAGGAATTTGCTCCTTGACCCACATCCCCACATGCATCATCATCATCATCATCATCATCATCATCATCATCATCCTTCTTATCATCTTTCTTGTAAGCTTTGTCATCGTCATTTCTTCCTTTTCTTTCTCTTCCTTATCATCATCATCCTTTTCATTGTCATATTTATCTTCTTCCTGAACATCAGAATTTGATCCAGTCAGCTTTTCAATCACTTTGCACAAATGAATCTCTTCCTTCTTCAGCAGGCCGATGTCTTTGTTCTGCTTTCTCAGCTTCTCACAGATTTTGATCATGCCTTCCTGAAAACTGATGATGAGACTTTCTTTGGTGATAGATTCTTGTTCTAGCTGAAATACTCTTTCTTGTAACCACTCTAGATCAACACGAACCTTTTCTAGCATGTAAGGCGATACTGACTGTAGTGGCGCCTTGCCTTTGTCTTTTCTGGTCTTGGGTGGTGATGGTGGTGGTTCTGAGAAATGGATGGGAATTGTATAATGTGGCGGAGATGATGGTTTGGCTTGGGTGGCTTTTGTGGTGATGGAGGTATGTGGTGGAATCGGAGTTTCGGTGGATGTTGTGGGTTGTGTGGGTGGTTTAGGCTTTGGTGGTAGTGGTGGTTTTGGTTGTGTGGGTAGTTTAGGTGGAAGTGGTGGAGGCGGTGCCTGAGAAGATGAAAAATGCCTATGGTCTTCTTCTTCAGTCTTGGATCTCTTGTCCTTTTGGACATCATCTTCAACCTCTTCTTCTTTGGAGATGTCTTAGGAGTTGGAACATAGTCTGTATAGTGAATTTCTTCACGTTCGGCTCTTGAAAGTGGTCTTCGCCTGATGAAGAAGAATCTGATGATGATTCTTCAATAGCCTTACTGGCTTCGGCACTGGTCCCTACGGGAGGAAGATCATGCTCATTAGAAACAGAGGTTGTAGTTCCCGCAGGATGAAGATCGTGTTCTTCAGCAACAGAGGCTACAGGAGTGCTCTGATCTTTGACTTCCTCATCTAATCCTGAAAATAGCTTGCTGAACTTCTCAAGAGGGCGATCGCCGACGTACTGTTTCTTTCCTCTCTTGTTCATCGTCATGTAAGAGAAGATAGCTTCCCTCATCCTTTTGATGCCTAGGGTCCCAATAGTTGGGACGAGATTTGGATGTCGCTTATTGATGACGATCTGAATAAATCTGGGAAAAGCCAGGAATCTTTCTTTCAATTTTCCTTTTATGTTGGCATGCATGTCCCTGAAGAACATCCTTGAGTAATTGAACTCAAGTCCCAAGGCGATGGCCACCAAGCAAGAGCTGAGAGTTTGGTTAAGCACATCGTATCCTCCCTTTCTTCCAGATAAGCACTGGGTAGCCACGTGCGCCAAATATATCCAGTAGGTGTGGAGAAGCTTCTTCTCTGTTGGAGGATAAAGACCCTCGTGTCCCATCCTATGAACGGTTCTCAGTACGAGCTCATGATCAAGTTCAACAGGGTCAGTGGCTTTGTCTCCAAACTGTAATGTAAGCATTCTCAGAGGATCTGCTCTATAATAATAACTGGCTGCCGTTGAACTTTCCCTATCAGGATCACGTAATGGAGTTCCAGAAGTCGTAGATGAACTCCGAAATAATCTCTAGATGCTCCATAATGGCATAGTTAACCAGATAAAGTATCAATCCTTCCACCATGCTCCTGAACATGGCATGCTTCTCCGGAGGATCTCCGACATAAGCTAACATGTTGTGATTGGGCACAAAGCGTAGATCACCCATCTAAAACAAAAACGATCCAAGTTAGTTAAAGATAAGATAAAATTAAAATTAAAGTCAAAAGTTAACAGTCAAAAGTCAAAATAAAATTCTAAGTCCAAGTCCAAGTCAATCGAGTTACGTCAAAACACCAAGTTAAATGGAGTTCATGAATTTCAGGAGGTCACGAAACATTGGGAGTTCACGAAATATTAGAAGTACTCGAAATTTGTTTGTTCTCAAAATTTGGCTTTCGAAATTTGATTTCATGCAAATTTGTTCACGAAAAGGTATACACGAAATTTTGTACTCGAAAAGTGTACTCAAAATTCAAATTTTCAAGAACTCAAAAACCTTCATAACTCCGTCAGTTTTGCTCCTTAGAACTCCAAATTGTACATAAAATGCTCGAAAATGGGAGGCGACCAACATATAAGAAGATCGCTTTCCCAATTTTGAATATTTTGGGATGATTTGTCCAAGATTCCTTCGGTTAACGCACGAAAGTACTCGAAAACCGTTTCTGTCCAATAATTTTTTATTTTGCGGTCAAAATTCTACCAAAAACTATACCTAGGTTCGCCTAAGTCAGATCTACAAGATGGTCGGAGTGGATTTTTGAAATCGTGTACAGAAAGTGAGATCGTCGGAGAGAGAAAATCGTGTACTCGAAATATTATGGTACTCGCAACTTAGACTTCTCGAAGTATTTATAGAGAAACTTCGAGTACACAATTTCGTGTACTCAAAATCGTGTACAAGTTTCGAGTAGACCATTTCGAATACGCATTTCGAGTACCAATTATTTAAAAAAAATTCAACCTAAATGAATAAATAAAATAAAATAAAATAAACTCAGAAACTTTGGACGAGTTCAAATTTGAGCCGGGTCAATTTTGTGGGATCAAATCGGTATCAGAAATTTGACCACCTTGACATAATTTCTTAGAGAAATCCAACCTTAAAAAAATTATACCTCACCAGTGATTTCCACTCGTTTATCCATAATTCAAAAATGAGATTTATGATCAAAAATTTTCTAACGGTTTTTCTGAAAATCCTTTTGGGAAGTTTATGAACAATCAGACAGTTAAACATGATTAACATGTAACCTATCAATTTTGTGAAATATTTTGTTTCATACTTTGATTGTGTTTCAACAAAATTAAAAACGTTTTGGCAGAGTTTAAGGTAAGAACAGAAAAGAACAAATCTATTAGATTAGAATCAAGAAACAAGAAGGGTTTTTGTCATCTTTGTGCTTATTGGCATCTTTTACATTACTGATATGCAGACACATTGGCCTTAAAGTCACGCATCCAGGTTTTTGCTTACTCAAAACAGAGAATGCTTCAGTAAGTATTTCCCGCTCTTTGTTTGCACAGAACATAGAAAATACCCGAGTTTTTTCAAAACAATTTCAAGTTTATCGAAAAACAATCCTGTTTTGACTTAAAGACTTACGCAAAAGTCAAATTGTGGTTGCATCTTTCCGATTATCTGATTTTCCTTACTTCCCACTTATTTATATTAATATTTTGAATGATCATATCCAATCCTTTCATTAGGAAAACGTGTTTTAACTTCTTAGTGATTTATAGTTATCTAAAGTTGTTATTCTTTAGAAATTATGTTTAGGTAGTGAATTTCTAAGTGTCAGAAATCATTTCACTTCCCAATTGAACCACTTCACTTGACCATCCAAATTGAAATATTTTTGTATTTTTCTTAAATTTTGAAAATGTAAATTCTTTTTGTTGTTTTCTTGAAATTCACTTCCCCTGAACTTGTAGATCATCTTAGACTGACTCAAAAACCAAAATTCTTTTTTTTGTTTTTTTGTAAATACACTCAAAGACCAAAAATCATTTTGTTGTTTTTGTAAATATTCTCCCCCTAAATTTGTGATCAAGAATTTAAAACAAAACACAAATTTTACAGAATTTACAAAAATGTTTTAATCAAAACTTATTAGTTTGAGAGAGGCGAGCAAATGGTGGAATCGAGCTGTGTCGAACAGTTGTGTGAAAAGATACGCCAGATTATCATCTATGTGGACCTTCTCAAGATGAATCAATTTCCGTTCGAAACTGTCGCGGATAAAGTGAATACGGATATCAATATGTTTAGTTTTGGAGTGTTAGTTATCATAATAAATAGGAGAGTCAAGAAAGTTCAAACCGTAATCGAGGAGTTGTTGCATCCAGATAACCTGAGAACAATGACTGGAAGCGGCTACATACTCAGCTTCCGCAGTGGACGTAGACACAATTGTCTGTTTCTTGCATTGCCACAAGACGAGGCGATCTCCTAAGTATTGACATTCTCCTATGGTTGATTTCCTGTCTAAGTTGAAACCACCAAAATCAATTTTAGAGTAAACAAATAAACTAAACTCAGAGTTCTTAGGATACCACAAACCGAGACGAGGTTTCTCGACGAGGTATCGAAACATCCTCTTGACAGCAATCAGATGAGAAGCCTCCGGATTTTCTTGATATCTGGCACACTGACATACAGAAAACATGATGTATGTTCGGCTAGCAGTCAAGTACATCAGTGAGCCAATCATCGAACGGTAAAGGTGCTGATCAACATCTTCACCATTAGAATCCGAAGTCAAGATGGGACGTGCAACCATAGGAGTGGATGCGGGCTTTGATTCCAACATGTTAAACTTGGTGAGAATGTCGGTAACATACTTGCCCTGATGAATCAGCACACCCTTTGGATCCTGCTTTACCTAGAGATCCAAGAATAAGGTCATCTCCCCCATTGCACTCATCTCAAACTTTTTCTTCATCACAGTCTCGGATTCATCACAGTCTTGGTGAGAATGTCGGTAACGTACTTGCCCTGATGAATCAGCACACCCTTTGGATCCTGCTTTACCTAGATGATCTATAAGTGTTGCATACCACGCTCTTAGTGCTTGATGAAGACCATAAAGGGCATTGTCTAGCTTGTAGACATGGTTAAGATACTACGAATCCTCGAACCCCAGGGGCTGACACACAGAGATATCTTCCTTGACCATTCCATACAAGAAGGCTGTCTTCACACCCATCTGATAAACAGTGAAGTTCATGTAGGAAGCATAGGCCAAGAAGATGCGGATAGCTTCATGTCTTGAAACTGGTGCAAATACTTCTTCATAATCAATCCCCTCCTGTTGGTAGAATCCCTGGACTACTAACCTAGCTTTATTTCTGATGATCACACCCGAATCATCTCTTTTATTTCTAAAGACCCATCTGGTTCCAATTGGCAGTTTCCCCTTGGGCAACGGAACCAGATTCCACACCTTGAGCTTCTGAAACTGCATCAGTTCTTACGGCATCGCTTCAACCCAGGTTGACTCCTTAGGAGCCATCTTGAAATTCTTGGGTTCGACCTGCGAAATAAAACAGGAATACAAACAAGAATTAATTGGACCTGATTGGCTTCGTGTGATAGTTCCTTCCGACAAGGTGTTCTGAGCTGGAAGAACTCCTTCTGAAAGAGGTCCAATGGTGTTTTCTACTGGATGATTCTTGTTGATGCTTAGAGTAGGCACTTCCTCCACAGCTAAATGGTCTAGCATGTTGCTGATGTGAGTCAGCTGATCTTCACTGGAGGAAGAGATGTTGTCAACGGGAGCAGTTTCACTTGCTTTAACTCCATTATCCACACAATGTTCTTCAGGGATATGGTCTAAGAACAGTGGATTGTCAAAGGTCTGGTGGGAAGAAGATGATGTAACACCCTGACCGATGGCGGAAACGTCGGGATGCCACGAGGGATGTGTAGATTGTTCAAAAGCTCGTGGGCATCTAAATTAAATCATCACATATCATTCAATCAATCAAATTACTTACACCAAAAATCATGTCTATCATGAATTAAATACATCTGTTACACAAAAAGATTAGCTAAACTAACTAAACTCTAATCGCCATAATTTTAGTTAATTTTAGCTAAGTCCGAGATCCTATGTGATGATGTCCAAAAGTGAGAATTCATCTTCTTCAACCTACTTAGCTTCATCACCTGAAACATGTAAGAAATCAAGTGTCAACTACGAAGTAGTTGGTGAGTAATCATAAGTTTTTATACTTAAAAATGTTTTATAAAATGAGTATAAAAGTTTGTGTTTGAAAAAGGGTTTTATAAAAAGTTTAGATAAAATGAGTATAAAAAAACTTATAGTTTATCCGAGAAGATCCACAAGAGTACCTGTATGAGATAATCCAACACACATCCACCAATTCAAGAAATCAAACATTCATTCAACACATAACCACATATCAATTAAGTCATAGTCTCATAGATAATCATTCACATAACCATACAACCAATCTCAACATCAGTGATCTCAAATAATATCTGTGACTATACATGGTCATTATGTAATTAACATAAGTTAAAAACATGATCCATGGAGTGGAAGCTATCCACGTGGCAATACATGAAACCAATGCTATTAACCAAGGTCAAAAGCAATGTTTCTCGGAGTTGTGATAATCCAATTGACAATACATGTAATCCTTGTTATTGACCGAAGTCAATGACAATGTTACACGAATATATGCATATAAGTGATAATCCATAAGTAATGATAATTCTAAAATGTGAATATCATATTGATAAACAGGTATTATCCTTGTGTTATCAAAATAATATTTGAATTTGGTATACATGTTTCACATCCGAGTTTTAAAACAAAGCCAGTTTAAAAGAAAGGAAGGTTATGAGAACTCACCTGAATCCTTAGAATCAGTGTTCTTGTAATATGCGCGCTCACGTATGTAACTCAAGATAACTCAACAACCTGAAATTATGATGTGTTTCGTGTTCATAAGTATTTGTATTTCTTTTTAATTAAGTGTTCATATGTGTTTACTTTAAATTCGTATGTATCTCATTAACTTAATTTATTTAATATAATCTAAGTTGGAAAACCCAGTAGTTTTAGATATTATGATCAAAGTATCCATAAAGTGTAGGGATAGTAACCTTCCACGTTTATGTACACTTTTATAAATACACACATGTATGACTAATTCCTTTGGTCGCCTTAGTTTCAGTTATTAAAACTTAAAATCTCAGTTTTTAAGAATTTATCCCTAAGTCTTTTACTATAATGAAGTTCACATTATGTAAAACCTTATAATACGAAGCATATATTATTACGTAAAGGTGACCACTTAGTAAAGAGCCGTGCGTGCATGTGGATGTTCCATTATATTTTAGTTCTTTTACATCTAATGTTTTATTATAACATCCCCTCCCTAACTTTCTAATAAATTTGCAGGTTCGGTAACCCCCACTTTAGAACCAGCGAACCTAATTAGGTCCTCCTTAGGTTCGGCTCTCAACAAAGATGAGGTTCGTGGCACATGGTACCGAACCCTAGAGCTTTGCCCGAAGGGAGAGAAGGTTTGGTTCTTATTAGGGTTCGGCTAGGTTAGCAAGGTTCGGCCATGCAAGATCCTAAGTTAAGCCAACTAAGGTTCGCTGTATGAGATTTCCAGGTTCGTGACATCCTTAGCTCGCGTGGGTACTGAGGTTCGGCTGAATCAGGCGAACCCTAGGTTCGTAGCTAAAGGTAGGTTCGTCCACCATGATTAAACAGTGCAAGGTTCGCCCAAGGAGAGGCTCGGCTAAAAGGGTTCGCTTGGGGAGGGTTCGACTGTGGCCAGACTTAAGGCTCGTCCCTTCTCCTCTTTTTGGCGCCATATAGGTTCGTCTAACAGCAAGGAGGGATCGTGAAGCCAGGAGGGTTCGTGGAGCTGTGTGCACATAGCAGATCTCAAGTAGGTTCGGCTAACCCCGAACGAACCTAACAGGTTCACGGCGATCTGAGTTTGGCCAACACACAAGGTTGCTGTTCATCATCACTCCCATCGAGCCATAGGTGTTTACGATTTCTCCTAAAGCTTTCATAGTTCATACCCCACCAATTTACCCATACAAAACCCTAAAATCGTTTAAGAGTTGACAACCATATACTCATGAAGTTCTTTAACAAAACCGAAAAGTAAATGGCCTCTTACCTTCCAATCGTGACCAACAGCTGGGTTTTCTTGGTATCCTCTTGTTTCTCTTGATCACACGAACGCGTGGACACCAAAATCACTTGAATTCGACAAGAAACGAGAGAAATATGCTAGAGAGAAGTTCTTGAGAGAGAAAGTGGCGGATTTAGGGTTTTAGTGTGAGAGAGAAGCCTTACAAATGAAGAAGAAGAAGAAGAAAAAGATGGGCTTTTATAGCCCGGTCAATCCCCGCGTGCCCGGTCTTGTTTTTATCGCGTAAATACAATAAAATGCTCGGTTTTGCTCGTAAACATATTTTAAATTGTAAAAAATTTGAATAATTTTGTTTCGTTTTTAAATAAGATGTTTTTCAAATGAAATCGTTAAAACAAAATAATTCCGTTTATTTTCGTTAAATTTATTGTTTAAGCAAAATAATTCGTTCGGATTTGTTTTCGGTTATGATTCCTAATAAACATTTTTAATTTAACTTTCTTGTTTTATTAACAATAAATATTATTTAATTATCTCGTCAAAACGCGATACTTACGTACGTATTCGTAAAGATCGTCATCTTTGCGAATCCGACGCTCGTACTGTATTTCGATTCAATTTACTAATTATGGAATATCGTTTCAGAATATTATTCTTAATAATTATATTCGTGTGAATCGTCACCCACGCGAATACATTTATCAAGTTAATATTTATAATTTAATATCCGCGTTTAAATTACGTTCGTAACCTCAACATCACGTAATTGTTTTTCAATTATCCTTTCATTATTTAATTAACTTTAATATTATCCATCCCAATCCAAAACCCACTAAACTAAGTCACTGACACATCCATGATAGACCGAAATATGCACATGTATAGGGCATATGCAGAGGTAGATCGCAACCTCCTCTACACCGTCCCACCGCTATTTCGATAAACCATGACCATGTGTCCTTGACTACGTTTAGCAACCATACTAACAACTAACTCCATACTCCTTTCCAATTCCAAATTCCATAATCATCTACAATATAACTGCGATAAACTCTCTGGTTCTGTTTAGTTGAGTTACAACTAAATTTCCCATGGTTTACGCGTATCATAATATGTTCTAAGTATGTATACCAATAACTGTGATAATCATCAAATAATGCATTCATCATTAATAATAATAAATCTTAGGTCGTAACAGTACAATCGTACGGATGTACGGACGACCGGAAGTACAGTGATGTTACAGTCTCCCCTAGTTAAAGGAATTTCGTCCCGAAATTCAACTTGGAGTGACCGTAGTAAATAAATGTGGGTACTTAAGCTTCATCTGATCTTCCCGCTCCCAGGTGAATTCTGGACTCCGCTTCGATTCCCAACGTACTTTGACAATTGGAATTCTACTGCGTTTGAGCTTTTTAACCTCACGATCCATTATCTCCACTGGTCTTTCAATGAAGTGCATGGTACCATCGACTCGAATGTCATCGAGTGGTACCTGAAGATCCTGATCAGCTAAGCACTTTCTTAAATTGGACACGTGAAACGTCGGGAGCACATTACTAAGTTCAGGAGGGAGTTCCAACTTATAGGCAACCTTCCCGATCCGTTCCAGGATCTTAAAAGGGCCAACATAACGTGGAGCAAGCTTCCCTTTCTTCCCGAATCGGACAACGCCCTTCCAAGACGACACTTTAAGCAATACCATATCTCCCACTTCAAACTCTAAAGGTTTTCGTCGTTTATCCGCGTAGCTTTTCTGTCGACTGCGTGCAGCTAACAGATTGTCACGAATCTGGCGGATCTTGTTAGTCGTCTCCTGTATAATCTCGGGGCCAGTGATCTGCGATTCGCCGACCTCGGTCCAACAAATAGGTGACCGACATTTTCTGCCATAAAGAGCTTCAAACGGCGCCATACCAATGCTCGTGTAATAACTGTTGTTATGCGAGAACTCAACCAATGGTAAATGGCTATCCCAATTGCCACCGAAGTCGATGACACAAGCTCCCAACATGTCTTCCAATGTTTGAATCGTTCGCTCCGTCTGTCCATCCGTTTGGGGACGGTAGGCAGTGCTAAGATCCAGTCTTGTTCCAAAGGCTTCGTGAAGTGATTCCCAAAATCGTGCTGTGAAACGAGCATCACGATCCGATATTATGCTTAAGGGAATACCATGTCGGCTAACGATCTCATCAATGTAGATACGAGCTAACTTCCGCACAGGGTACGTCTCACGTATCGGTAAGAAATGAGCCGACCTGGTTAATCTATCAACAATTACCCAAATGCTATCTTTACCGTTAGCGGTTCGTGGGAGTTTGGTAATAAAATCCATGGAGATATTCTCCCACTTCCACATCGGTATCTCTGGTTGTAATAACAATCCCGAAGGTCGCTGGTGTTCTGCCTTGACTTTGGCACAGTTAAGGCACTTAGACACATACTCAGCAATATCCTTCTTCATTCCAGGCCACCAGTACAAGCCCCTAAGGTCTTGATACATCTTATCAAAAACCGGATGGATTGAGTAACGAGACTTATGAGCTTCATCCATAATCACCATCCTAAGATCGCCTCAGTTCGGTATCCACAACCGATTCAAATAATACATTAAACCATCATCCTTAGTTTCCAATAATATTTCAGCCCCACAAGACATCTCATTTTCAAGTTATCTTGAGCTAATGAGTGTTGTTGGGCTGTGAAAACATCATTACGGAGATTAGTGTGCACTCGGACACTATGAATCTGAACTTGACTTTTGCGACTAAGTGCATCTGCTACTACATTCGCTTTACCAGGATGGTAGCGAATTTCACAGTCATAATCGTTTAACAGTTCAACCCATCTCCGTTGTCTCATATTAAGTTCCTTCTGATTGAGAATATGTTGTAGGCTTTTATGGTCAGTGAACACTACACACTTAGTGCCATAAAGATAATGTCTCCATATCTTCAAAGCAAACACGACTGCACCAAGTTCCAAGTCGTGTGTGGTGTAGTTCTTCTCGTGAATCTTTAATTGTTTTGATGCATAAGCCACAACCTTTCCCCGTTGCATGAGAACACAACCTAGACCTAGGTTGGATGCATCACAATAGACCACAAAATCATCATTACCATCAGGCAGTGTCAAGACAGAAGCGTCAAAAAGTTTCTGCTTCAAAGTCTGAAATGCCTCTTCTTGCTTCGGTCCCCACTCGTATGGCTTATTCTTCTGAGTCAAAGAAGTGAGAGGGACAGCAATTCTGGAAAAATTCGAAATAAACCGCCGATAGGTTCCGGCAAGTCCTAGGAACGATCGAATCTCCGTGGGTGTCTTCGGTGTACTCCAATTCTTCACCGCGTTAATCTTTGTTGGATCCACGTGAACTCCATATTCGTTGACTATGTGTCACAAGAATTGAACTTCCTTAAGCCAAAATTCACATTTAGAGAATTTGGCATACAGTTGCTCGTCTCTTAGGATCTCCAAAACTAACTTAAGGTGCTTCTCGTGTTCTTCCTTGGTCCTTGAATAGATCAAAATATCATCAATGAATACAATCACAAATTTATCCAAGTATGGCCTGCAGACACGGTTCATGAGGTCCATGAAAACCGCCGGTGCATTGGTAAGGCCGAAAGGCATTACCAGAAATTCATAATGGCCATATCTTGTTCTGAAACCCGTCTTGGGAATATCATCATCATGTACGCGAAGCTGATGATACCCAGACCTAAGATCGATCTTTGAAAACCATGCCGAGCCTTGAAGCTGATCGAAGAGATCATCGATGCGCGGCAGTGGATATCGATTCTTTATTGTGAGCTTGTTTAATTCGCGATAGTCGATACACATTCGGAATGACCCGTCCTTCTTCTTGACAAACAGGACCGGTGCACCCCATGGCGAATGGCTCGGGCGAATAAATCCTTTATCAGTCAGTTCTTGCAGTTGGCTCGCCAATTCTTGCAACTCCGAAGGTGCAAGTTTGTAAGGAGCTTTAGCGACAGGGTTCGCACCAGGTACTAAGTCAATTCGAAACTCTACTTGACGTTCTGGTGGAAGACCCGGCAAATCATCTGGAAATACTTCTGGGAAATCTTTGATTACGGGAACGTCTTCAATACTCTTTCCTTTCTCCTTATTCTCCACAATGTGCGCTAAAAACGCTATACACTTCTTCCTAAGGTACTTGTGTGCTTTAGTGCATGACATCAGCTTAAGACCTTTACTAGAAGTTTCTCCAAAGACTCTTAGAGTGTCACCCGAAGGTAGAGGAATATGAATGTATTTTTCATGACAGACTATCTCCGCTTAGTGGGTGGCTAACCAATCCATGCCTATGATAACATCAAAGCTACCAAGATGCATAGGTATAAGATCAATTGGGAAAACGTGATCACTTAAGTTCACAGTACATCCAATAATAACAGTGTCAATATCAATGGTGTTTCCGTCAGCCACCTCCACGTTAAACGGTTTATCTAAGTGTGTACGCGTTCTACCAAGCATGCATTCAAAATCATATGAAACGAAACTCCTATCGGCACCAGAATCAAATAAGACAGATGCATAAGAGTTGTTGATCAGAAATGTACCGTTGACCACGTCCTGGTTGGCTTGAGCAGCTGGAGCATTCAGTTGGAACGCCCGGCCTCTTGCCACTCTCTGATTATTTCCAGTCAACTTTGGGCATTGATTTCTGAAGTGACCCACTTCACCACACTCATAACAGGCTCTTGCCTGTGCTTGGGGTACCTGGAGAACGGGTATAGCTGGAATAGGTTGTGCTTGAGGAGCTGGCAGTGCAAGCGGTGCATGTTGCATCCTTTGTGCTTGCGGTGCGCTCTGGAAAACATTAGCAAAATGGCCGTACTTGCCACAGTTGTTGCAGACGCGACAAGGCAAGTTTGGCATATGATGATATCTGCAAGTATTACATTGGGGAGTATTCCCAGTGTAATTTCTGGCAGTGGTGTTGTTGGATGATTGCTGCGCAGACTTTGCAGCAGGAGCAGTGACCATGAAGTTTCTGGTCTTCCTCTTTTTGTTGCTGCTTTTGGATGAGCTGCCTTGCTCAATCTTGACTTCAGTTGAAGCCTCTTTTGCAGCTGCTTTGGTGTCGGTCTTCTTGAATCCTTTTCGAGTGAGTATTCCAGCCTTCACATGGTTGTCGGTGAGTGTGGCAGATAAACGGATAGCAGCTTCCAGTGTTTTGGGATTGCTCCCATAGACAGTATCCTGAATCTGCATCGGCAGCCCGCCGATATATTTCTCGATCGCTCTCTCCAAGGGTGTCACAAGGTGAGGTACCAGCAGACTATACTCGTGGAAACGAGTATTGTAGATTACATTCTCTCCACTATCTTGTTTGAGTTCCCAGAACTCAGTCTCCAGTTTCCTCATTTCACTATGAGGACAGAATTCAGTGGTCATTAGGTTCTTGACCTCAGTCCAAGTCAGTGCTAGGGCGGCATCAACTCCCCTAGTTCGCTTTTCGCTATTCCACCAAGTCAGTGCTCTCTTTTGGAAAACACTGGTGGCATAGCGCACCTTCAAGTTCTTAGGGCAATCGCTGTTGATGAAGGTATTCTCCATGCTCTCAAACCACTGTAGCAGACCAGTGGCAGTCTCAGATCCCGTAAACTTCAGTAGATTACAGGAGTTGAAGTGTTTGAACGTGCAAGTTGGCGGGTTTGCACCACATATGTTCTGAGTGATAGACTGATTGGCTTGTGTCAGTTGATTTACCAATCCAGAGATAAGTGTTGCTAACTCTTGTATGCCGGAGTTGGCATTATTGTTGTTAGCATCCCCATTGTTCGAGTCATCTTCATTGTGACGGCGCGGCAGCATGTTTCTGAGGAATTAGAAACATGTTACTACCGTTTACAACATAAGTCATACAAACAATGGTCAAATGAGTTCTTTTAAATAGTTAGGATTACATATAGGAACTATATTTTTCTCCTATCTGTCATTAGACTCATAAAAATTTTAAATTTCCTAAAATTATACTAAGTGTCCTAGTTGGTCATAACTAATATTAGCTAACTATTCCTAATTTCTATACATTCCCCACCCTATACCAACACTGACAACCTTCCGATGCAATGCAACAAGCTTATATATAGGGCATATGCAGAGGTAGATCGCAATCTCCCCTACACCGTCCCACCACCGTTCCATTGCACCACGATTATGCCCTTGTTAGCATTTAGGGTGTATCATGTATCTTACCATAGTCTCACTTCACGAACCTTATCCTGGATAGGATAATTTTGAGTGAAGTGGTCTCCAGTTCCCTTGGACAATTAGGTTCGCCTAATGTCTAAGTTCACCTGACATGTAGGTTTACCTATTTCTAAGTTCACCTAATGTCTAAGTTCACCTGACAATAAAGTTCCCCTAATGTCTAAGTTCACTAAATTTCATACCAAATCCCAATGTCCATAATTATCAATAAGGGTTCATATCATCACTAAGTGCTCTTATTGTCACTAAGTGTTCATATCCTCCCTATAATTTATTCTCATCAAGTGTCCATACCATCACTAAGTGTTTGTATCAACACTATGCGTTTATATTATCCCCAAGTGTCTATATCATCACCCAAATCCATATTCCATCACTAATCGCTCATATTGTTCGTTAATCCTATGCACCCTACGTGTCCAATAAGTATGTTTCATAAGTGAATTTATAAGTGTTTATCAAGTGTGATCATCCATGAGTCAATCCCAAAACATTCCAACCAACATACCATCAACAACCCATTAATCATAACCTTACAACAATTCCTAGTAATATCCTAATAATATCCTATGTTCCTGACACTGACAGACCCCAATATACTACAAATGGTATATGTATAGGGCATATGCAAGGGTAGATCGCAACCTCCCTTACACCGTCCCACCACCTTTGTAGTATACCACGAGTGTGTCCTTGTCTGGAGATCAGGAGATCTAACAGATAATTCCTAAAGCAGATAAATTCTTAAGCAGTTAAGTTCTTAAATAGATAAGTGTCCCAAATGGGTAATTCCCTTATTCCTCAATACTGACATACACCCGATGTATTGTAAATGGTATATATATAGGGCATATGATAAGGGTAGGTCGCAACCGCCCAAACCACTGTCCCACCACCTTTACAATACACCACGAGTATGTCCTTATCGAGTCATTAGGGCACAAGTAAACAAGTAACTGGTAAACAGCAATTATATCAGATGTATAACAGGAGTTCAGTTAACATGTAATAAACACATAAGCATGAAATCTTGAATATACTAACTAGTTTATGAAATAGTTCATACTAGGGTATCCTACGGTTATAGACTAGGTCAACCATTTCTAGTAACCTAATTCCCTATAACCCAGGATCTGATACCAATCTGTAACACCCCGACCGATGGAGGAAACGTCGGGATACCACGAGGGATGTATAGATTGTTCAAAAGCTCGCGGGCATCTAAATTAAATCATCACATATCATTCAATCAACCAAATTACATACACCAAAAATCATGTCTATCATGAATTAAATACATCAGTTACACAAAAAGATTAGCTAAACTAACTAAACTCTAATCGCCAGAATTTCTGTTAATTTTAGCTAAGTCTGAGATCCTATGTGATGATGTCCAAAAGTGAGAATTCATCTTCTTCAACCTACTTAGCTTCATCACCTTAAACATGTAAGAAATCAAGTGTCAACTACGAAGTAGTTGGTGAGTAATCATAAGTTTTTATACTTAAAAATGTTCTATAAAATGAGTATAAAAGTTTGTGTTTGAAAAAGGGTTTTATAAAAAGTTTAGATAAAATGAGTATAAAAAAAACTTATAGTTTATCCGAGAAGATCCACAAGAGTACCTGTATGAGATAATCCAACACACATCCACCAATTCAACAAATCAAACATTCATTCAACACATAACCACATATCAATTAAGTCATAGTCAATCATAGATAATCATTCACATAACCATACAACCAATCTCAACATCAGTGATCTCAAATAATATCTGTGACTATGCATGGTCATTATGTAATTAACATAAGTTAAAAACATGATCCATGGAGTGGAAGCTATCCACATGGCAATACATGAAACCAATGCAATTAACCAAGGTCAAAAGCAATGTTTCACAGAGTTGTGATAATCCAAGTGACAATACATGTAATCCTTGTTATTGACCGAAGTCAATGACAATGTTACACGAATATATGCATATAAGTGATAATCCATAAGTAATGATAATTCTAAAATGTGAATATCATATTGATAAATAGGTATTATCCTTGTGTTATCAAAATAATATTTGAATTTGGTATACATGTTTCACCTCCGAGTTTTAAAACAAAGCCAGTTTAAAAGAAAGGGAGGTTATGAGAACTCACCTGAATCCTTAGAATCAGTGTTCTTGTAATATGCGCGCTCACGTATATAACTCAAGATAACTCAACAACCTGAAATTATGATGTGTTTCGTGTTCATAAGTATTTGTATTTCTTTTTAATTAAGTGTTCATATGTGTTTACTTTAAATTCATAGGTATCTCATTAACTTAATTTATTTAATATAATCTAAGTTGGAATACCAGTAGTTTTAGATATTATGATCAAAGTATCCATAAAGTGTAGGGATAGTAACCTTCCACGTTTATGTACACTTTTATAAATACACACATACATGACTAATTCCTTTGGTCGCCTTAGTTTCAATTATTAAAACTTCAAATCTCAGTTTTTAAGAATTTATCCTAAGTCTTTTACTATAATGAAGTTCACATTATGTAAAACCTTATAATACGAAGCATATATTATTACGTAAAGGTGACCACTTAGTAAAGAGCCGTGCGTGCATGTGGATGTTCCATTATATTTTAGTTCTTTTACATCTAATGTTTTATTATAACCTCCCCTCCCTAACTTTCTAATAAATTTTCAGGTTCGGTAACCCCCACTTTAGAACCAGCGAACCTAATTAGGTCCTCCTTAGGTTCGGCTCTCAACAAGGATGAGGTTCGTGGCACATGGTACCGAACCCTAGAGCTTTGCCCGAAGGGAGAGAAGGTTCGGTCCTTATTAGGGTTCGGCTAGGTTAGCAAGGTTCGGCCATGCAAGATCCTAAGTTAAGCCAACTAAGGTTCGCTGTATGAGATTTCCAAGTTCGTGACATCCTTAGCTCGCGTGGGTACTGAGGTTCGGCTGAATCAGGTGAACCCTAGGTTCGTAGCTAAAGGTAGGTTCGTCCACCATGATTAAACAGTGCAAGGTTCGCCCAAGGAGAGGCTCGGCTAAAAGGGTTCGCTTGGGGAGGGTTCGACTGTGGCCAGACTTAAGGCTCGTCCCTTCTCCTCTTTTTGGCGCCATATAGGTTCGTCTAACAGCAAGGAGGGTTAGTGATGCCAGGAGGGTTTGTGGAGCTGTGCACACATAGCAGATCTCAAGCAGGTTCGGCTAACCCCGAACGAACCTAACAGGTTCGCGGCGATCTGAGTTCGGCCAACACACAAGGTTGCTGTTCATCATCACTCCCATCGAGCCATAGGTGTTTACAATTTCTCCTAAAGCTTTCATAGTTCATACCCCACCTATTTACCCATACAAAACCCAAAAATCGTTTAAGAGTTGACAACCATATACTCATGAAGTTCTTTAACAAAACCGAAAAGTAAATGGCCTCTTACCTTCCAATCGTGACCAACAGCTGGGTTTTCTTGGTATCCTCTTGTTCCTCTTGATCACACGAACGCGTGGACACCAAAATCACTTGAATTCGACAAGAAACGAGAGAGATATGCTAGAGAGAAGTTCTTGAGAGAGAAAGTGGCGGATTTAGGGTTTTAGAGAGAGAGAGAAGCCTTACAAATGAAGAAGAAGAAAAAGATAGGCTTTTATAGCCGGTCAATCCCCGCGTGCCCGGTCTTGTTTTTATTGCGTAAATACAATAAAATGCTCGGTTTTGCTCGTAAACATGTTTTAAATTGTAAAACATTTAAATAATTTTGTTTCGTTTTTAAATAAGATCTTTTTCAAATGAAATCGTTAAAACAAAATAATTCCGTTTATTTTCGTTAAATTTATTGTTTAAACAAAATAATTCGTTCGGATTTGTTTTAGGTTATGATTCCTAATAAACGTTTTTAATTTAACTTTCTTATTTTATTAACAATAAAAATTATTTAATTATCTAGTCGAAACGCGATACTTAAGTACGTATTCGTAAAGATCGTCACGTTTGAAAATTCGACGCTCGTACTGTATTTCGATTCAATTTACTAATTATGGAATATCGTTTCGGAATATTATTCTTAATAATTATATTCGTGTGAATCTTCACCCACGCGAATACATTTATCAAGTTAATATTTATAAATTAATATCCGCGTTTAAATAACGTTCGTAACCTCAACATCGCGTAATTGTTTTTAAATTATCCTTTCGTTATTTAATTAACTTTAATATTATCCATCCCAATCCACAACCCACTAAATTAAGTCACTGACTCATCCATGATAGACCGAAATATGCATATGTATAGGGCATATGCAGAGGTAGATCGCAACCTCCTCTACACCGTCCCACCGCTATTTCGATTAACCATGACCATGTGTCCTTGACTACGTTTAGCAACCATACTAACGACTAACTCCATACTCCTTTCCAATTCCAAATTCCATAATCATCTACAATATAACTGCGATAAACTCTCTGGTTCTGTTTAGTTGAGTTACAACTAAATTTCCCATGGTTTACGCGTATCATAATATGTTCTAAGTATGTATACCAATAACTATGATAATCATCAAATAATGCATTCATCATTAATAATAATAAATCTCAGGTCGTAACAGTACAATCGTACGGATGTACGGATGTACGGATGAACGGACGACCGGAAGTACAGTGATGTTACAGATGAGGCTTGATTTATCTCCGAAGTTTGTTGAACTGAATGAGAGGTCTCCAGAGCTGATGGGATGACTTCATTGATCGGGGTTGGCTGAGCGTAGTCTAGGGGGTCAACTATCAGAAGCTTGGGATCACACGGAACGTAGTCAACCCTGTGGTCCTAGTCATCATCCTTATAGAAGTTGTCGTTAGTTTCAGATGGTCCTGTACTCTTAGATAAAGTGTTAAAGGGCTGAAATGTAGAATCATACTGAAATAACCAGTTTGGACCAGAACCGGTGTTGTTCATTTCTTGCCAATCAATGTAGTATGACTCCACAATCATCCGGGTCTTCTTGTTGCATACCCGGTAGGCAGCTTTCTCAGACGAATAGCCCACAAAGTAACACTCATCAGCCTTTTCATCAAACTTGAGTTTTGGCTCAGTGTGGAGGAGAGTGCAAGGACAAACAAACGACTTGAAATGACCAACCTTTGGCTTCTGGTTGAAGAAAATCTCATAGGGAGTCTTCTGATGGCGTTTTTTCAATAGAGCTCGATATTGAACGTAGCAAGCTGTGTTAACAACTTCAGAGCATAAGAATATTGGCAGTTTAGACTCTAACAGCATGGTTCGTGCAGCCTCGATAAGCGTTATGTTTCTTCTTTCAGCAACACCGTTTTGCTGAGGTGTACGAGTTGTATTGTATTGTCGAGCAATTCCCTTATCATCGCAGAAATCAATAAGTGTCTGATTTCTAAACTCAGTGCTATTGTCAGTTCTGATCACCTTAACCTTTAAATTCTTCTGATTCTCGATCAGGGTGATAAACTTCTTCAGAATCTCTGGTGTCTCATCTTTCTTGGCCAGAAAGAACACCCAAGTAAATCTGGAATAATCATCTGTTACAACAAGACAGTATGACTTCTTCCCAATACTCATGTCGTTAACCGGTCCAAAGAGATCCATATGAAGAAGCTGCAGAATTGATGAAATTGAATTGAACAGCTTTGGCTTGTGGGGTCTCTTGTGTTGCTTCCCTTGGCACATGCGATGCACTTCTCAATTCTGGAGAAGTCCTTAGAAGGTAGGCCAATAACATGATCTCCTTTAGTTAGTCGGTTGAGATTCTTCAAATTGACATGACCCAGTCGGTGATGCCACAGAATTCATATTGATGATATACGCATTGTTTATTCTCGGAGTCCTTATCAAGATCCATTTCTCTGGCATGACAAATACGGGCTTTAAGATAAGACACTCTTTGTTTGTGAAGTGTGTTACAAAGCTCTTGTCACAGATCTTAAAAACACTCAACAAGCTGTGGTTGAGTTCTTCAACATAGTACACATCTTCAAAACTTAGAGTTCCATTTGTGACCGTGTCCTTCATGTTGATTTTCCCACCTTTGTCTACAGCAAACGAGACATGTCCTCCATTAGATGGTGTGACTTCATGCAACTGAGAAAAATCCCTAGTCATATGCCAGGAACAACCGTTATCCACGTAACAAACATTTTTCAGCTTATTTGGCAGTCCCTGCATAACACACAAGCATTAATTGAGAAATGGGAACCCAAATCATAACAGATTTAGGTACTAGTGGAACATTGGGCCCTTTCTTGATAATTCCTTTGGGCTTGTCTGATTTAGCCCTGACATTTATGGGCCTCACACCACTGCCATGATCAATTGGTTTTACTCGATGTCTCAAATGTAGCTTATCTTTCCAATGTTGTTTAGATTTAGATTTGAAAACATTTTATCTTTGTATATGAAAACCATATTGATTTTGTTTTGCTGATTTGGCCTTCTTGACAGTGGGATGATCCCGAGTTACCTTCTGAGGTTTTACCCTAGGCTTGGAGGATTGATCAGTTCTCATTGGTTTTGTAACAGTTTTAGCCTTGGGTTTGACCTTCTGATTCTTCCCATAGAAGAATTCAGTAGGTCGACGCAGACAGTGTCTAGCAATGTGGCATGGTCTTTCACATGCATAGCAGCAAGCTTTGTCATGAAACTCCTTTGGGTCAAATGGCTTTACATCACAGTCACTCAGACTAGAGATAGAACTTGTGGAGTCTTGTTCCAATGACCCATTTGAAACATAAGGTTCAGAGTTAGGGTTTAACTTAGGACCCACCTCAGGATTGACTGTGGAATAAACCTGAGATTCCTGCTCAGTAAAAGGAGAAGGATCTGATTCTATGACAATTTGTTATTAACATCATCATTAATTTATGTAAACTTAGTCTTAAAATATTTAATCATTTAATTTGGTTTAATAGTGATTGATTCAAATCTTCCAACAAAATCAACTATGGGAACAAAATGTGATTCCCTATTTGAACAATCTATGCTCCTGGTAGCATTTCTTTCCACCTTCTTCTCCCTTGAACCTGAAACACTCACACTTTCTGCACATACCTCAGAACTGTTAGAATCATTAAGGTCAATCACAACAGAATCTGCTGTAAGAGGCACTGGTTTGTTAGAACGATTGGTGAAATCACACCTTCGGTCTGATTTCAACAACAGATCATCAACAGATGTGATGATGTTGGGCACGATCGAGTAGTTATGGTTAAATGGAAGTTTCACCTCAGTAAAACCGAGCCCAATTTTCTCCTTTCTCCTACAATGGACATCAATCATGTTAGCCACCGCGGTACTAGCATACTCATATTTATTTGCTTGAATTTTAGTTTTGGACAACTGAGTTTTAACCTGTTCTAACTCTGAGGAGAGTTCATCTATCCGACACCTTGCGTCCCGATAGTTGAACTCTTTATCACTTAAAAGTTCTTTTAAATTGTGAAATATCACGCCTTTCAGCATCAAGTTTTCTTTTGAAAAGTGCTTCATTTTTAAAAAATTCAGAGTTAAAATATTTAAGTTTGGTGACTTCCTTGATTATGTCCTCATTGTGAAAACGGTACTTAAAAGTCTTCTCAATGCAAGAAGTACAACAGAGATTTTCAGTTACCCCATTGCGCTTATCATCCACCTTAGCCATAAACGCATGGCTCAACGTCATCTCAAGCTCTTTCACTTGGTCACTCCAGTCAAAGGAGTCAGTTTCCTGCATGACCAATGCTTTGTATATGCTTGCTCCTCCTCCAGCTGCAGCCTTCTCATCAGGCTTCTTCTCTGCCTCCTTCACAACCTTGGGCAGCTTACATTCCCGAGAAAAGTGACCCGGCTGGTCACAATTGAATCACCTCAGCTTTGGCTTGTCAAATCCCAGCTTCCTCCTAGGTTGTTTCCAAAACTGTTCCTGCCATACTTTTTGATGAACTTCTTTCCCCGAAAGACTTCCATGGCCATCTGCCATGAGATATCCATTTCTTCCACATCAGCTGGGTTGATGTGCTCCAAGTTGTCTTGAGTGAGATTAGCCGGTGCCAGTTCTCCAGCAATGAAAGCATTGTAATTGTTCATGAATCCTTTGAACAGCAACAGATTCTCCTCACTTTCTAGGCTAATTTTGGGCACTAAACTGACTTCCCTAAAGAAATGAATGCAGTCTCAAATCCTTGTTATGTTCATGAATTAACATTTGGTTATGTTAATTTAGGTTATGATATTTAACATACTAAGATTGATTGATTACATGTTCCAAAAACTCGAAGGTATAGGATCGGCCAAGACCAAAACCCCCTACCTGAGCCCTTGGTGCTTCCTTGTTAAATTCCCGACTCGTTTATGGTAAATTTTTGTTCATTTTGTGTTCTTGTAACTTGGAGGGGGTTAAAGGGCTAGGATTGATGGTTATAGGGGCTGCTGGTAGGTGTCGATACTAGTAGTATCGACACAAGTCCAACATTAGCCGAACTCAGCACTATCGATACTATAGAGTCGACCTTGCCAACTTCCATCGATCTTATCTTGTCAAAACTGTTACTATCGACAACCTTGCCAGCTCACATTCCCTTGGACCACCGAACTTAGTAGTGTTGAAGGTCTCTTGGTCGATTTTAGAGGCTGTCGAAGATGATAGTCTCGATGGAAGAACATTCAAGTGAAGTTCATCCATCGATACTATCTACCCAGGTGGTTCCAGCTTCGACTCTTTTCTTCAGCCCCTTTCTCAACTTCTTTGGCCTTCCAAAATCCAAGAAAGATGCCTCCAAGTGTTTAGAATCCATTAATACTTTGTATTAACAAGGTTTTATCATCTAAGTAATCGCAGGAACTTCCAGGATAGGCTTCACTACTCCTGGAACACTTGAGATCATATCTCTGAGTTTCTGTATTTCCTTAGCCACTTGGGGAGTTATTCCTGTTTCCTACGAAGAACCAAGGTTAGTAGTATCAATAGGAGAATACTTATAAGTGTTACCGGTAATGAGGGTTGGACCTGAAGTTCCCGGAATATGGATATTTTCCCGGGATATACCTGGATCTTGGGATCCTGATGAAATTCCAATACTGGTTTGCAAGGGAATAAAGTCTCTCGAATGATTCCCAGACATTCCCAATGTCCCAAAATCAAGTATCCATGGAGCCAGTAGAGTAGAAGTTTCGATTTTCTTATTCTTCTAAGCTCTCAAATTCTCAATCTCCCTTAGAAGCCTTTGATTCATCCTTTGTTAATCCATCATTTGTTGATGAACCTGTTGGAAAATACTCAAATTTCATTGTTAGAGACTAGTATAGGAGCAGTAGTGGTCATCCTTGTTGATGGAACACTTTTGGCTACAAATGTGGTCTTCTTACCAGAATTTTCAGGCTTCTTGTAGGAGAAAACAGGAATCTGCGAAGATACATTTGTAGTAGTAGCAAAAACTATAGGTAATACAGACGTTGATCTCGGTTGTGAAGCCATTTTTCACTATTGTTATCAAAAGTATGCCTTTAAACAAGGTTTTTATTTGAAAAACATAAATTTGCCCCAAGGTGGGCGCCAAATTGTTTCGGGAAAAAATTAACATGTGTAATTTTTAGCAAAACCTAATTAGTAAAGTGGGGTTTTGTGCTTTATGATCAAAAATACCAATTATGCACAGTTTATGATAAAATTATCCCTGAGGATCCCTAGGGATATTTGAGAATATGAAACAGAAAAATAGCGAAACACACGAGATTTAGACGAGGAAAAGCCCTTAATCTCTTGGGACTGCCAGCATAAAAACCTAGGGAGGTGACAAACATCACTCTACCTAATTTATTGATACAATTGCTAATAAAATACAAAGAAAGAGCACAGTGAGATCGATGCTACTCGTGTAAACAATCTTTTGAAACAGCTAACTGTGTTGTGACTCCCTATTATCGATCATTGTCTCGGTATTTATACTATGATTTTACAACAAACAGTCATAATAGTTGTTCCGATTATTTCGGCATCATTCCATTTGTTAGTGACTAGTTCAAAAATAACGTCATTGAGTCCTCGTGGTCCATGATCTTTATTTGGAGTGTCTGCTAATGTCTCCGGAATTTTAGCTCTGTAAGTTGTAGACATGTTTTGACCTACACTCTCAACAATAAGTTAAATATAAACAGAGATACGGATTAATCATAATTATATCCCTAAGTATTCCTAAATATCCTCGATCCTGAAATATTCCGGGTAAGTTTTGTCCTTAACAATAACATAAGCTATTCTAAATTCCATAACATAAAACTGTATACAATGCTTGTAAACCAAATGTAACACAAATGTTTAATTGACGTAAAAAAGCACACATGTTGTGTTTCGTTGTATAATTACTTGTTAGTATAATATGTAGCATCAAATGCAAGGATGTCCCCAAAAACTTCATAATTTTTCTTAGATATCTCATCTGGCTAGAATACATGCCCGAGTCTCACTTACGTATTACGATTTTGTTTAAATGATTCATTTGTTTTACTATTTGTTAGTACACTACGCACTAACACTATCCCAATATACCGAACGCAGTTTATGTATAGGGCATACGTAGAGTCCTGCTACCTGCCTTATCATCCGCCAGCCCACCACTGTTTCGATATATTACAATAGTGTTCTTACGTACGTTATTGACAATAAATAAATACTGAGTGTAAACTTAATCACTCACGAAAAATTCCTAAAACACATGAATATTTGCACAATGATATCATGAACGTGCTCATACATGTACTATGAATTGCATATCATCAATGATTACATCGTGAATATAGTATTGACGATTCTGGTGTCGATACTAATAAGTTCGATGGGAAACAATATCGACATGGACAATCTCAATGAAGACCACTATCAAATCTATTTTGTTCTACAAGGTTAATATCGCTGGAGAGGTAAGTTCGATGGATAGTATCGGCAGACGTTAGTTTTAATGGATCCTTTTCGAATCTGTCAAACTCGATCAAGCCCATGTCGATAGTATCAATCTCGACGTTGGGTCGACACTAGCAGTGTCAATAGCACTATTCACCTTCTTCCTCGTTGATCCTTCATCGAATTGCAGAGCTGAACCATGGATGTATATGTGAAATTTTTAAGTTTAGATAGTTTGAATATGAGGCTTAAAGTTAGTAAAATGAACCGATTATTAATTTTTGAATGAGAACTCAAAACCTCGAAAAGAATCCATAGATCTACCTAGTTCGAGGTCGTTTGAGCTTGTTTTCTTTGTGGATTCGTGATCCAAACGAATGGAGAAACGTTTTGAGACCATAATGGATGAAAATGATTGAGAAATGAAAAAGTTCTCTAGAGAGAGAATCTAGAGAGAGAAAGTGGACGGATTTAAGGTTTTAGAGAGAGTGTGAGCTTCAAGAAAGTGAAGAAGAAGGGGTAATTCACCCTTTTTATAGTCCGGGTCAAATGCGGGTGTTCGGTTATCTTCGTGTACGCATTATCGTTTTAATTTTGTCGGTTTTAATAAAATAACTTTTAAATCACGACATATTTTATAAAAAAATTTTTCTTTTAAATCCTTTTTATTATTTTAAATATCGCAAAAATTTTTGGTTATCTCGTTGGAACGCGTACCTTACGTTTATATTTGTAAAGATCGTCACCCTTAAAAATAGAATGCTCGTATCGTATTCCAACTTGATTTATAATTTATAGAATATCGTTTCAGAATTATTGTTCCTAATAAATATATTCGTGATAATCGTTACCCACGCGAACACATTATTAGGATAACCTTTCTGAAATAATATTCGCGTTTTCAATTGTATTCGTGTCCTCACCAACGCTTAAATGTTTTCATTCTCATTATTATGTTAATGTGTTTATCAACTCCGATTTCCCAAGAATTATCCTCACTAAATCATGTCACTGACACATCCATGATAGACCAAAGTAAGTTTACGTATAGGGCATACGTAGAAGTCGGTTGTAACCTATTCAGCCGCCAGCCCACCACCACTTTGATAAACCATGACCATGTGTCATTACCTATATTTAGCGATAGAATCTTACACTTTTACCCAAAACTATTTTAACCAAAATATGTAATACGTGTGGAAACTGCATTAACCGCTCCGGGTATGTTCTACTTATATAATAACTACAACTTCCTGGCAGTTCATGTGTTTCAATCAAGTGTTCTCAATAATGAAATTTAGAGATTATATCACAAAGGAACATTAAATAACTCAATAGCATCATATGTTCTTTCATAAATATAATCAATGCAATAATCATTACCTGAAAAACAGTGATGTTACATGGTCTCCATTCTCTCCCTATTTTGTGTCACATGTTCTTCAACATGTGGTTCCATCATACAACTTCATGGTGGGAGTTTGGAATCTTTTCGTGATCTTAGCATCACATATGGATAGAGCAAATCTAGATATCATGTGAGTAATCGCAGTAATTTCTGGGATAAGCTTCACTACTCCTGGAACACTTGAGATCATATCCCTGAGTTTCTGTATTTCCTTAGCCACTTGGGGAGTTATTCCTGTTTCCTGCGAAAAACCAAGGTTAGAAGTATCAATAGGAGAATAATTATAAGTGTTACCAGTAATGGGGGTTGGACATGAAGTTCCCTGAATATGGATATTTTCCCGGGATATCCCTAGATCTTGGGATCCTGATGAAATTCCAATACTGGTTTGCAAGGGAATAAAGTCTCCCAAATAATTCCCAGACATTCCCAATGTCCCGAAATCAAGTATCCATGGAGCCAGTGGAGTAGAAGTTTCGATTTGCTTATTCTTCTAAGCTCTCAAATTCTCAATCTCCCTGAGAAGCCTTTGATTCATCCTTTGTTGATCCATCATTTGTTGATGAACCTGTTGGAACATACTCAAAATTTCATTGTTAGAGACTAGTATAGGAGCAGTAGTGGTCATCCTTGTTGATGAAACACTTTTGGCTACAAATGTAATCTTCTTTCCAGAATTTTCAGGCTTCTTGTAGGAGAAAACAGGAATCTGCGAAGATACATTAGTAGTAGTAGCAGAAACTATAGGTAATACAGATGTTGATCTCGGTTGTGAAGCCACTTTTCACTATTGTTATCAAAAGTATGCCTTTAAACAAGGTTTTTATTTTGAAAAACATAAATTTGCCCCTAGGTGGGCTCCAAATTGTTTCGGGAAAAAATTAACATGTGTAACTTTTAGCAAAACCGAATTAGTAAAGCGGGGTTTTGTGCTTTATGATCAAAAATACCATTTATGCACAGTTTATGATAAAATTATCCTTGAGGATCGCTAGGGATATTTAAGAATATGAAACAGAAAAATAGCGAAACACACGAGATTTAGACGAGGAAAAGCCCTTAATCCCTTAGGACTACCAGCATAAAAACCTCGGCAGGTGACAAACATCACTCTACCTAATTTATTGATACAATTGCTAATAAAATACAAAGAAAGAGCATAGTGAGATCGATGCTAGTCGTGTAAACAATCGTTTGAAACATCTAACTGTGTTGTGACTCCCTATTATCGATCATTGTCTCGGTATTTGTACTATGATTTTACAACAAACGATCATAATAGCTGTTCCGATTATTTCGGAATCATTCCATTTGTGGGTGACTAGTTCCAAAATAACTTCATTGAGTCCTCGTGGTCCATGATATTTATTTGGAATGTCTGCTAATGTCTCCGGAATTATAGCTCTGTAAGTTGTAGACATGTTTTGACCTACACTCTCAACAATAAGTTAAATATAAACAGAGATACAGATTAATCATAATGATATCCCTAAATATTCCTAAATATCCTCGATCCTGAAATATTCCGGGTAAGCTTTGGTCCTCAACAATAACATAAGCTATTCTAAATTCCATAACATAAAACTGTATACAATGCTTGTAAACCAAATGCAACACAAATGTTTAATTGACGTAAAAAATCACACATGTTGTGTTTCGTTGTATAATTACTTGTTAGTATAATACATAGAATCAAATGCAAGGATGTCCCCAAAAACTTCATAATTTTTCTTAGATATCTCATCTGGCTAGAATACATGCCTGAGCTCACCTTTCACGACCAAAAATCGGTTGGGGTATGCTTCACATAATGATGACCACCCTTCATTGATACTTGAAGCCTATGAGCAATTGCAGGACATATTCGATTGAGTGTCATATGATGAATAAACTATTTAGTAGAGAATGAAAACTTGAGGCCCACTTTGGTGAAGTCACGACTATAAGATTCAACAAGAGGACAATTGTGGCACTCAACAAACTTGTATATAACAAAAGTGGACGTCGCTTCTTATACTTGGACAACTATATGGGCTTTATAATCACTAACTTGAAAGTAACTTTTCCTACCATGTCAAAGTAACATTGAAGTTTCAACCAACATGTCAAAGTTATGTTTACTCTTGGGTCTTCTAGCTTTGTTGCATCTCAAGTATTTGTGCGTAATTACATCATCTTTGTTTTTCTTGGTTTGACCGACACGAACTGTAAAAAGGTCAAAAAAGTCAAATAATCATGGATTTGTTTCATGGACGTTTTAGAGACATATTAAGGATTTAGGGTTGATAGTTGTCTTGAATAATCATGGATTTTTCCATTTTTACCAAAAAAAATCAAAAAAAAACGTAAAAAAAACTGACTAAGCTGCCTAGGGCAAAATCGACACAGTGGATGGGCGCCTAGGCCGATTTTTACAACATTAAGCATCGTTAAAGGAAGCTCATTTAGAGATAGGTAACATGTTTGTGACGTACGTGCATTGACGTTGTAACAATTCGCAAACCTGAAAAACATTTTATGAAAAAAAATAGGCATGTAAATGAACCCAACGAACACGAACATTTAAAGGGGTTTTTTTCTTCGTGTTCGTTCGTTAATAAACTTAGTGTGTTCGTGTCCGTTCATGTTTGTTCGTTAATAGTATAAAAGAATAGTTCACGAATATAGATGAACATAAGTAAAAAAAACATAAACGAACATAACTAAACAAACATAAACGGGCATGACTAAAAGAAACAAAACAACCATAATTGAACACAAATAGTTAAACAAACATGAACGACCACGTGAGTTCTAAACTTGGATTGATATTAAACCATTTCAGTTAATAAATTCATTAAAATTTCGGTAAAATAAAAATGCCATAAGCACGTTAATTTATAAAAAAGTCAAATATGTCACTGATTTTTAACATAAATGAATTGATTTATTAATAAAAATGAATGAACGAGCATAAACGAACCTAAATGAGCAAATATAAACGAACATAAATGAAAGAATATAAACGAACGTTCATAAACGTTAATGAACGAATGAGACGTGTGTTCATATTCGTTTGTTTAGTTGAATGAACAAAAAAAAATTTCATGTTCGTTTATTTACTAAATAAACTATCATGAACGAACTTTTTACTAAACGAGTTCAGTTTATTTACAAGCCTAAAAACAAGTGTAAAAAATAAAAATAAAAAAACAAAAATGAAAATGAAAAAGATAAAAACAAAAAAAAAAATTATGGATTTTATAACCCAAAAAATGTTTTAGAAAACAACCCTTTCATCTGGTTTAGATGTTAACCGATGTGTAAAACAGAATATTGAGATTGTAAGCAAATGATTGATAAAAGGTAAAACACATGTTACAACCCTATCATCTTGTTTGGATGCTAACATACTCACTTCTTTGAAAAAAAATATTAAAACATGCGTATTAGAAGCCTTACGAGTTGTAAAACACATGTAACAAATTAGTTAAATTCTCATCTGACACAAATGAAAGTAGAGTGGAATTAAGGTGATGGTTCAAGTACAACATGGTCTAATTACCAAGATGCCCTTGTACATGTTTATAAGTCAAATGATTTGACACAATATTATCCAAACGCATGAGTTTCCATGATTTTCACACTAACATATGGTTTTTATTATATATATATAGGGATTAAATCAAATAAAAACACAATCTTAGAGAGAAAACCCTACGTGAGTCATTGATTTAGAATTTTGAAAATAAATATGTGGTCCACATTAACTCATATATATATCTATACTCCTTTATAACGGAGATTGGAGAGATAAGATACATGGTCTTAAAATTAAGAAACGTATCACCAATTAAGCATCTGGTACAACACTCCAATGCATACCTGATTATTCATGTGGTATTCAGTTGGTTGGGTACTTAGGTTCTTTCCCATCTCGCTTAACCCTTTTTCCCTTTTCTTCTCATTTCCCCTCCAAACGAACGCTTTGTACGTCTGTAGAACTAATTTTTTCCTTAATCAGATTTTGTTCAGCAGAGATGGGATTTCTCAACCCCAAAGGTGGCCGAAAGAAGGAAGACGCAACAGGTAAGCATCTTTCCTTGAATACTTCGCTTCTGAATAATTAACACACGAAAACAGCTAAAATGGCTCCACATTCAAAATTTAAATCCCAGATTTCTCCTTTAAAGAGAGCAGTTTGTGTTTGATTGAAGCCACATCGTTCAAAATTTTTTTCTGGTCCTATCCGAATCTGCTTTTGAAATTGGCATTCCTCTTCATAATATTATTTAACCTAATATGAATGCATTGTGTAACCTAATTTTTATGTTTAGTTCTTTGCCTGGAGTTCTTTGCACCTGCACTTCATCTCCTTCAATTGTCATTGGTAGGTAAGACTGTATTCCTCCTTCTATATGTATCCAAACACTTTTGTCTATTTTGGTTCAGAATGATTTGGTCAATTGAAAGGTTTGATGTTAGGATTATGTTTTTAGGGTTTTTTTTGTTAAAATTTACTTGTGTTTTGTTTTGAAAGTTTTGTATGGATACAAATTCATGTTATCTGGTACTTGATTTTGGATTTGGTGTATTAGAAGTGTGATTTCAAATGAGATTGCAGAAACATTGCATTTGGATTTGTTTGTTACTTTCATTGATTGAACAATGATGATAAAGTTATAATAGTCAAGTAGAAGTGTTAAGGTGATTTCAGTTTAGTGAAGATAATAGAATCTGATGTAAGCATGCAACAAAGTATTTGAATGAACTAAATACATAATATTGAAGACAATTCAACTTTGTTATACCTTTTGCATCTCATATGATCGAAGTGATTAGGTGGATGTCGTAGAATGTAATGAAAGATAATACGCCTATATATGTATTCTTTTTCAAGTTTCCTCTTTAGTTGGATTGAAGTTTTAATGATTTATACAACAGGCGACGTAGATGGTTAAGGAAAAATAGCAGCGGTATTTGACGACCTGTTTTACTTGAATTTTTTCACTCTGGGTTTCAAATTTTGGGAATCTAAAGAAAAATCTTGATCTATTTGTAAATTGGTGGTGATTTCACAATTCGTTCTCTTAGACTTGACATTGTTAGAAGTAGATTAAAGTGACCAACTAGCATGTTATGAGTTTTTCAAACAGATTTGTTTTAAACTAGTTGTACGGCAGGCTCTTGCAGGTGGGCCCCTTAGTGCAGACCTGCAATTTTGTGGTTATGACAGGAGTTAATGCGGGAATATCATGTGTCATGAAGGGTTAAGAGGAAAGGAAGATGTCGAGACGAGGTAAATTTTTATTAAGCTCATTTTTCATGTAAAGTTTTCAACTTTGTTTTGATGTAACATAAATCTTTTTATGTTATTACTATATGACTGTAGTATGGTAGTTGCTTTCAGGTCAGGAGTGATGTTTTCTTTGGTTAGTGACATGGAGGGTGTCCTAATCTAGCTGCTAATGTTATCGCATTCAGATTTTTGTTTAATCAAGGTGGTTATGTTAATAACTGGTTGTTTTGATTTGCATTTTGCAACTTATTATTTGATTTTTATAATTTGAAATCACGATATTAGTTTTGAAGTCTCTAAAAATTCCATAGTTTAAATCGTTAAAACTAATTTTGTTGATTTGTTTATGTATTAGGTGTAGATAATTTTGAAGTATCCAAAAACCATCATTGAGGCTTAGATCTGTATGTCACCATATTTTGTAATTGTTGCATCTCGATTTCAATCAGGATTGGTAATTAAAAGATTTCTGCGCACACCTCTTGCATAGGGTTACTGTTTCGTTTTCATTTCTCCATCTTAGATATCTATTAAAAATCTAGGAAAATGCATGGTTTTTTTCTTCCTTTTGGAGTGATACATGCAGCATCTTGATGACACAAATGGAACAATTTTGTTTGCTTCTGCCTTTGCAGGTCATGATAGTTTACTTAATTTGTGTAATGATATATGTGATTTTTCAAGATGGTGATATTTTACTTAATTTATCATTTTTCTTGTAGCCGAATAAATTGGCAATAAACTTGTTTTGAAGAGAAGCAGTAGCAACAACGTGAATCTTGGTGTTAGAATAATAATGGGATAAGTGATCATCTTTTTTGTTCATTTTTTATAATTTTGTTTCTAAATAATTTAATTGTTAATTCTATAAATATTAATAGTTTTCTCAATCACAACATCTACAACAAAAGTGGAACAATAGTTGTTAAAATATGTTCCATAAGCGATTTATTTGTGAAAGTTGTTTGTTGATTTCTTGATGATCAGGAATTGGGTTGTCCTGCTGCATTGCACAAATATCTGATCAACTGTTTGATTCAATTTCAGGTGATTGACATGGAGTTCAGGAGATCAAGCCCTCCGCATACGAACATTTTCTCCTACATAACTGATAATACTTACACAAAGCAAGAAGTTGTGAAAATGGAAGCTGATTTGCTCAAAGCTCTTAAATTTGAAATGGGCAATTCAACAGCAAAGTCATTCTTGAGGTATGAATGAAAGAAATTGATAATCTAAATTCCATTATACAATATTGTGTTTGTTAGCTATCAACTAACGGTTGTCTCCCTTTTGACGTAATAATTTTCTGAAAAATTACCATTGTTGCTCAAGAGGATTATCGTCTTCTTAATAATGCGTCTGTTGTCATAGTTGATTTGGCATTCTGTTTGTTTAGATGCTAATTTTTGTATGTTTGCAAATTATAGACGCACAATATGCAGTTGGAGTTCTTGTGTTATTATTTGGCCGAGTTAAGCTTATTAGAGTATGACTGCCTCTAATTTTTGCCTTCTTTGGTAGTGGCATCAGTTATATTTGTCTCAAGATTCACTATAAAACCAACATCACATCCATGGGTAAGGACACCCAACAGGAATTTATTCTATTGTTTAATAAAGGCCAAAATCATTTGAAAATCTTTATTCTTATAATAATATATAATTTTATTTACAGAATTTGACATTGGAGCAACATTCTGGAAACAAGCCATATGACTTAAAAGAGTGTGTTTAAATTTTACATGATCTGCAATTGCTGACTAGACATATGACTTTGGTGGCAGTTGGAGAAAAAAAATACTTTTTTATGTACTATTTTGAACTAAAAGTAAGATATTTCTAGATACTGTAAATGAAAACGGTGAATAGATGTACATTGCCTATACATGGTAGATACTTTGAAATGGATCAAGGGTGGGAGCAAGTTCGCCGGAAAAATAGGATTCAAAGATCTTCAGATGGTCGGAAGGTGAATAATTCCAGAAGTTCCTCAAAGGTGGAAACTACATATTTTGTCTCTAACCTTCCTGAAGGGATCACGGAACCAAAACTTCGAGAAGCTTTCTGCCATTATGGGTCCCTTACTGATGCTTACTTAGCAAGGAAAAAAGACAAGGGTGGAAACTTATTTGGCTTTATTCGTTTTAAATTCGTCAAGGAGGTCAAGAAGTTGCTGCTTGATTTAAGCTCGGTTAGTTTGGAAGGTGCTAAACTGGGAGTTAATATTGCAAAGTACAACAAAGGTGGTAACAAGCAGGAATTCCCTGAAGATAGGAAAGCTCGTGTTCCTGAATATAATCGTCAGTTCAACAGGGATATGCTTCGATCTCATAAGGAACAGGTATCGCAATTTTCGTATAAACATGTATTAATGGGGGGAAAGAATGAGAAGATAATTCATTTGACCCTAACTGAAACTAGAACTCCCAAATGGTGGAAGGATTATTCCCTTATTGGTCTTGCTAAAGACTTGGTAACACTTGATAATATTCCTGTGATATTGGAAGAAATGGGCGTTATCGGGGGAACTATAAGATTTTTAAGTGGTCTTAGAGTTCTAATCACCTTCCCTAGTCCATCATTGGCAAAGAAATTCTTGGTGGAAAAGGAGGAATTGTCAAACTGCTTTAGTATGATTGATCTATGGACTGGACAAGAGTATGAATTTGAAAGGATTGCTTCCATTAAAGTTTACGGTGTTCCTGCCCAACTCTGGGGCTCTGAAAATTTCATTCCGATTGGGGAAGCTTATGGTAGACTTTTGCAGGGTCCTTCTGCCTCATATAATGACTGTAACTTGTCTTATATGAAGCTTATTATCCTCACTACCAAATTGAACAAAATTGATGACCAGGTTGTTATTTCTTGGAGAGATTGTAGATTTAAAATCCATGTTGTTGAGGAGGACCTTGATTGGGCACCTTCCTTTTTGGTAAGTTCGTCGGATTTATCTATCAACCCAGAGATCCCTGATCGGCCGGTGTCCCATGTTCCGGTAAGGGAGCTGAATAGTCGGGCGGTGGAAGAGAGAGAAGATGGTGAAATTTTCGAAAATAATTATGAGATTCCAAGTTCCAAGAGGAATGGGGAAGGTCAAACGGTAGGTGATGATATATCGAATCTGGTCGATAGCCGGCTAGTGTCTCCTGTTGGGCCTGAGCAGACTCATCCTCCCCCCAATCTAAGCCCAAGGTGTAATAATATTCTAAGCCCGTTTAGCATGGATTCGGGGCCTGGTAATCCTAGACCCAAAAAAAGATCCCGATATGAAGCAGGTGAAAATATCGTGCCCTCTAAAACCCTAGATCTGGATATCCAAGTCTCTATGGATGCTTTTATCTCGGCACCAGATTTAAATCTACCACCGCCGATGCTTAATTCAAGACTGAAGCGTCGATATAGGAATAGACCAGCGGCTACTTCCTTTTCTCTGGTGGATGACGATGTCTCTCAACCGAATGTAATTTTTCGTTTTGGGGAAGCTTCTACGCAAGCCATCGGTGAGGTAAGTGCCGATCCCCTGCTTAATGAAAGTGTGGAAATTAATGAGATTGTGGAAATTCAAGAAACATTGGCGGTGGGCAGTATCATTGGTATCAATATGGCAGGGTTTGAAGATCAAATCAAAGAGGCAATTGGTGGTGAAGGTGATATCTGATTTCTTAATGGATTTCCTATCTTTAAATATTAGGGGGCTTGGAAATGAGAATAAGGCGGAATGGATTAGATCCATCAAATTGAGTAAAAAAATTCATTTTATGTGTATTCAGGAAACCCAATTGTCTGATAATTCAAGATTGCCTCTTAAGCAAATTTGGGGCAATAAACCGATGGATTATGATCTTGTTGGAGCTAATGGCCGATCGGGTGGCCTTCTATCTATGTGGGATCCGGGGATTTTTAGTAAGCTGGCTGTGAATATGGGAGATAACTTCCTGCATGTTTCTGGTTTTGTGATGGGGGTTGAGGAACCATTCAATATTATTAATGTTTATGCGCCACACGATCGGAGTTTGAAAAGAGAATTGTGGGAGACCCTTGTTGATCTTGTTAACAGTTCCTATGGAATGTGGATAATAATGGGTAATTTTAATGAGGTTCGTTCTTGTTCGGAAAGACATAATTCGATCTTTAATCACCGAGGTGCGCGTGAATTTAATAGTTTCATCTTTCGAGCTAGATTACATGAATACATGATGGGTGGTATGAAGTTCACATATGCCTCGCCTGATGGAACTAAATTTAGCAAAATTGATAGAATTTTGGTGTGTAACAATTTTTTGCATCGCTGGCCTGGAGCGATTCTTACTGCTCTCCCACGTAAATGGTCGGATCATTCGCTAATCGCCCTCCAATCAACCTTGATTGATTATGGCCCGACCCCTTTTAAATTCTATACTTCATGGTTGAAACTTCCGGATCTGGATGATGTTGTACGTAATGCGATGGATTCTGCTTCCGGGGTGGGACCTCCTGAAGTGATTTTATTGGGAAAATTACGTAACATTAAGTTTAAGGTTAAGGAATGGAGAGAAAATAGAAAATTGATTGAGAATGCTCAATCTATAATTCTAAAGGATGACTGTATACGTTTTGAAATCATGGCTGAACTTGGTTTCCTTACATCTCTTGAGCATGATAGATGGGCTAAATATAAGTTGGATCTCCAAGCATTAGAACAGGCTTCCCTCCAGGATCTTAAACAAAAAGCTAGGGTGAGATGGGTAGTGGATGGGGATGAAAATTCTAAATTCTTTCATGGTTTGATTAATTCTCATAAAGCGTCAAATCGAATTAATGGTATGTTAATCAATGGGGAATGGTGCTCAGATCCTGGGATAATTAAAAGGTCTGCTTGGCAGTTTTTTAAAAACAAATTCATGGAGCCGATGAGGGTGAGACCCAGCATAGTATGTCATGGAATTAAAAAGATTGCTCATTGGGAAGTTGAAGCCTTATCGGAATCATTTTCGGTGGACGAAATTAAAAGAGCTGTATGGGATATTGGAACCGAAAAGGCGCCGGGTCCTGATGGTTTTAACTTTGCATTCCTTCGGCATTATTGGGAATATTGAAAGATGATTTTATGAGTGTTTTTTCCAACTTCTTCGAGCACGGAGTAATTCATAAGAGCTGTGGCTCTTCTTTCCTCCATTTGGTGCCCAAAATAAATGATCCCCAGTCTTTTAATGACTTTAGACCAATTAGTTTATTGGGATGTCTTCCGAAGGTGATATCTAAGGTATTGACTAATAGATTGAGATCTGTAATTGGATCAGTTATCTCTGAATGTCAAATGGCGTTCGTCTCGGGTAGATATATTCTTGATGGTCTGCTTATAATGAATGAAATCCATGCCTGGATTAAACGATCTAAAAAGAAGGCCCTGTTCTTTAAACTTGATTTTGATAAAGCATTTGACTCCATATCCTGGGATTCTATTGGTGCAATTCTTGAACAAATGAACTTCTCAAGTAAATGGAGGATGTGGGTTAGGGGATGTCTTGAATGTTCTCGGGCCTCAATTTTGGTTAATGGTTCCCCAACCTGGGAATTCCAATACTCTCGGGGAGTAAGGCAAGGTGATCCTCTATCTCTATATTTATTCATTATTGCAATGGAAGCCTTTAATTGTGTTCTTAATAAAGCTGTTGAATGGAAGGTTTTTAATGGATTACAATTGCCAAATGGTGGGCCATGCGTCTCACATCTCATGTTTGCAGATGATGTTATATTGGTGGGGGATGGGTTGGAAGTTAATGCTAAGAATTTAGCAAGGATTCTTAGATGTTTTCACCTTGCTTCGGGCCTTAAAGTGAATCTAAAGAAATGCAGCCTATATGGGTTCAATTTAGGTGATCTGATTGTTAAAAGGATGGTGATTCATTGCATTGTGCTGTTGGTGCAATTCCTTTCATGTACTTGGGTGTTCCGGTAGGTGCAAATATGAACCGGCTAAGGATGTGGAAGCCGGTTGCGGATGCTTTTAAAAAGAAATTATCTCTTTGGAAGGCATCCTCACTCTCAATTGGGGGGAGACTGATCCTGGTTAATTCGGTCTTAAGTTCTCTTCCTTTATACTTCTTCTCACTTTTCAAAGTTCCAATTGGAATCATTGAATCTTTAGATAAAATGAGAAAATCATTCTTATGGGGGGGCTCTCAGGAGAGAAAAAAAATTCATTGGGTGAAGTGGGATCTGGTAACAACATCTAAGAGGAATGGTGGATTGGGTGTGGTGAACCTTAGAGATGTTAATATGGGCCTCCTTGCCAAATGGTGGTGGAGGTATAAAACTGAACCCGGCAGGCTATGGCGCAAGGTAATTGATGCTATCCACTCTTCTATCAGAATCCCAGACTTCGTTCCATGTAAGGCAATTATTTCCGGGACGTGGAAAAATATTGTGAATATTGAATCCCATCTCTTGGAATCTAATGTAAAATTACGTGGGCTTATAAAAGGTGTGGTGGGGGATGGGGATTTAGTCTCCTTCTGGCACGATACATGGGCTGGGGAACTTCCTTTTGCTCAATTATTTCCTTCGTTGTATGCCCTGGAACATAGGAAAGCTTGTGTGGTCTCTGATCGTATATCATGGGAGGAGGGGAAGCCATTAGTTAACTGGAACTGGATATCCCAGCCATCATCACAGATTGATCTTGAGCAACTCGAGAAATGTATGATGTGTATTAACCATCTTTCTTACAAAGGTGGTAGAGACCAATGGGTATGGTCAGGTGGTTCCAATGGGCTCTTTTCTGTTAAAGCTTTGAGGATCATGTGTGCCCAAGTTGGTAACTGTAGGGGTCAATTTATTTGGAAATGGAGTAAATTTGTACCAAGCAAAATTAATATTATGGTGTGGAAGGCTCAACTTGGACGCCTCCCAACTATGGATTCTCTTGTTAAAAGGAGTATTCTGATTGTGTCTCCTTTGTGCCCACTATGTAGGGAGTATAATGAATCGGCCACTCATTTATTCTCCTCCTGTTTTGTAGCATCATTATTATGGCAAGGAATCTCTTCATGGTGTAAGATCCAACCTATTTATGCCTTCTCAATCAAGGATCTGCGGGAAATACACAACTTTGGTTCCAAGGGTGCTTGTAACAAAGATTTTCTTCAGGCGATTATTCTCACAGCTTTTTGGTGCATCTGGAGGTTACGTAACGATGTGGTTTTTAATAGGAGTCGGCGGTCGCATCAGGGGCTATTGAAGGAGGTCCAAACCTTAAGTTTCTTCTAGATTAAAATCCGTGCAAGGTGGGAATCATTGACATGGACGGATTGGAGTAATTTTTCATTGTAATTTGCTGGTCTTCTGTTGTTGTTTTTTCTCATTTGGTGTTTGTATATGTTCCTATATTTCTTTCGAGTTCTAGCTCCTTGCTGGCTCGTTTTTGGTGTTAATTATGAAATTTGCCGTTCAAAAAAAAAGATATTTCTAGATACTTGCCACAGTTGAGCGGCATCTAAAATCAAAGAAATTTGAATTTTTCAAACTTCTTTTATTACTTCTTAATGTTGTCAAATTCTATTGACTTTTAAGAGTCAAACTATAGTCTTTAATACTATAATCTATAAACCTTTTGACTAAATTGAGAAATCTTTTACCACTGTTTTGGGGCTGCAACTTGGTCTAATTACCCATTAAAATGATTTTTGATTCTTAAAACAAATCAAGTGTGAATAAGGTGTATTATGGTTCAATGAAACAGTAAGTTGTGTTTTCTTTTAGGTTCATAAAAGATAAACCATTTTAATGGTTAATAATGGTATACAACTTGGTCTAATTATCCATTAAAATGATTTTTGATTCTTAAAACAAATCAAGTGTGAATAAGGTGTATTATGGTTCAATGAAACAGTAAGTTGTGTTTTCTTTTAGGTTCATAAAAGATAAACTATTTTAATGGTTAATAATGGTATACAACTTGGTCTAATTACCCATTAAAATGATTTTTGATTCTTAAAACAGATCAATTGTGAATAAGGTGTATTTAGGTTCAATGAAACAGTAAGTTGTGTTTTCTTTTAGGTTCATAAAAGATAAACCATTTTAATGGTTGATTATGGTATACAACTTGGTCTAATGACACATCAAGGTGTAATTTTGAGTCTTTTATCATATTAAAGTATGAAATGGTTATTTTAACTGTTGGTGTTATTTCATATGCTCTTTGTGAATATATTCAAGTTATTTTTCTTAAATAAAAGCAAAAACCATGGTTATCTAATAGATGCAAACTGATTTATTTTCAATACGAATTAACGTGTGCCTCCTGGAATAATTTGACTTTTATCAAAGATATGTGCTAGATCCATGGAGTTGACATGTGGGTTTTTAAATCTATACATCTATGTTTCCGACCAACTTTTGTTGTTTGTGTTGTCGGTTTTCTTTTTAACTAGATCAGAGTGTTTATAACTATCTTTTTTTATTTGTGTATTTTAATTTAGTGGAGTTTGTAAAACTCAAGGCATGGATAATCCACTCCGAACCGCATATATATACGAAAACTATCATGAACACTATCTATATCACGAAAACAGTGTTAAATTAGCAAAATACGAACACCACATTATATAATGTTGTTGACACCGCCGCATCGCGCGGGTTTCCGGCTAGTATGTGTATGTATATATATATATATATGGATTGAATCAAATGAAAAACTCAATTTTAGAGAACAAACCCTTTAAACCCTGTGTGAGCTATTAATTTAGAATCTTGAAAATAAATATGTGGTCCACATTAACCCACATTAAAAATGATTTGTTTATTCAAAACCTAATTTTTTATTCAGGTTTAATTTGGACCACATATTTATTTTCAAGATTGCAAATCAATGGTTCACATAGAGTTTAAGGGTAATCTCTTTAAGATTGAGTTTTCATAGGATTCAATCCGTGTATATAATTCTTCTATTATACATAGCGAATTTTTTTTTTGAAATAAGTGGTGGGACTTTGCAAGCATAGTTTTTAGGTGGGTGTGCGGTTGGCTTTCGAAAATAGGTATTCCGCTACCTCATGTAGCGGATTATGGTGATGTGGCTATCGACATGGCATTCTTTTCGATGGGTGGCAGCCACCTAAGCCCTATTCCGCTACCTCAAGTAGTTGAAGGCTTCCAAATCACCAAACACCATAATTAACCGATTAATAACCCTCCCTAACCTATTCCGGTGTCACAACTAGCGGAATCCATACATCATCATCATGCATGCTTTATCACGTCCCATGCATTCTTTTCTTGCAGCTTCATTTCTTATTAATATTTGCAGGCATGCATGTGATACCTATGGCTATGTGTGAAGCTTTTGCATGCAATGCATGCTACTACCAAACAAAAAATGTCATAGTGTTATGACGTGTAGGTGGTGAGTAATGAACCATATTCAATACACATCAGTACATGCATATCTGTTTATTTAAGAAATTGCGTATCATGGTTTTCAAACATACCAGCTAAAATATTCTACTTCATATTTTCAATTTCCATCTACTTCATATTTTCAATTTCCATCTACTTCATATTTTGAATTGAATTTCTATCAACTAAAAATGAGTTACGATTTGCATCCGGGTCCAATTGTCGATGATGTTTTGTTCCTTAAAGATTCACATCGGGCTTGCGATATATTTAATAACAGGGAGGTTCCCAAGTTGGTTTTTAGGCGTGCTGATCAAAAGTTTTTTTCTTTTCTTAGCAACAACCCTATCACAGACAATGTTAAACGTTACATTAACATTGCTGGTTTTGGTGGGGTGATTGATTCTGGATACCGTAACCTCGATCATGGCTTACTGGAAGCACTGATTGAAAGATGGCGTCCAGAAACACACACATTTCATTTGCCAATCGGTGAAGTGACGGTAACCCTAGAAGACATTAATGTTCTCTGGGGTTTGCCTATCGAAGGAGAAGTTGTTTCTGGCTGTGAACAACCGTCTTCCCTTGCTGATCGTATTGTTAGATGTCACACCTTGCTAGGTTTGACACCTAATGAAAATGATTTAAAAGGAAATGCTATAAAATTAACAGCCATTTTTAACCATTTAAATAATAATTTTTCTGAAAATGCTTCAGATTTTGAGTGCATGCAACATACGCGATGTATAATACTTTACTTGTGCGGTGGCACATTTTTTCTGATTCTTCTAATAATATAGTTTCACTTTCCATTTTAAATAATTTAGAAGAGTTAACTGCGTGTGGTCACCTTAGTTGGGGGAGTGCCGTGTTAGCGATGTTGTATAGGAACCTTTGTAAAGCAGCATCGAACAATTCCACCAACATCGGCGGACCACTGTATATATTGCAGTTGTGGGCATGGAGTAGAATTACTACTCTTGCACTGACGATTCTACATGAATTTGATAACCGAAGACCATATGGTGCAATGTATGATTTTAATAGTTTTTTTACATTTTTAAAAAATATTTGTTAAGTTATTTAATATAACTTGTTTTAAATTGTTTTGAAGGTGGCGTGAAAAATTGACATATAAAGATGTCGTTTCACATTCACTTAGAGCATGCCGGTCACAGTTGCAAACAATACGGGAAGGGGAGGTAAATTAATTCAATTTTTTGTTGTATTTATTATTTTTCGTTGAATTTAATATTATTTTTTAATACAGTTCAAGTGGAGACCTTACGAGAAGGTCATTGGATTTCTACCAGGAATTTGTAGGAGTGGTATTCGTAGTTGGCAGAGCGAGTGTTTTTTAATATATTGGGATGTGGTTGAATTTCATACACCACAAAGGGTCATGAGACAATTTGGAATGGTTCAACGCATTCCTGACCCTATCCCTTTATCATTTAATGAGCACATGAAGTTGCATACTTTAATTCGCACTGGCAACCCAGATAAAAACTGGCCGAATATTCACTCACAATTTTTGTCTGTGTGGAACCAAAGGTGGGAGAATGTGGTACAAGGGGTTCGTTGTGCAGCACCTACTGTAGAACCAAGTTATATGCAATGGTACTGGTCACGTACAGTGTTGTATATCACGAACCCAAAATCAGCAGAGGTCATGCAGCCCGGATTCCAAGATCAAGGGTCTAGATCGCAATTCTTGGTTTGTAGTCATTTAAGTTATATTTTTTTAGTCATAGATTTGTATCACTATATTACCGTTTTAGTTGACATATTTTTTTTATAGATGGATGGGATAAGTCAGACTTATCAACAAGCAGGTCAGTTCATGCACACGGAATCAACACTGAATTTCCAGAACTTTGAAACGTTGCAAAACACTGCGAATCAAGTAATGGGAATGCTTAATGAAGAGAGTCGCCTGCACTATCCATCACATCTTCATACTGGCCATGTTAATTTAGGGGTGGATGAAACAGTACCACGTAATTTACGAAGGAGAGAAAGAAGACATGGTAATGTCAGAAGTGGGGCCGGTACATCTAGTGCTCAACATCAAAACTATCAGACTGGAACATCAAATGTTGAACACGAGAATTTTGAAGCTTGTACATCTCATGTTCAACATGAAAATTACGAATTAGATCATTCACAATTTTCAAATGCTCCTTCCCCGTCTTTTTTTTCGGGTATAAATCAGAACATGATGTTTGAACACAACAATGAACAAGAGGTGTACACCCCACAAGCTTCTATGTTGTCGTTGTTCACCCAACCCGAGTCTGAAAACTTTAATTATTATGCTCCTCAATTTAGTCCAAATTATGCACATGGATTTAGTGGTATATCACCACTGCCTGCATTGGATTTAAATTTACAGATGAGTGTTGGAGATTTGGATGACGAGACATTTCTGGCTAACACCCTAAATGCAGAAGATGTGGATGTTGATCAAAATACAATTGCGTCTAGACGTAGGAATCCTCACCGCCACAGAAGACGACCCGGTTGTGGAACATAATTATTTTTGTTTTTGTTTATTTTGTTATTTGTAATGTATGCTTTAATTTTAATGTATTGGTTTTATTATTTTGTTAAACACAACATTGTTAAAAATAAGGGTTTAAAACAAAAAAATGACATTAAAATTAAAATGACATTAAAAATAAAATGACAATACAAAAAATGACATTAGCACGTAAAATGACATTATAATACAATATTACAAGACATTCGTACGTGGTAAAAGTTAAGCACGTGCTGCATAAAATTCATCTGCCATAAAACGTCGGTATTTCATGCACGTATCATGTAGATTTCCTTCGATTTGATTAGGGAGGTCTAGAACAAGGTTTCTCATTAACATGCAGACAAGAACTCCAGAGTTGCATCCAACCGGACCATTATATTGTGGCCAGACTTCTGTACCTGATATTTTAAGTCTTGGGGGATGACATTTATACGAGAATTTTGCCAGAATAAAATGTTGTCCAAAAAAGATTTGAACAACGTCTCAAATCGTGTTATTATCGGGTAAAACAACCGATGAACACAAGTTGTTTGACAAATGGCAGGGTCACAATTCTCAGTAAAGTACACATACATTTCAAGTGTTCGCAAATCAACCCTAAAAAGTAACCAATGTATGTCTTCGATTCCGATGGGAATATAAACCTAAAAAGTATTTATGTCAACTCCAAAATGGTGAAGTTCTTTAAAAAATAAGACTTACATTATTTAAGCACAAAAGATTGTTACCGTATCAACATCCCATAATGCAGGGTATTCTTCTTTCATTCCAATTGAAAATGGCAAAGCTCCATGGTTTGGTGTTTCACATAACAACTTATAGAATTGTGGTGGCATGATAGTCCAAGGAAACAACTGCTTTGGACGACGCTTCCTAGTTATTTCCTTCCACCGGAAACGCATCAATCTTGTAACCCAACCTTTGACATGCTTTAAAGTAACACATATAAGTTAGTACATATTATTATTATTATTTGTATAGTAATATGAAAAAAAATAATAAGTATAATTTCTTACAAGTGTTGATAAATAACCATAATTTTGGTATCCTAATAAGGAACCCCAAAACTCTTGACCTAACTTCATGTTTCCCACAAAAAAACTAATACAAGAAGATGAATCACCATTGTGGTAAAATTCCATCACATTAGTTGACCAATTTAGTCTCTTTAACTGGACGATACCAACGTGTGTTTGTTGTAAGATTTTCTGGGGGTGTTTCTGTGACATAATTCTGGCTTTCTAGAGGGGTATCACATACCTCTTCATCATCATAATTTTGTGGACTTTCCATAGGTTTGGAGTTGTGTATTAAGAATGATGGTATGATTCGTGGTAAAATGGGTACATATTTATAACAAGTTATTATGTCTTGAAGTTGGTAGGTAGAGTGGTAAACTTTGAAAGTTAATTTAAAAGTTGGTAGGTAGAGTGGTAAACTTTGAAAGTTAACTTAAAGTGGGTAGGTAGTAATGTTTTAATGACTAAAATTATTCAGAACACATGTGGGTGTACTATATTACACAGCTTTATTCAAAGCCTGTCAAAGTGGGTAGGTAGTAATGTTTTAATGACTAAAAATTATTCAGAACACATGTGGGTGTACTATGTTACACAGCTTTATTCAAAGCCTGTCAAAGTGGGTAGGTATTAGTTTTTTAAAGCCTATTAAAGTGGGTAGTATCCCCATCTTCATTCTCAGATTTTGAATAACTTAACAATCTGAAAATGGCTAATGTAAGGAAACCATTTTCAATACCCAAAAGTCCTCCATTATCTACAACTGATAAAAACCCTATTGAACCAGTGTATCCACCGGTTGTCCAGCCTGAAAACCTTCCTGAACAGGTGCATCCACCAATTGTCCAACCAGAAAACCCTCCTGAACAGGTGCATCCACTATTTCTCAAACCAGAAAACCCTCTTCAACCGGTACAGCCTCTAATGATTCAATAGGAATACCCTTGGGTAATCGAATCTGAAGACGAACACTTGAATGATGTGTATCATTCAAAGGTTTTGGAACACACTTGGGATTATGGAAAGCATGAAGATGACCCTTTTAATGGTCAGTTTCACAACCCATACGAAGACGAGCAAGACTCTGATTGGTCAAATGACGACTATCAATGGAAATGAATAGTTCTTATATATATGTAATAATATATTTACTGGCTTTTTTATTAACCATGTTATTTTTAATTTAGCTTTTAAGTGGTCTGTTTAATGGTTTCGAGATATTGAACAAGTTATTCTTATAACGAAAGCACGTCTACGATTACAACCAAGAAATTACCGTGCATACAAAACCTACTTATACTTCCACTAATGCATAAACATTAACGCTACAAGTACAATCAAAAAGAAGATGATAAAGTTCTTCTTTCCAATGCTTGCTTTCAGCTCTTTTACTTCATCTTCCAGCTTGTTCTTTGATCTTAAAAGGCCTGGTATAATGACAGTAGCTCGTGGACACATTGGTGGGTCAAGCCAACCTAAAAATCCCTGGCACGTAGAACCCTGCATATGAAATATGTGGTTAATGAAGAAATATTTGAGAAAGAAGATAGCTTACCTTCTTACCTCATTAGGACATGAGTAGAAACGACGCCCGGGGTTTTGATCTGTCCAAGAAGTTCGGACAATAGCCAAACGACCACAATAACACATTGCCATTCTCACACCTTAAGCTCAGACAACACAATAAGATAGGTGAAGGTTACTTAAATAGACAATGAGCCTTAAGCCTCGATGTGACAATTAATTTTAAATATAATATTAAAAAACAAAAATATTACAATAAAATGGTTAATAAAATATTACAACCACACAAAAGCGTCTTCTTATAATAATATATTAAATTAAAGCAATCACAATTGATAAAGTTTATTCATCAGGGAAGAAACGCGTCTTATAAAACTGATCTGCCATTACGTGACGAAATTTCATACAGTGTTCTTCAATACCTCCTTCCATCGTAAAGGCCTTCTTATGCACCAGCTTGTACATTAGCATACACAGAAAAACACCCGAGTCCTTACCTAGAGCACCTCCAATCTTTGGCAGATAGTCCTCATTAATGAGTCCGGTCTTTAGGTATCCTTTCTCTTGAGGTTTGTACGGTCCACGAATAACACGTCTCCAATAGCTAACTGCATCTAACAACTTATCAAAAAACATGTCAAACTTCTGCAATACACCATTATGAATCAAACAACCATAATGTTTCGAGTATTTTTGGTTACACCAGTATTGAGTCAACTCCATTGTACATAAGTTGATTTGTACAAGTAACCAATCCTCAATAGCCTGAACATAGATTGGAATATAAATGTATTGAACCTCCCAAAATGGAGGATACAATTCATTCATTCCGTTGGCATATTCCGAACTATACTTTGTTCTATAATCATACATATCTGAATGAAACTGTGGTGGTAGAATTGTCCAGTCAAATTCGATAGAGGGATTTGTCCTTTTTTTTGCACCTCTTAAAAATATCATCCGTCGAACCCAACCTTCAATATACTGCGAAATACATAAAAAATGCTTACAAAAACACCTTAATTTTAAATAAATAAATAAATAGATTTATTTCTTACTATTGCATAAAGGCGACCGTCATTCAAATATCCCAAGAGAACTCCCCAAAAGTCGGTATGAAGCTTGTTTAGTCCTAAGATCCGAGAATAGCAATATGGGGCATCCCTGTCACACCCCAGCCGACTGTAACATCAAGTACCAGATCGTCCGGCAAGTCCGTACGGTATGCGTACTTTCACTTTATACTATGAGTAAATACATGTACATGAACAGTTATTGTATTATCAGAATTCAAAATACAATACATAGTTGTACGTATTTCTGTGTAAACTTGAATACAGTAAGTACAACATACATTTGAAACAATAGTTGTGTGTATTTAAGTGAAAACTTAAGTACAGTTAACACAACGAATCACGGGAAACAACAGTGTTCAAGTAAACAACGAAAACATATCGGTTGCGATCTGATGTCCACAGATGACAGGAATCAGATGGCCGACGAATCAGTACAAGAGCAATGTGAAAACTGGATGTTTAGTTGAGTCCGACAGTGAGGAAACACAATTCAAACACAAATGCAGTATTATGTCAGAATAACGAACTGACAGTGTGTTTGCGTGGTGACGAATCACACAAACATATCTGTGAGTTCAGAGTTCTGAAATAATGACTGAAAAGTAGAAAACAAAAGTCGGAAAGCAAAACCCTCGTCGTGTTCGTTCGGGTGACGATTCGAACGAATACGCGCGAAGGTGACGCGATTCGACAAAACGAAAACGAAACACGACACGATACGATAATAAATTTAAGAAAATAAAACATTTTAATGTTTTACAATTTTGAAACTCATCAAAATTTAATAAATAAACTCTTTTAATTTAAAACTATAAAATACGCGCGTTACGTTCCGGAAACGTAACGAAAACGCGAACCGAGCAACAAAAGCGAACCCAAACTCACTCGTGGTATAAATACCCTTAAATGAGTTCATTTTACTCATTTTCATCTCATCTTCTTCCCCACAAAACCCTAATCCCGGTTTTGAAAACCCACCACCATTTCCAAGCTTCTCTCTTCCATAACTCTCTCAATACTTAACCAAATCACTCCATTTTTGAACCTACACGAAGCTCTCATCACCCTCTACACGAAAGTACAACAGATCTAAGCCAAAACTCACTGAAATCCAAGGTAATGAGGCTAGAACATCTCAAAAACTAGGGTTTCTAAACCTTTTGGCCGACCTTGAGCTCTAACCGGTTTCCCACCATAAAAACCTGCAACCCACGACCACAAGAGCCATCTGTAGCCTATCCCACCTCTAAGACCACCTGAAGCTTAGATCAAGACACCCGAGTTCGAACCATTAGCCACTTACAGCGCGGGGAATGAGCATGGGACGAAAGGGACACATACGGCCGAAAGGCCACCCTCTGTCGGCAGTAAACCAGTCGCCACTCAGCTCCTTCGCCGGACACCAGGTCTCATTCGAGGACAACCCATTCGAGCCATGCACCTTTCATTCGCTCCATGCATACTCTTTCGACATAGACATTCATTCGGCAGCTATACATTCGGGTCACCACCCAACCGACTAGACCCATCCGTAATCTATCTTCATTCAGTCTATACAGGGGCCATTCGGCCAAGGAGTCAACTCATTCGGCCAACACACCCCCCCCCCCTCTTCGACTGGAATTAGGTCATTTGAACCGCATAACACATCTGGCCCATACATTCTGTTCTGGCCCAACTTTCGGGTGGGCCTAACTGTTGGATTAAACCAAGTGAATTGTTGTTGGGCCAGTGGGGATATGGGCCAATTGACTAGCCTTTGGGCTTGATCTCATTAGATTGGACCAAATGGATTCTGTTGGGTCTTGTTTCAAACCAAGCTAGGTGGGCCGCACAAGTAAAGTTGGGCCAGAACAGAATGTATGGGCCAGATGTGTTATGCAGTTCAAATGACCTAATTCCAGTCGAAGAGGGGGGGTGTGTTGGCCGAATGAGTTGACTCCTTCTGATTCTTCTTGGGACAATCCCGAGAAAAGTGTCTAGGTTCGCCACCGTTGTAGCAGGACCTGTGATCAGCAGCAGTAGCAGCAGTAGTAGTGGCTGCATTGTTGTTTCGGTTTGGAGCTCCCGTGCTCCTGCAGCGGTTTGCCCAATGGCCAAACTTTCCACAGTTGGCGCATTGCATGCACTGAGTGTTTGGCACATGACGGTACTGGCAAGTGTTGCACAAAGGTGCAGTGCCAGTGTAGGGCTTCCTGATCTCCAATGGTTGTGGCTGGTTGCGCACTGGAGCTTGAGTAGTAGCAGCAAAAATTCTAGCCACCTTTTGCTTCTTCGCCGGCCTTTTATCCGGCTTTCTTGAGGTTCCAGTTTTGGTTGAGTCAGCCTCTTTCTTGAATGCCCCAGAGGCAACCATCATGTCTGTCAAAGATGCTGACAGAGTAACAGCTAACTCCATAGTAGTAGGGTGAGCAGAACTCACATGCCCTAGGATACAAGAAGAAGACATACCAAAGACGGCCTTTCGTACCCGATATGGTCATTACGAATTCATGGTGATGCCATTCGGATTGACGAACGCACCAGCAGTGTTCATGGACTTAATGAACCGGGTGTGTAAGCCGTACCTAGATCAATTCGTTATCGTCTTCATTGATGATATACTGATCTATTCGAAGAACGAGAAGGAACACGAACAACATCTCAAGACAGTCTTGGAACTTCTGAGAGAAGAACGACTCTATGCCAAATTCTCCAAGTGTGAATTCTGGTTAAGAGAAGTTCAGTTCTTCGGTCATGTGATTAACAATGATGGTATTCACGTGGATCCTGCCAAGATTGAAGCAATCAAGAATTGGGATGTGCCTACCACACCGACAGAGATCCGATCATTCTTGGGATTGGCAGGTTACTACAGGAGATTCATCTCGAATTTCTCTAAGATAGCCTTACCTCTCACCAAGCTCACACAGAAGTCTGAACCTTTTGTGTGGACTCAGAAACAAGAAGAGGCATTCCAGACATTGAAACAAAGATTGTGCAATGCTCCAATCTTAACACTCCCAGAAGGCAATGATGACTTTGTAGTTTACTGTGATGCCTCCCATCAGGGTCTCGGATGTGTTTTGATGCAACGAGACAAAGTCATTGCTTATGCCTCACGACAGCTGAAGATACATGAGAAGAATTACACAACACACGATCTTGAACTGGGAGCTGTTGTCTTTGCATTAAAGATTTGGAGACATTACCTTTATGGTACCAAATGCACTATCTTCACAGATCACAAGAGTTTACAGCACATATTTGATCAGAAGGAGCTTAACATTAGACAGAGACGTTGTGTTGAGCTCCTGAACGACTATGATTGTGTGATCAAATACCATCCGGGCAAAGCAAATGTTGTTGCAGATGCTCTGAGCCGGAAGGAAAGAGTCAAACCCTTACGTGTTCGCGCAATGGGAATGACTGTGCAAACAAGTCTAAGAGATCACATTCTACAAGCACAACAAGAAGCAGTGGTAAGAGACAATTTGAAACGCGAGCTCGATTGTGGAGCCGAGAAACAATTCAAGACAAAACAAGATGGAGTTATCTATTATCTGGATCGAGTTTGGATTCCAGCGGTAGATGAACTTCGAACACTCATTCTTGATGAGGCACACAAGTCACGTTACTCAGTTCATCCCGGTGCCAATAAGATGTACCAAGATCTTAGGTCATTTTATTGGTGGCCGGGTATGAAGAAAGACATTGCCACTTATGTTGGCAAATGTATCACATGTGCCAAAGTCAAGGCGGAACACCAGAAACCTTCGGGTTTGCTGGAACAACCAGAGATTCCACAGTGGAAGTGGGAACAAATAGCTATGGATTTCATTACCAAGCTACCCCGCACTTCCAGCGGACATGATTCGATTTGGGTCATCATTGATAGATTGACCAAATCCGCACATTTCTTGCCGATCAGAGAGACATACAAGATGGAGAAATTAGCAAGACTCTACATTGATGAAATAGTAGTGAGGCACGGTGTGCCATTGTCTATTATTTCAGACCGGGACAGTCGATTTACTTCGCTGTTCTGGCAATCATTGCAACAATCCTTAGGGACAAGTGTTAATTTGAGCACTGCTTATCATCCACAAACGGATGGACAAAGTGAGCGCACCATTCAAACCCTAGAGGATATGTTGAGAACATGCATCCTAGACGTTGGTGGAAGTTGGGATACACACTTACCACTCATTGAATTCTCCTACAACAATAGCTACCACAGCAGTATTGGATGTGCTCCTTTTGAAGCACTCTATGGTAGAAAATATCGGTCTCCAATTTGTTGGACCGAAGTGGGAGACAACAGAATCACTGGGCCTGAACTGATTCAGGAAACTACTGATAAGATTGCCCAGATACAACAACGATTACAAGCAACACGTAGCCGCCAAAAGAGTTACGCAGACAAACGGCGCAAGCCTTTGGAATTCGATGTGGGTGACCGAGTTATGTTGAAAGTGTCCCCATGGAAAGGCGTAGTTCGTTTTGGGGCTAAGGGCAAACTAGCACCTCGGTATGTCGGACCGTTTGAGATTATTCAACGCATAGGTCCAGTGGCATACAGACTCAGACTCCCTGATGAACTCAGCAGAGTACACGATGCTTTTCATGTATCAAACCTCAAGAGGTGTCTAGCTGACGAATCATTGATCATACCATTGGAAGAAATAAAAGTTGACGAACAATTACATTTCATTGAGGAACCTGTAGAGATTATGGAACGTGAAGTCAAGAGACTGAAACGAAGCCGTATCCCTATTGTAAAGGTTCGATGGAACTCCAAGCGTTGACCAGAATTTACCTGGGAGCGCGAGGACAACATGAAGACAAAGTATCCCCACCTATTCGAGAATTAAAGCCCGACTTTGAAGCTTAAATTTCGGGACGAAATTTCTTTAACAAGGGGAGACTGTAACATCAAGTACCAGATCGTCCGGCAAGTCCGTACGGTATGCGTACTTTCACTTTATACTATGTGTAAATACATGTACATGAATAGTTATTGTATTATCAGAATTCAAAATACAATACATAGTTGTACGTATTTTTGTGTAAACTTAAATACAGTAAGTACAACATACATTTGAAACAATAGTTGTGTGTATTTAAGTGAAAACTTAAGTATAGTTAACACAACGAATCACGGAAAACAACAGTGTTCAAGTAAACAACGAAAACATATCGGTTGCGATCTGATGTCCACAGATGACAGGAATCAGATGGCCGACGAATCAGTACAAGAGCAATGTGAAAACTGGATGTTTAGTTGAGTCCGACAGTGAGGAAACACAATTCAAACACAAATGCAGTATTATGTCAGAATAACGAACTGACAGTGTGTTTGCGTGGGTGACGATTCACACAAACATATCTGTGAGTTCAGAGTTCTGAAATAATGACTGAAAGGTAGAAAACAAAAGTCGGAAAGCAAAACCCTCGTCGTGTTCGTTCGGGTGACGATTCGAACGAATACGCGCGAAGGTGACGCGATTCGACAAAACGAAAACGAAACACGACACGATACGATAATAAATTTAAGAAAATAAAACATTTTAATGTTTTACAATTTTGAAACTCATCAAAATTTAATAAATAAACTCTTTTAATTTAAAACCATAAAATACGCGCGTTACGTTCCGGAAACGTAACGAAAACGCGAACCGAGCAACAAAAGCGAACCCGAACTCACTCGTGGTATAAATACCCTTAAATGAGTTCATTTTACTCATTTTCATCTCATCTTCTTCCCCACAAAACCCTAATCCCGATTTTGAAAACCCACCACCATTTCCAAGCTTCTCTCTTCCATATCTCTCTCAATACTTAACCAAATCACTCCATTTTTGGACCTACACGAAGCTCTCATCACCCTCTACACGAAAGTACAACAGATCTAAGCCAAAACTCACTTAAATCCAAGGTAATGAGGCTAGAACATCTCAAAAACTAGGGTTTCTAAACCTTTTGGCCGACCTTGAGCTCTAACCGGTTTCCCACCTTAAAAACCTGCAACCCACGACCACAAGAGCCATCTGTAGCCTATCCCTCCTCTGAGACCACCTGAAGCTTAGATCGAGACACCCGAGTTCGAACCATTAGCCACTCACAGCACGGCGAATGAGCATGGGCCGAAAGGCCACCTTCTGTCGGCAGTAAACCAGTCGCCACTCAGCTCCTTCGCCGGACACCAGGTCTCATTCGAGGACAACCCATTCGAGCCATGCACCTTTCATTCGCTCCATGCATACTCTTTCGACATAGACATTCATTCGGCAGCTATACATTCGGGTCACCACCCAACCGACTAGACCCATCCGTAATCTATCTTCATTCGGTCTCTACAGGGGCCATTCGGCCAAGGAGTCAACTCATTCGGCCAACACACCCCCCCCTCTTCGACTGGAATTAGGTCATTTGAACCGCATAACACATCTGGCCCATACATTCTGTTATGGCCCAACTTTACTTGTGCGGCCCACCTAGCTTGGTTTGAAACAAGACCTAACAGAATCCATTTGGTCCAATCTAATGAGATCAAGCCCAAAGGCTAGTCAATTGGCCCATATCCCCACAGGCCCAACAACAATTCACTTGGTTTAATCCAACAGTTAGGCCCACCCGAAAGATTTGGTCCAATTGGTTTAAGACCACTTGTTTGGATCTGTGCTTACCTCGACCCATGCTCAAACCCTTCGATCGGCCCACTTCTGGCCCAACATCAGTATTCGGCCCAACAGCACCCTAAGGCCCAACCACATTCCAATCTGTTTAGCTTAAAAGTTTGGCCAATGTGGCATATTTCGGCCCACTGACTATGTTTCAGGCCCATGTAATTGGCCCATGTGCCAACTGGCCCATTTACATTTCATTCGGCCCACGTGATAAGAACCATAAACACAATTTTTAAACTAAAGGTAATAGATAGCCATGCATGGGTTTTGGTTAAGAGTTACTACAAATGTGATAATAATTTTTGGCCTTTAAAGCCTAAAACCAGGTATAATTATGTTAACATATGGTGTAGTGTGGAGACAAATGGAACATTTATAAACCCAAGCTAAGTGATAAATACTAAGGATTGATAACACTTAATCTAAAACCTAAGTTTTTCACTTAGAACACTTTGACCACGATAATGATTTAAGCGGAACGTAAACCAAATGGCAATGTGGGGTAACCTAAAGCTAGTAGGTAAACATTGTCAAATCATCACAAACACACAGGGCCGAATAATAACCAAGACTCACGCGTGTTAGCCAAGGTTTATGGCTAACACCTACACACACACGAATCCCTACACACGTATACTTATAAGCTAAGAACCTCGTGAAATCAATACAGGATCGTGAAAACAAACTCCAGTACAATCAAGAGCACATACATTCTTGTTTAAGCTAAGTCAAACCCAACTACTACAAGGTGAGTTCATATGCCCCTTTTCTTTAATCTTTACTGATTTTAAACTCTCGGGGCTGAGAAACATGCTTTACTTTTATTTACTTAAAAGTTTTGCTTACATATTGTTAATACTTTGATTAAATGATATTAAATTGCTTATTATCATGTATCATTGTATGCTTGCTTGTATGATTACACGATGACAGGGAAAATAAGATGATGATGATATTATAATATCATAACTCATCAATACAATAGAATAATATAGTTGTATGATTATCTCTTACAACACTTAGTTATTCTTACAAGAAATTGTTGGAAAATAAGGACTGACGAAGCAAAACCACCTTTCAAATAATCTTTGTAATAAATGTTGCAGGACACTAGCTTCCGAAGACAAATCTTCCGAAGAACCTTCGGAAGACAAATAAAAGCCAATTGCTTCCGAAGACAAATAAAAGACACTAGCTTCCGAAGACAAGTCTTCAGAAGAACCTTCGGAAGACATAAATAAAAGACAGCTGCTTCCGAAGACAAATAAAAGAAAAATGCTTCCGAAGACAATACCTCAGAAGTTGCTTCGGAAGACTCTATCTGAAGACAAACCTCAGAAGACACTATCGGAAGAGAACACTTGCTTCCGAAGAATAAAAGTCATTTACTTCGGAAGACTTCCAAAGACATCTGCCTCGGAAGAAAAACAATATTTCAGAAGACATATGTTTCTTCTGATGAAAGAATAAATGTAACCTTCTTTTGGATAACTGTCTACATTAGATAGTTTTCTATAAAGAGCTTCCGAAAGAATAATGTTTTAGCATCAGTACAAAAGTCTGAACTAAGATCTTTAAAGATCCTATGTTGACTTTACACTTGTACTATTCTGATGCTATAGTGTCTGTAATAGTGTCATCAGTCTTATCTGTTTGTCTTCTTCTTGTATTTGTCCTGAAACATTAAATGTCGGGGCTATTTATACCCCAACATAGTCTGAATAAAAAATATATACAGAACAACACTTTTCTGAATCTTCTTTGTGTTGCCCTACTGTTTTCTCTTCTTTTCTTTTCTTCTAACTTATGAAAACTAAACACTAAAATAACTAAAGAGCAAAACTCAAGAGGGAGCAAAACACCAAAAGCTTTGTCTAAGCTCTTGATCCTGGTTAAGTTAGTCTCTCCTCAGCTCACCGGTTTTCTACAGAAATAACACAGGAACAATTACAAGGAACATGATGACATGATTACAAGAACACACATAAGAATGATATGAAGATAACACATCTTCATTACATCATTCGAGACAAGAATTAAGTAAGTGTAATAAGACTAGTTCTTATAACACTTAGCTTTTCAATTCAACACACATTACAAGAGAACAAGGAACAAAGAATGATAATCATGATAATGTAACTTCATGATAACAACATCATTCACGCAAACGATTAACATAATGTAATAAGTCAAGTTCTTATTTAACTTTGTTAATACCAAGGAGAACATATGACAACGAGTACAAGAGTACAAGTGAATACAATTACAATTAGTTACTATTGACCTGTTGCATTATATCACTTCAATCATGTGCCAAATTGTACAAGTAGATCATGTAAGCCCCTTTAATTCGCTGACCAGTTAGTTTGACGTGACTAAACCGACGATAGCATAGTGGTACCATAGGTTTGACAAACCTCTAGCTTGTAGGGCTAGTATGTTGATCGTATTGATTCATTGGCCGGTAACGTATGACCGGTGACAGGGCGACCTCAAGTCAGGTTCTGGTAAGCGACACATGGTGATATTAATCTACAGTGATAAGTAATTAATCCAACAGGATCCTATTGATTAGTAGGTTGAGTAATTGATCTTACCTCACGTTTCACTACTAGTAATAGCTTTCGTTGAGGACGCGGTACATACAAAGTGGTAGAGGTAAATCGGATGCATTGTACTCTGATTACGTGAGGATTACAATGGATTCCTTTTAGGCTCTATGCACTATGGTTCAAGAACAAATGACAATTGGTTAACTAACACGCTTATTATTTAAAAGTGAACTACAGTTAACCCCACAAGTAATCGAATAATTCAAGGATCAGATTTAATTAATCTAAATTCCTTAATCAATCGAGGGTTTATCAATACTTCGGTTTGATAACTAAACCCCTCACACTACATTATTCTATCATTGATACAACAGGCGAATACATATCAGACACGTTGAATAAACGGGAAATGGATATCTTTAGTTGTATCGCAAGTGGTGTGGAACTTGACTGAGCAGGTGGGATAGCGTCTGGGCTTGACCCTTTCGTGATTCCCTATATATAAGCATACTTAATCAGGTGATACACTACTTGTACATATAGCTAAGGAGAGGCCATTGGGTGGAACAGGTGAATCAAGTATTACAATTTACATGTAACGAGTATGACATTGTGGATGTGTGCATGATCAATTCAATGATTTCAATTACTAAACTTATGAACTCACCAACCTAGTGTTGACTTTGTTTAAATGCATGTTTTCTCAGGTGACGAACAGGTGTAGATACATATTTGCAAGTGTTAAGCTAGTGGACTTTTATAAGACCTAGCTTACTTTTGATTGCATACTTTTGGAATGACAAAATAGTGAATCACTTTTGTATATCTTGTACAGTTCAAGATATAAACTCATTGATTCTTTTTGATTAGATTTACTTAGTTAAATTATGATGTACAATGTAATTTAACTTTGTAATTCTATGTCATTGTCATGTTTACATTTCTCAACTATACATCATGTGCTACGCAAATAATCTGATCAATTCGATTATCATTCAAGATATCGCGCCCCGGGAACCTTCCGCCCGGCTAATGTAAGGAAACCATTTTCAATACCCAAAAGTCCTCCATTATCTACAACTGATGAAAACCCTATTGAACCAGTGTATCCACCGGTTGTCCAGCCTGAAAACCTTCCTGAACAGGTGCATCCACCAATTGTCCAACCAGAAAACCCTCCTGAACAGGTGCATCCACTATTTCTCGAACCAGAAAACCCTCTTCAACCGGTACAGCCTCTAATGATTCAACAGGAATACCCTTGGGTAATCGAATCTGAAGACGAACACTTGAATGATATGTATGATTCAGAGGTTTTGGAACACGCTTGGGATTATGGGAAGCATGAAGATGACCCTTTTAATGGTCAGTTTCACAACCCATACGAAGACGAGCAAGACTCTGATTGGTCAAATGACGACTATCAATGGAAATGAATAGTTCTTATCTATATGTAACAATATATTTACTGGCTTTTTTATTAACCATGTTATTTTTAATTTAGCTTTTAAGTGGTCTGTTTAATGGTTTCGAGATATTGAACAAGTTATTCTTATAACGAAAGCACGTCTACGATTACAACCAAGAAATTACCGTGCATACAAACCTACTTATACTTCCACTAATACATAAACATTAACGCTACAAGTACAATCAAAAAGAAGATGATAAAGTTCTTCTTTCCAATGCTTGCTTTCAGCTCTTTTACTTCATCTTCCAGCTTGTTCTTTGATCTTAAAAGGCCTGGTATAATGACAGTAGCTCGTGGACACATTGGTGGGTCAAGCCAACCTAAAAATCCCTGGCACGTAGAACCCTGCATATGAAATATGTGGTTAATGAAGAAATATTTGAGAAAGAAGATAGCTTACATTCTTACCTCATTAGGACATGAGTAGAACCGACGCCCGGGGTTTTGATCTGTCCAAGAAGTTCGGACAATAGCCAAACGACCACAATAACACATTGCCATTCTTACACCTTAAGCTCAGACAACACAATAAGAGAGGTGAGGGTTACTTAAATAGACAATGAGCCTTAAGCCTCGATGTGACAATTAATTTTAAATATAATATTAAAAAACAAAAATATTACAATAAAATGGTTAATAAAATATTACAACCACACAAAAGCGTCTTCTTATAATAATATATTAAATTAAAGCAATCACAATTGATAAAGTTTATTCATCAGGGAAGAAACGCGTCTTATAAAACTGATCTGCCATTACGTGACGAAATTTCATACAGCGTTCTTCAATACCTCCTTCCATCGTAAAGGCCTTCTTATGCACCAGCTTGTACATTAGCATACACAGAAAAACACCTGAGTCCTTACCTAGAGCACCTCCAATCTTTGGCAGATAGTCGTCATTAATGAGTCCGGTCTTTAGGTATCCTTTCTCTTGAGGTTTGTACGGTCCACGAATAACACGTCTCCAATAGCTAACTGCATCTAACAACTTATCAAAAAACATGTCAAACTTTTGCAATACACCATTATGAATCAAACAACCATAATGTTTCGAGTATTTTTGGTTACACCAGTATTGAGTCAACTCCATTGAACATAAGTTGATTTGTACAAGTAACCAATCCTCAATAGCCTGAACATAGATTGGAATATAAATGTATTGAACCTCCCAAAATGGAGGATACAATTCATTCATTCCGTTGGCATATTCCGAACCATACTTTGTTCTATAATCATACATATCTGAATGAAACTGTGGTGGTAGAATTGTCCAGTCAAATTCGATAGAGGGATTTGTCCTTTTTTTTACACCTCTTAAAAACATCATCCGTCGAACCCAACCTTCAATATACTGCGAAATACATTAAAAATGCTTACAAAAACACCTTAATTTTAAATAAATAAATAAATAGATTTATTTCTTACTATTGCATAAAGGCGACCGTCATTCAAATATCCCAAGAGAACTCCCCAAAAGTCGGTATGAAGCTTGTTTAGTCCTAAGATCCGAGAATAGCAATATGGGGCATCCCTGTCACACCCCAGCCGACTGTAACATCAAGTACCAGATCGTCCGGCAAGTCCGTACGGTATGCGTACTTTCACTTTATACTATGAGTAAATACATGTACATGAACAGTTATTGTATTATCAGAATTCAAAATACAATACATAGTTGTACGTATTTTTGTGTAAACTTAAATACAGTAAGTACAACATACATTTGAAACAATAGTTGTGTGTATTTAAGTGAAAACTTAAGTACAGTTAACACAACGAATCACGGGAAACAACAGTGTTCAAGTAAACAACGAAAACATATCGGTTGCGATCTGATGTCCACAGATGACAGGAATCAGATGGCCGACGAATCAGTACAAGAGCAATGTGAAAACTGGATGTTTAGTTGAGTCTGACAGTGAGGAAACACAATTCAAACACAAATGCAGTATTATGTCAGAATAACGAACTGACAGTGTGTTTGCGTGGGTGACTATTCACACAAACATATATGTGAGTGTCACACCCCTACGCCGCGTGCGGAATCCACGGCGCGGTGACGTATGAACAGTTGAATCATGCACAAGTATTGAATAAGAACAACCACAATGGATTACTACATTTCATAATGTTTAGACAGTTGATTTGTTACAGACAATCTATCTACCAAAAGTAAGACAACTACAGACCCAAAATATAGTTTACAAAATAAGACTCCAAACAAGACAATTAAACATTTAGGATTTAGTGAGTTTCTATTCCATCCTAGCATGTTTCTTCATCTTGTTCTATCTTAGAATGGTCTCCTTAGTTGTCCCTGAGAATGTCTTAAACCTGATTACCTGAAACACGTGAAAAGTAACTGTCAACTACAGACGTAGTTGGTGAGAACAATAGGTTTAAGCATTTGTAAACATGAGTATATGATATAAGACATAGGTAAGTTAAAGCATCATAAGATTCACACGGATGAGCTGCAACCCAAACTAACATCAAGTAAGAAAATGAGTGTAAACAGTCCAATCACTGTTTGCACATGAGTCAACATATAACATCAAGTCCCAAACCACGTTTGGAGTTAGATAATATGTCAACAGTTTTGAAATAACCATATGTAACCGAAATCTGCAGTTAGTTTATAAAACAGATTTAAAAACTAACTGCAGCAATCGGCCTGCCCCAATGTATGTGTCCGCTTTCCCTTGTTGTGATCACCCAGTACTAACGCTAATGAATATGATACTTGATGGGTTTATAAGTTTGTTTACAACAAATGACACCATGTTTTCTGAATCTTACTTTAACCGGATGTGTTAATGTCTTATTGAAAACCTGGATTTAACTCCACGAGTTGAATCCTTTGTTTATGTAACATGAAATGAATCTCTTGATTTGAATACCATGATGTGAACAACTTGACTTGAATACCATGTTTTGAACCAATGAGTTTGAATACCATGTTTTGAACCAATGAGTTTGAATACCATGTTTTGAACCACTTGATTTGGATACCATGTTGTGAACCACTTGTTTTGAATACCATGATGTGATGACCTTGTGTAATAACAAGGTTTATAACAAAAGAGTTTGTAAAATCCTTTAAAAGAACATTTGAGTAAAACTGTTATAAGACATTTCAAGAAAACATTATAAAATCCTTTTAGTAATAAAGGTTTAATAGTAAATAATTCCTTTGAAACAGTTGACAATTTCCTTAAACAGTTGAAGAATCACTTGGATTCATAAGATAAACCTGTAATATTTATGAATGCACATAAACTGTGCAATGAAACAAGATTGAAATAGCGGTTCTTGATCACGTGTTCCACCCCAAAACAGTTGTAAAACAGTAAAAGAGGGGCTAAAGTTCTCACCTGTCTGCAGTAGACTCTGAACTAAAACAGATAGCAAGTAGCAAACAGGACTTCTAATTGTTTCCTATAACATTGTAATCATACATAAGATATAGGATTTATAATTGTATAACTTTGATTCATTGATTAACTTGTGTTCTCATGATTTGATTGTTGTGAAAACTTGAATGTTATGCTTTGAATCATTTGATTGATCATGGGTCCAAGAAACTTATGAAATGTTCTTTGATGCATAATTCTTATGCATAAAATGATATTTGTTCAAGAATTTGATAACCATTGATTACCATTTGTTGTGAAAAGATGTTCAATGTTTTCAAGTCTTGTGATTGTGAATTTATCTTCATGATTGTTATTAAGTTATAACTTAACCAATTCATGATCAATTCACAAGTATTATAAGTCGAGTCCAACACAATTGGGCCTTAAACCCATAAACCATGGGGCTTAACAAGACCATGGCCCACTTAGATTGACCATGGGCCAATTGAATGTGCTATTGGGCCAACTACGATTGGTTTGGGCCGGATGGGATTGAATTGAACTTATTCTCATGTGGACCGAAGTTTAATACTCAATTGGGCCATTCAGAAGCATAATGGGCCAAGAAATATTAAATTGGGCCGAGAAGTCTTTGGGCTGCCACTCTCGGCAGCGAACCTATGAAGTTCAACACCTTGGGTTCGCCAGTGGACTAAGGGTTCGGCTAAGTGGGTGGCGAACCATGGGGTGCTAGCAATGTTCGGTTGCCTGGGTTCGTGAGAAGATCAGTATGCCGGGTTCGTTCAAGTAGATTTGTAACACTAGGAAGGTTCGCCTGTAATACAATAGTTCGCCATAATGCTAGGGTTCGGCTGTCAAGCCACGAACCATGCAAGATTCGTGAACATGGTTCGTCGGAGGCTCATCAACAAGGTTCGTAGAAGGTGTGCACTGAGGAGGGTTCGTTGGGTCATCAGGTGGTTCGTAGGTTAGCTATGGGTTCGGCTGCTGAAGCTGGACACCCGAGGGTTCGTCGACCAGGAGGGGTTCGGCTACAACCCTAGGGTTCGCTATAGTTCGTGACTGACCCAGGGGTTTCATGGCATCATGATAGTTCGTCGAAGGCATGAAGGTTCAGCACAGGTTCAGGAGGTTTCCCCAAAGGCTCGGCGGATGTCTAACGAACCATGCAAGTTCGTAGAGACCCATTAGGGTTCGGCCAGCTGAGGACGAGGGTTCGGCCACCGAACCTGTTACCAGCATCATCTCCTTCGTCGAACCTCAATTTCCAGAACTCGATCTAGGCTAGGACAACTTCAGAGAATGTTGCTATAGATGCGAAACTAGGTATGACGTGCATGGATCCGGCTAAGTGTCGAGTTTGAATCAAAAACACAAGAAACCCTATTTTCGTGATCTTTCAAGCTTCATTACCTCGAGATTTGCTGGATGGATCTGCGAAAATCTTGTACTTCCGTGTAGAGGATGTCGAGAGCTTCGCGTGGACACCGAGAACACCCAAATCCGTTGAGTAACGAGTGAGATATGATCGTTTAAAGCTTGGTTTTCTAGATAGAGAGAGGGTTCGCGAGTTTGAGAGAGAAATGAGGTTGTTGGCTGAATTAAATGAGGAAAATGGCCTTCTTTAGGGCTTTTATAGCCCGGGTAGTGTTCGGGTCCGTTTCGGTCACTCGGTTCGCGTTTCCGGAACGTAACGCGTATTTTACGCGGTTTTTAACGTAAAATAGTTGTTAAACTCATTTAAATGATGAGTTTCAAAATTGTAAAAATATAAAATAAAATAATTAATATAATTATTTTACTCTTCGTGTGTTGTCGGATCTTTAAACATTCACAATTTACGTGTATACCCGCAATCGCGTACGTTTTCCGATCGTATTAAAATATTTAAAGATGTTTAATCGTAATTATAAGTTCAACATTCGTATTATTATGGATCGTCACCCATAACTATACTCAGTCTCGCTTACCGATTACGATCTTGGTTGAATTAATTAATTGTTATACTATTCGTCTCAACACTACGCACTAACACTAACCTGTTACACCGAACGCAGTATATGTATAGGGCTCACTCTCGCTGCCCACCACTGTTTCGATATAACAAGTTACTGTTCTTGCTTAGTGAAATCGACTGTAAATAGATAATACATACTTGTTCTCTGATTACTAAGATCCTGTAACACACAAGCACACATTATGAACATACGAATCACATTGATGAACTGAACCATGAATAGACACTGTTCTAACACTGTTTACATCTACATGACTATATGCACAAATGTTACAGTCTCCCCTAGTTAAGGGAATTTCGTCCCGAAATTAACTAGCCGAAGATACTGTAAAAAGATGAGGGTACTTAAGCTTTATCTGGTCTTCACGTTCCCAGGTGAACTCAGCACCGCGTTTGCCCTCCCATCGCACTTTCACGATCGGGATACGGCTGCGTTTAAGTTTCTTGACCCCATGATCCATGATTTCAACCGGACGTTCTATGAATTGCATGTTATTCTGAATCTGAATGTCTTCCAGTGGAATCTGAACATCATGATCCGCTAAGCATTTCTTAAGATTCGATACATGAAAAGTATCGTGAACATTGCTTAGCTCCACTGGAAGTTTGAGTTTGTAGGCTACGGGACCAATCCGTTCCAGGATCTCAAAAGGTCCAACGTACCTTGGTGCAAGTTTCCCTTTCTTCCCGAATCGGACAACGCCTTTCCAGGGAGAAACTTTGAGTAAGACTCGGTCACCGACTTGAAACTCAAGTGGTTTCCGACATCGATCAGCATAACTCTTCTGCCGATCTCGTGCGGCCTTAAGCCGTGACTGAATGATTGTGATCTTGTCTGATGTTTCCTGAATGAGTTCTGGTCCTACGACCTGTGAGTCACCAATCTCGGTCCAACAGACCGGTGATCGGCACTTTCTACCATATAGAGCTTCGAATGGTGCACATTGAATGCTCGTATGATAACTATTGTTATATGAAAACTCAATGAGTGGTAGATGAGTGTCCCAACTTCCACCGAAGTCAATGACACAAGAACGAAGCATGTCCTCAAGTGTTTGGATAGTCCTCTCGCTTTGGCCGTCGGTTTGGGGATGATACGCCGTGCTAAGATTAACACGCGTTCCCAAAGCCTTTTGCAATGATTGCCAAAAGCGAGAAGTGAAGCGACTATCACGATCAGATATGATTGATGTTGGTGTACCATGACGTGCAATGATTTCGTTGATGTACAATGTGGATAACTTCTCCATCTTGTAATCCTCTCGGATAGGGAGAAAATGAGCAGATTTGGTGAGTCGATCAACGATCACCCAAATCGAATCGAAACCTCGCGGAGTTCTCGGCAACTTGGTTATGAAATCCATGGAAATTTGCTCCCATTTCCATTGAGGAATTTCAGGTTGCTGCAGAAGTCCCGAAGGCTTTTGATGTTCTGCCTTGACCTTTGAACACGTAAGACATTTTCCCACGTACAGTGCTATGTCTTTCTTCATCCCCGGCCACCAGTAAGATGTCCTCAAGTCTTGATACATCTTGTCGGCTCCAGGATGAACTGAGTATCGCGACTTATGAGCCTCATCACAGATGAGCATGCGCAATTCTTCAGACTTTGGAATCCACATGCGGCCATTGAGATATAACAACCCATCTGATCGAGGTTCTAGTTTCTTCTCAATGCCACAATCCAAGTCTGTTTTGAGTTGATTATCTGTTACTACTGTTGTTGTGCAACACGAATCAAGTCTTTCAAGTTTGGCTGTGTGTTGATCTCCATGGCTCTTACACGAATCGGTTTGACTGGTTCCTTGCGACTAAGAGCATCCGCCACCACATTTGCTTTACCCGGATGGTAACGAATCTCACAGTCGTAATCAGTTAGAAGCTCAACCCAACGTCGTTGTCTCATGTTGAGTTCTTTCTGATTGAGAATGTGTTGCAGGCTCTTGTGGTCTGTATAGATGACACATTTAGTACCGTACAGGTAGTGTCTCCAAATCTTCAGTGCAAATACCACAGCCCCTAACTCAAGATCATGAGTAGTATAATTCTTCTCATGAACCTTAAGTTGTCTTGAAGCATACGCAATGACCTTGTCCCGTTGCATAAGTACACAACCGAGACCAAGGTTTGAAGCATCACAGTAGACAATGAAATCATCACTGCCTTCTGGAAGACTAAGGATAGGGGAATTGCATAACTTCTGTTTAAGAAGTTGAAATGCATCTTCTTGTTTCTGTCCCCATATAAAAGCTTGACTTTTCTGAGTCAATGTAGTGAGTGGCAAGGCAATCTTAGAGAAATTTGCAATAAATCTCCTATAATAACCTGCCAGACCCAGAAATGAACGAATCTCTGTGGGAGTAGATGGAGTAGTCCAGTTCTTAATCGCCTCAATCTTGGTTGGATCTACATGAATTCCATCTTTGTTTATGACATGTCCTAAGAAGTGAACCTCCTTCAGCCAAAATTCACACTTTGAGAATTTAGCATAAAGTTGTTCCTCTCTTAGTAGTTCCAAGACTTTCTTCAAATGATCCTCATGTTCTCGTTCTGACTTGGAATAAATCAGTATATCATCAATAAAGACTATAACAAACTGATCCAAGTAAGGCCTACAGACTCGATTCATCAGGTCCATGAACACTGCGGGTGCATTGGTCAGCCCAAATGGCATAACCACAAACTCATAGTGTCCATATCGAGTCCTAAATGCCGTCTTTGGTATATCCTCATCATTTACTCTTAACTGATGATACCCAGATCGTAAGTCAATCTTAGAGAAGCAAGTTGCTCCCTGTAATTGATCAAACAGATCATCGATCCTGGGCAGAGGATATCTATTCTTGATTGTCAACTTGTTCAGCTCACGATAGTCTATGCACATACGAAATGAACCGTCTTTCTTTTTGACAAAGAGAACCGGAGCTCCCCATGGGGAGAAACTCGGTCTTATAAAACCTTTGTCTAAAAGTTCTTGAAGCTGACTAGACAGTTCTTGCATCTCAGACGGTGCTAATCGATAGGTGATTTCGCCACCGGATTTGCTCCCGGGACGAGATCAATTCTAAACTCCACTTGCCGGACTGGTGGTAGTCCAGGCAAGTCTTCTGGAAATACATCTGTAAAATCTTTGATGACCGGTACGTCTCCAACTGCTTTCTTGTCAGGTTTCTTTTCCACCACGTGAGCTAAGAACGCATAATATTTCTTCTTTAGATACTTCCTCGCCTTGATGCACGATACAATCTTCAATCTGCGGCAGGGTTTCTCACCGTAGACTATCATCGTTTCGCCGGACGGTAGGGGAATTCGAATAAGTTTCTCCGAGCATACGATTTCAGCATTGTACTTAGATAACCAATCCATTCCTACTACAACTTCGAAGCTTCCGAGAGTCATAGGAATGAGATCGATGGGAAAAAGATGGTCATTTAATCTTAGCTCACAAGCATTAATTATGGAATCTACAACTATGGTCTTACCATTCGCTACTTCTACAGTATAGGGAGCAGTAAGTGTGGATAGTTGCATATTAAGCAAAGAAGCAGTATGAGCAGAGATAAAACTTTTATCAGCACCAGTATCAAATATGATAGGAACATAGTGATCATTGATAAGAAATGTACCCGTGATGACTGCTGGCTCCTCACGTGCTTCAGCAGTTCCAATAACAAAAGCACGAGCAGCAGCAGTGGTGTTGTTGAGTTTTGGACACTGGTTTCTGAAGTGCCCTTCTGCCCCACAATTATAGCAGGCTCTTCCACCTGCAGCAGTAGAAGTTGTGGCAGCAGTTGTTGCAGCAATAAGATGAGCAGATCGACAAGTCGCTGCAAAGTGTCCCATACGCCCACACTTGAGACACTTCTTGCATGGAGTATTGGGCAGATGATGGTACTGGCATTTGGTGCAGAGTGGAAACGAGCCAGTGTACTGCTTTCTGACATTAGCGGGTTGTGGCATAGCTGTGAGGGGAGTAGCATGAGTAGGTGCAGCCGCAGTCAACGCTGCAAAGTTCTTGATTGTTTTCTGTTTCTTCTTCTTATGATGGTGCTGTTCAGGCTTCTTGCCTTCCTCAATCTGTGCCCTTTTGAATCCCTTTCGGGTGAGCACTCCAGATTTCACATACTCTTCAGTAAGAGTAGCACCCAGTTGTATCGCAGCTTCCAAAGTAGTGGGGTTGTTCCCCATAACAGTTCCTCTAACCACTAGAGGCAAGCCTTCGATGTATTTCTCTATCCTGCGGGATAGAGGAGTAACCAGATGTGGTACCAAAATGCACAACTCATGGAATCGAGTTGTATACTTTGCGTTCTCTCCACTGTCTTGCACCAGATTCCACATCTCCACCTCCAGTTTCTTCAGTTCATGACGTGGACAAAACTTTTCCACGAGTAAGTTCTTGAATCCGTCCCATGGTAAAGCTAGAGCAACTTCACGTCCTCTGGTGTTCTTCTCAGAATTCCACCAGGTGAGTGCTCCCTTATGAAAAGCACTTGAGGCCATCTTGACCTTCAGATTTTCAGGACATCCGGTGAAGTCGAGAATGTCTTCGATGCTTTCCAGCCACTGCAGTAGGCCGGTAGCTCCTTCGGTACCAGAGTACTTAGGAGGCTTAGCATCGTTGAACTGCTTGAAAGTAAAGTTAGCAGTTCCAGCGTTTGTGGCATTTGAGTTGTGTGCAGAATCACCGGTACTTCCCCGAAGGTTCTGGGTAATATCAGTGACCATGCCCGGGATCACATCCCTCATGTGAACAGCGATAGCTCGAGCAATCTTGTTGATTTCATCATCATTACCGCTTGTCGAACCCCCAGCATTTGGGTCTCGTCGAGGAGGCATTCTACGAATAGAAGCCACAAGCGGGTCAGTAATGAGAATGGATACAATTGAATTTTCATGATAAGGTCAGTAATATATCCATACTACTAGTATTATCATTCAATTGTAATATGATCCAGTACACGTATAAGTTATCAACTTATTTGTATACTTATCATGTGAATATGTACGATGTCTCATGATCTCTCCACCAAACCTACACACTGACACTTTCCCGATATACCGAAAATAGCTTATATATAGGGCTCACTCTCGCTGCCCACCACCGTTTCGGTATACCACGATCACGCCCTTGCTAGCATTTGGCAACACGTTTGTACTGATTTCCATGTGTTTTCCATTGATTAAGAATCCCATGATCTTTGAGCAACTTGAACTATGATTGATCCCATGATTGAACTATGATTATGTTATGCGTGCACCTACTAACAGTTGTTAACATGTAGAACTAAGTCATACGTGTGTTCTACACTTTCCTGTTAACCTATGTCAGTAAGTACCAATGATGTAATCACTTAAGAATTTCACTTAAGGTTTACATTTATGATATGTTCACAACTTGGTTGATTCACCATAATGTCTGGTTCATCCAAGTTTGAATCCCACTATGATTTGATTCACCAATGACTGTTTCCCAAATGATTGTATCCCATGTGTTTTGACTAAGGTTCCATGTGTCCAGTTGATCCCGAATCCTCACTCCAAATACAAACGCCGGATTCCCCCTAACATACTGAAATAAGCTTATATATAGGGTAAGCTCTCACCGACCCACCACTTACCTCAACACGTCAGCGTTAACCCGTCGTCTATATTTGGGGCTAAGATTCCAACTGTTGATTGATTATGATTGTCTCATGATTTCTCTTGTTCCTTGATTCTGTTTATGATTGTGTAAACCATGGTCCGTAATTTACTTAGAAACTAAGACCTTAGGTTTATGTATATGTGTCCTAGGTTAATCAACCTAGTTTCCCAATACTTACAGTACTGAGCATAATGATTTCCTGTGAGAACTTCAACTAAAGAATACTGTTACACAGATTCTAAGTTATAAAGTTCCTATGATAATGAACACCTGATAATGATAACAATGATAACAATGACAAGGATTTCAAATCTAAGTTCTAAATTAATAGACCTCAACCTTTGAATTCCTATAATGATATGACAAGGATCTCAAATCCAGTTCTAAGTTAATAGATCTTGACCTTTGAATCCTATAATGAATATGACAAGGATCTCAAATCCAAGTTCTAAATTATTAGATCTTGACCTTTGAATCCTATAATGAATATGACAAGGATCTCAAATCCAAGTTCTAAATTATTAGATCTTGACCTTTGAATCCTATAATGAATATGACAAGGATCTCAAATCCAAGTTCTAAATTAATAGATCTTGACCTTTGAATCCTATAATGAATATGACAAGGACTTTAGATCAAAGATACCCATCTTTGCCTCTAAATCCCATAATGAATATGACAAGGATCTTAGATCAAAGATACTAAATTAATAGATCTTTGCCTCTAAATCCCATAATGAATATGACAAGAAATTCATATCAAAGATACTGAAACTACAGATCTTTGCCTCTGAATTTCTATAATGATCTCTGTGTGAGAATTTCAGATCAAGGATACTAAGAATACAGATCCTTGCCTCTGAAATCCTTAAATGCATATGTGTGAGAATTTAATTCGGTTTCTAAAATTATAGAAGTCCGATTCAAATTCTTTGACTCGATGTCTAATCTTAGAAAAATGTCCCTAAGATCTTTCAAGCTTATTGTAGACTTAATGCTCACTTAAGTTACTTAGATCCTAAGTATCCTCAAGCCTATAGCACTTAGTCCTATTGGGTAGCTTAGGTTATAGTCTAGGTCATTTAACATTGGATTTTTCCTAGTTCTCTACAACCTTGGCTCTGATACCAACCTGTCACACCCCTGCGCCGCGTGCGGAATCCACGGCGCGGTGACGTATGAACAGTTGAATCATGCACAAGTATTGAATAAGAACAACCACAATGGATTACTACATTTCATAATGTTTAGACAGTTGATTTGTTACAGACAATCTATCTACCAAAAGTAAGACAACTACAGACCCAAAATATAGTTTACAAAATAAGACTCCAAACAAGACAATTAAACATTTAGGATTTAGTGAGTTTCTATTCCATCCTAGCATGTTTCTTCATCTTGTTCTATCTTAGAATGGTCTCCTTAGTTGTCCCTGAGAATGTCTTAAACCTGATTACCTGAAACACGTGAAAAGTAACTGTCAACTACAGACGTAGTTGGTGAGAACAATAGGTTTAAGCATTTGTAAACATGAGTATATGATATAAGACATAGGTAAGTTAAAGCATCATAAGATTCACACGGATGAGCTGCAACCCAAACTAACATCAAGTAAGAAAATGAGTGTAAACAGTCCAATCACTGTTTGCACATGAGTCAACATATAACATCAAGTCCCAAACCACGTTTGGAGTTAGATAATATGTCAACAGTTTTGAAATAACCATATGTAACCGAAATCTGCAGTTAGTTTATAAAACAGATTTAAAAACTAACTGCAGCAATCGGCCTGCCCCAATGTATGTGTCCGCTTTCCCTTGTTGTGATCACCCAGTACTAACGCTAATGAATATGATACTTGATGGGTTTATAAGTTTGTTTACAACAAATGACACCATGTTTTCTGAATCTTACTTTAACCGGATGTGTTAATGTCTTATTGAAAACCTGGATTTAACTCCACGAGTTGAATCCTTTGTTTATGTAACATGAAATGAATCTCTTGATTTGAATACCATGATGTGAACAACTTGACTTGAATACCATGTTTTGAACCAATGAGTTTGAATACCATGTTTTGAACCAATGAGTTTGAATACCATGTTTTGAACCACTTGATTTGGATACCATGTTGTGAACCACTTGTTTTGAATACCATGATGTGATGACCTTGTGTAATAACAAGGTTTATAACAAAAGAGTTTGTAAAATCCTTTAAAAGAACATTTGAGTAAAACTGTTATAAGACATTTCAAGAAAACATTATAAAATCCTTTTAGTAATAAAGGTTTAATAGTAAATAATTCCTTTGAAACAGTTGACAATTTCCTTAAACAGTTGAAGAATCACTTGGATTCATAAGATAAACCTGTAATATTTATGAATGCACATAAACTGTGCAATGAAACAAGATTGAAATAGCGGTTTTTGATCACGTGTTCCACCCCAAAACAGTTGTAAAACAGTAAAAGAGGGGCTAAAGTTCTCACCTGTCTGCAGTAGACTCTGAACTAAAACAGATAGCAAGTAGCAAACAGGACTTCTAATTGTTTCCTATAACATTGTAATCATACATAAGATATAGGATTTATAATTGTATAACTTTGATTCATTGATTAACTTGTGTTCTCATGATTTGATTGTTGTGAAAACTTGAATGTTATGCTTTGAATCATTTGATTGATCATGGGTCCAAGAAACTTATGAAATGTTCTTTGATGCATAATTCTTATGCATAAAATGATATTTGTTCAAGAATTTGATAACCATTGATTACCATTTGTTGTGAAAAGATGTTCAATGTTTTCAAGTCTTGTGATTGTGAATTTATCTTCATGATTGTTATTAAGTTATAACTTAACCAATTCATGATCAATTCACAAGTATTATAAGTCGAGTCCAACACAATTGGGCCTTAAACCCATAAACCATGGGGCTTAACAAGACCATGGCCCACTTAGATTGACCATGGGCCAATTGAATGTGCTATTGGGCCAACTACGATTGGTTTGGGCCGGATGGGATTGAATTGAACTTATTCTCATGTGGACCGAAGTTTAATACTCAATTGGGCCATTCAGAAGCATAATGGGCCAAGAAATATTAAATTGGGCCGAGAAGTCTTTGGGCTGCCACTCTCGGCAGCGAACCTATGAAGTTCAACACCTTGGGTTCGCCAGTGGACTAAGGGTTCGGCTAAGTGGGTGGCGAACCATGGGGTGCTAGCAATGTTCGGTTGCCTGGGTTCGTGAGAAGATCAGTATGCCGGGTTCGTTCAAGTAGATTTGTAACACTAGGAAGGTTCGCCTGTAATACAATAGTTCGCCATAATGCTAGGGTTCGGCTGTCAAGCCACGAACCATGCAAGATTCGTGAACATGGTTCGTCGGAGGCTCATCAACAAGGTTCGTAGAAGGTGTGCACTGAGGAGGGTTCGTTGGGTCATCAGGTGGTTCGTAGGTTAGCTATGGGTTCGGCTGCTGAAGCTGGACACCCGAGGGTTCGTCGACCAGGAGGGGTTCGGCTACAACCCTAGGGTTCGCTATAGTTCGTGACTGACCCAGGGGTTTCATGGCATCATGATAGTTCGTCGAAGGCATGAAGGTTCAGCACAGGTTCAGGAGGTTTCCCCAAAGGCTCGGCGGATGTCTAACGAACCATGCAAGTTCGTAGAGACCCATTAGGGTTCGGCCAGCTGAGGACGAGGGTTCGGCCACCGAACCTGTTACCAGCATCATCTCCTTCGTCGAACCTCAATTTCCAGAACTCGATCTAGGCTAGGACAACTTCAGAGAATGTTGCTATAGATGCGAAACTAGGTATGACGTGCATGGATCCGGCTAAGTGTCGAGTTTGAATCAAAAACACAAGAAACCCTATTTTCGTGATCTTTCAAGCTTCATTACCTCGAGATTTGCTGGATGGATCTGCGAAAATCTTGTACTTCCGTGTAGAGGATGTCGAGAGCTTCGCGTGGACACCGAGAACACCCAAATCCGTTGAGTAACGAGTGAGATATGATCGTTTAAAGCTTGGTTTTCTAGATAGAGAGAGGGTTCGCGAGTTTGAGAGAGAAATGAGGTTGTTGGCTGAATTAAATGAGGAAAATGGCCTTCTTTAGGGCTTTTATAGCCCGGGTAGTGTTCGGGTCCGTTTCGGTCACTCGGTTCGCGTTTCCGGAACGTAACGCGTATTTTACGCGGTTTTTAACGTAAAATAGTTGTTAAACTCATTTAAATGATGAGTTTCAAAATTGTAAAAATATAAAATAAAATAATTAATATAATTATTTTACTCTTCGTGTGTTGTCGGATCTTTAAACATTCACAATTTACGTGTATACCCGCAATCGCGTACGTTTTCCGATCGTATTAAAATATTTAAAGATGTTTAATCGTAATTATAAGTTCAACATTCGTATTATTATGGATCGTCACCCATAACTATACTCAGTCTCGCTTACCGATTACGATCTTGGTTGAATTAATTAATTGTTATACTATTCGTCTCAACACTACGCACTAACACTAACCTGTTACACCGAACGCAGTATATGTATAGGGCTCACTCTCGCTGCCCACCACTGTTTCGATATAACAAGTTACTGTTCTTGCTTAGTGAAATCGACTGTAAATAGATAATACATACTTGTTCTCTGATTACTAAGATCCTGTAACACACAAGCACACATTATGAACATACGAATCACATTGATGAACTGAACCATGAATAGACACTGTTCTAACACTGTTTACATCTACATGACTATATGCACAAATGTTACAGTGAGTTCAGAGTTCTGAAATAATGACTGAAAAGTAGAAAACAAAAGTCGGAAAGCAAAACCCTCGTCGTGTTCGTTCGGGTGACGATTCGAACGAATACGCGCGAAGGTGACGCGATTCGACAAAACGAAAACGAAACACGACACGATACGATAATAAATTTAAGAAAATAAAACATTTTAATGTTTTACAATTTTGAAACTCATCAAAATTTAATAAATAAACTCTTTTAATTTAAAACCATAAAATACGCGCGTTACGTTCCGGAAACGTAACGAAAACGCGAACCGACCAACAAATGCGAACCCGAACTCACTCGTGGTATAAATACCCTTAAATGAGTTCATTTTACTCATTTTCATCTCATCTTCTTCCCCACAAAACCCTAATCCCGGTTTTGAAAACCCACCACCATTTCCAAGCTTCTCTCTTCCATATCTCTCTCAATACAACCCATTCGAGCCATGCACCTTTCATTCGCTCCATGCATACTCTATCGACATAGACATTCATTCGGTAGCTATACATTCGGGTCACCACCCAACCGACTAGACCCATCCGTAATCTACCTTCATTCGGTCTATACAGGGGCCATTCGGCCAAGGAGTCAAGTCATTCGGCCAACACACACCCCCCCCTCTTCGACAGGAATTAGGTCATTTGAACCGCATAACACATCTGGCCCATACATTCTGTTCTGGCCCAACTTTCGGGTGGGCCTAACTGTTGGATTAAACCAAGTGAATTGTTGTTGGGCCTGTGGGGATATGGGCCAATTGACTAGCCTTTGGGCTTGATCTCATTAGATTGGACCAAATGGATTCTGTTGGGTCTTGTTTCAAACCAAGCTAGGTGGGCCACACAAGTAAAGTTGGGCCAGAACAGAATGTATGGGCCAGATGTGTTATGTGGTTCAAATGACCTAATTCCAGTCGAAGAGGGGGGGTGTGTTGGCCGAATGAGTTGACTCCTTCTGATTCTTCTTGGGACAATCCCGAGAAAAGTGTCCAGGTTCGCCACAGTTGTAGCAGGACATGTGATCAGCAGCAGTAGCAGCAGTAGTAGTGGCTGCATTGTTGTTTCGGTTTGGAGCTCCCGTGCTCCTGCAGCGGTTTGCCCAATGGCCAAACTTTCCACAGTTGGCGCATTGCATGCACTGAGTGTTTGGCACATGATGGTACTGGCAAGTGTTGCACAAAGGTGCAGTGCCAGTGTAGGGCTTCCTGATCTCCAATGGTTGTGGCTGGTTGCGCACTGGAGCTTGAGTAGTAGCAGCAAAGTTTCTAGCCACCTTTTGCTTCTTCGCCGGCCTTTTATCCGGCTTTCTTGAGGTTCCAGTTTTGGTTGAGTCAGCCTCTTTCTTGAATGCCCCAGAGGCAACCATCATGTCTGTCAAAGATGCTGACAGAGTAACAGCTAACTCCATAGTAGTAGGGTGAGCAGAAATCACATGCCCTAGGATACAAGAAGAAGACATACCAAAGACGGCCTTTCGTACCCGATATGGTCATTACGAATTCATGGTGATGCCATTCGGATTGACGAACGCACCGGCAGTGTTCATGGACTTAATGAACCGGGTGTGTAAGCCGTACCTAGATCAATTCGTTATCGTCTTCATTGATGATATACTGATCTATTCGAAGAACGAGAAGGAACACGAACAACATCTCAGGACAGTCTTGGAACTTCTGAGAGAAGAACGACTCTATGCCAAATTCTCCAAGTGTGAATTCTGGTTAAGAGAAGTTCAGTTCTTGGGTCATGTGATTAACAATGATGGTATTCACGTGGATCCTGCCAAGATTGAAGCAATCAAGAATTGGGATGTGCCTACCACACCGACAGAGATCCGATCATTCTTGGGATTGGCAGGTTACTACAGGAGATTCATCTCGAATTTCTCTAAGATAGCCTTACCTCTCACCAAGCTCACACAGAAGTCTGAACCTTTTGTGTGGACTCAGAAACAAGAAGAGGCATTCCAGACATTGAAACAAAGATTGTGCAATGCTCCAATCTTAACACTCCCAGAAGGCAACGATGACTTTGTAGTTTACTGTGATGCCTCCCATCAGGGTCTCGGATGTGTTTTGATGCAACGAGACAAAGTCATTGCTTATGCCTCACGACAGCTGAAGATACATGAGAAGAATTACACAACACACGATCTTGAACTGGGAGATGTTGTCTTTGCATTAAAGATTTGGAGACATTACCTTTATGGTACCAAATGCACTATCTTCACAGATCACAAGAGTTTACAGCACATATTTGATCAGAAGGAGCTTAACATGAGACAGAGACGTTGGGTTGAGCTCCTGAACGACTATGATTGTGTGATCAAATACCATCCGGGCAAAGCAAATGTTGTTGCAGATGCTCTGATCCGGAAGGAAAGAGTCAAACCCTTACGTGTTCGCGCAATGGGAATGACTGTGCAAACAAGTCTAAGAGATCACATTCTACAAGCACAACAAGAAGCAGTGGTAAGAGACAATTTGAAACGCGAGCTCGATTGTGGAGCCGAGAAACAATTCAAGACGAAACAAGATGGAGTTATCTATTATCTGGATCGTGTTTGGATTCCAGCGGTAGATGAACTTCGAACACTCATTCTTGATGAGGCACACAAGTCACGTTACTCAGTTCATCCTGGTGCCGATAAGATGTACCAAGATCTTAGGTCATTTTATTGGTGGCCGGGTATGAAGAAAGACATTGCCACTTATGTTGGCAAATGTATCACATGTGCCAAAGTCAAGGCGGAACACCAGAAACCTTCGGGTTTGCTGGAACAACCAGAGATTCCACAGTGGAAGTGGGAACAAATAGCTATGGATTTCATTACCAAGCTACCCCGCACTTCCAGCGGACATGATTCGATTTGTGTCATCATTGATAGATTGACCAAGTCCGCACATTTCTTGCCGATCAGAGAGACATACAAGATGGAGAAATTAGCAAGACTCTACATTGATGAAATAGTAGTGAGGCACAGTGTGCCATTGTCTATTATTTCAGACCGGGACAGTCGATTTACTTCGCGGTTCTGGCAATCATTGCAACAATCCTTAGGGACAAGTGTTAATTTGAGCACTGCTTATCATCCACAAACGGATGGACAAAGCGAGCGCACCATTCAAACCCTAGAGGATATGTTGAGAACATGCATCCTAGACTTCGGTGAAAGTTGGGATACACACTTACCACTCATTGAATTCTCCTACAACAATAGCTACCACAGCAGTATTGGATGTGCTCCTTTTGAAGCACTCTATGGTAGAAAATGTCGGTCTCCAATTTGTTGGACCGAAGTGGGAGACAACAGAATCACTGGGCCTGAACTGATTCAGGAAACTACTGATAAGATTGCCCAGATACAACAACGATTACAAGCAACACGTAGCCGCCAAAAGAGTTACGCAGACAAACGGCGCAAGCCTTTGGAATTCGATGTGGGTGACCGAGTTATGTTGAAAGTGTCCCCATGGAAAGGCGTAGTTCGTTTTGGGGCTAAGGGCAAACTAGCACCTCGGTATGTCGGACCGTTTGAGATTACTCAACGCATAGGTCCAGTGGCATACAGACTCAGACTCCCTGATGAACTCAGCGGAGTACACGATGCTTTTCATGTATCAAACCTCAAGAGGTGTCTAGCTGACGAATCATTGATCATACCATTGGAAGAAATACAAGTTGACGAACAATTACATTTCATTGAGGAACCTGTAGAGATTATGGAACGTGAAGTCAAGAGACTGAAACGAAGCCGTATCCCTATTGTAAAGGTTCGATGGAACTCCAAGCGTGGACCAGAATTTACCTGGGAGCGCGAGGACAACATGAAGACAAAGTATCCCCACCTATTCGAGAATTAAAGCCCGACTTTGAAGCTTAAATTTCGGGACGAAATTTCTTTAACAAGGGGAGACCGTAACATCAAGTACCAGATCGTCCGGCAAGTCCGTACGGTATGCGTACTTTCACTTTATACTATGTGTAAATACATGTACATGAACAGTTATTGTATTATCAGAATTCAAAATACAATACATAGTTGTACGTATTTTTGTGTAAACTTAAATACAGTAAGTACAACATACATTTGAAACAATAGTTGTGTGTATTTAAGTGAAAACTTAAGTACAGTTAACACAACGAATCACGGGAAACAACAGTGTTCAAGTAAACAACGAAAACATATCGGTAGCGATATGATGTCCAAAGATGACAGGAATCAGATGGCCGACGAATCAGTACAAGAGCAATGTGAAAACTGGATGTTTATTTGAGTCCGACAGTGAGGAAACACAATTCAAACACAAATGCAGTATTATGTCAGAATAACGAACTGACAGTGTGTTTGCGTGGGTGACGATTCACACAAACATATCTGTGAGTTCAGAGTTCTGAAATAATGACTGAAAGGTAGAAAACAAAAGTCGGAAAGCAAAACCCTCGTCGTGTTCGTTCGGGTGACGATTCGAACGAATACGCGCGAAGGTGACGCGATTCGACAAAACGAAAACGAAACACGACACGATACGATAATAAATTTAAGAAAATAAAACATTTTAATGTTTTACAATTTTGAAACTCATCAAAATTTAATAAATAAACTCTTTTAATTTAAAACCATAAAATACGCGCGTTACGTTCCGGAAACGTAACGAAAACGCGAACCGAGCAACAAAAGCGAACCCGAACTCACTCGTGGTATAAATACCCTTAAATGAGTTCATTTTACTCATTTTCATCTCATCTTCTTCCCCACAAAACCCTAATCCCGGTTTTGAAAACCCACCACCATTTCCAAGCTTCTCTCTTCCATATCTCTCTCAATACTTAACCAAATCACTCCATTTTTGAACCTACACGAAGCTCTCATCACCCTCTACACGAAAGTACAACAGATCTAAGCCAAAACTCACTGAAATCTAAGGTAATGAGGCTAGAACATCTCAAAAACTAGGGTTTCTAAACCTTTTGGCCGACCTTGAGCTCTAACCGGTTTCCCACCTTAAAAACCTGCAACCCACGACCACAAGAGCCATCTGTAGCCTATCCCACCTCTGAGACCACCTGAAGCTTAGATCGAGACACCCGAGTTCGAACCATTAGCCACTCACAGCGCGGCGAATGAGCATGGGACGAAAGGGACACATACCGCCGAAAGGCCACCCTCTGTCGGCACTCAGCTCCTTCGCCGGAGACCAGGTCTCATTCGAGGACAACCCATTCGAGCCATGCACCTTTCATTCGCTCCATGCATACTCTTTCGACATAGACATTCATTCGGCAGCTATACATTCGGGTCACCACCCAACCGACTAGACCCATCCGTAATCTATCTTCATTCGGTCTATACAGGGGCCATTCGGCCAAGGAGTCAACTCATTCGGCCAACACACCCCCCCTCTTCGACTGGAATTAGGTCATTTGAACCGCATAACACATCTGGCCCATACATTCTGTTCTGGCCCAACTTTCGGGTGGGCCTAACTGTTGGATTAAACCAAGTGAATTGTTGTTGGGCCTGTGGGGATATGGGCCAATTGACTAGCCTTTGGGCTTGATCTCATTAGATTGGACCAAATGGATTCTGTTGGGTCTTGTTTCAAACCAAGCTAGGTGGGCCGCACAAGTAAAGTTGGGCCAGAACAGAATGTATGGGCCAGATGTGTTATGCGGTTCAAATGACCTAATTCCAGTCGAAGAGGGGGGGTGTGTTGGCCGAATGAGTTGACTCCTTCTGATTCTTCTTGGGACAATCCCGAGAAAAGTGTCCAGGTTCGCCACAGTTGTAGCAGGACCTGTGATTAGCAGCAGTAGCAGCAGTAGTTGTGGCTGCATTGTTGTTTCGGTTTGGAGCTCCCGTGCTCCTGCAGCGGTTTGCCCAATGGCCAAACTTTCCACAGTTGGCGCATTGCATGCACTGAGTGTTTGGCACATGATGGTACTGGCAAGTGTTGCACAAAGGTGCAGTGCCAGTGTAGGGCTTCCTGATCTCCAATGGTTGTGGCTGGTTGCGCACTGGAGCTTGAGTAGTAGCAGCAAAGTTTCTAGCCACCTTTTGCTTCTTTGCCGGCCTTTTATCCGGCTTTCTTGAGGTTCCAGTTTTGGTTGAGTCAGCCTCTTTCTTGAATGCCGCAGAGGCAACCATCATGTCTGTCAAAGATGCTGACAGAGTAACAGCTAACTCCATAGTAGTAGGGTGAGCAGAAATCACATGCCCTAGGATACAAGAAGAAGATATACCAAAGACTGAGTATGTGGTGGGATAGCGTCTGGGCTTGACCCTTTCGTGATTCCCTATATATAAGCATACTTAATCAGGTGATACACTACTTGTACATATAACTAAGGAGAGGCATTTGGGTGGAACAGGTGAATCAAGTATTACAATTTACAAGTAACGAGTATGACATTGTGGATGTGTGCATGATCAATTCAATGATTTCAATTACTAAACTTATGAACTTACCAACCTAGTGTTGACTTTGTTTAAATGCATGTTTTCTCAGGTGACGAACAGGTGTAGATACATATTTGCAAGTGTTAAGCTAGTGGACTTTTAGAAGACCTAGCTTACTTTTGATTGCATACTTTTGGAATGACAAAATAGTGAATCACTTTTGTATATCTTGTACAGTTCAAGATATAAACTCATTGATTCTTTTTTATTAGATTTACTTAGTTAAATTATGATGTACAATGTAATTTAACTTTGTAATTCTATGTCATTGTCATGTTTACATTTCTTAACTATACATCATGTGCTATGCAAACAATCTGATCAATTCGATTATCATTCAAGATATCGCGCCCCGGGAACCTTCCGCCGGCGGGAAAGTCGATCCAGCCCGCCGGCCTGGAGTGTGACAATCCCCATTATTATAAAACTCCATAGCATCCCGGGACAACGTATGAGACTCATTCTTATCTTGTTCATCTTCCACAGGAACCTTTGCAGCTTCATCCATAACGTCTTTTGTAACATCATTCACGGTTGTTTTTGGGACACTAGATGATGATGCAGGGTTCTTCAAACTCAATCGCCTCCATTTATTTGGAACCCAACTAAGTGAATTTTTGTTTTTGTTCAAATACTGCCTTGCCTCTTCACTTATACCTCTCATTTCACTCTTCGCCAACCGGTACTTTCTCTGTTGTGTTGTGCTACCAATAGCCCAACATAACTTTTTCAAGCTAACACTCTTAAAATTCTTCATAAAGTTGCTTCAAATATGACGAAGACAATAGCAGTGATAAGCTTTGGGCTCCCTCCAATCTTCAAAATTCTCCATTACATTTACTATTCCTTTATGTCGATCAGAGATGACACACAACTTGCCCATGTTGTTACTTCTAACATGTTCATGAAATTGTTGAAAGAACCAACCACAGCTTTCATTAGTTTCTTCATCAACGATTGCATATGCCACAGGCAATATGTAATTGTTAGCGTTTTTTGAAACAGCAATCAAAAGCTTACCTCTGTATGATCCTTTAAGATGAGTACCATCAACAGATATTACAGGTTGGCAGAGATGAAATGCTTTAATGCATGGTCCGAATGCCCAAAAAACATATTTAAACACCGCACATTCTGGTGTACTATGTGGATGATGGAACCATGTTACTATAGTACCATCATTTGAGGCCTTCAGTGCTTCTACATACTTTGGCAACTCATTGAAGTTGCTCTCCCAATTACCATGAATTTTCTCGATAGCAATTCTTCGTGCTGTCCACGCCTTGGAATATGTAATATCAACCTTAAGTTTCTCTTTTATGTAAACGCGAATCTGTTTTACCGGAAATGATATATCTTCACGAATTTGGGGGAAGATATGTGCAGCAACATCTTTGGATCTTAAAGCTCGATTATTGTTTCGAATAATAGTTGAGTAGCAGCTATGAGCACCAGTCCATGTGGTGATTCTCCACATGTGATGCTTTCTGCTTTTTGAAGCAGTTACACGCCACCGACACAAAGGCGTCTGTTGAACAGGGACTGTATCCTTTTGTGGCTGTGTAGTTTTGCATCTAGCTTTCCATAAAGATGGTTTGCTATCGGCCATGTAGATCTCCCTATTACAACCAACATTCCATCTTCTGACCGCATACATGACATCATTTTTTGAATTAAAATACATGCCAAGACGGATTTCGTTGGAATCTTCATTCCATACGTCCATATGATCTTCATCATCAAAATCGGGAAGAACATAATCGTCTGACTCCTCTATAGGGTCATTGAGATCAAATGATTGACTGAATCCTTGATAAACACCTGAATTATACTGGTCTGAGGAAAAAGGGATTTGGTCTTCACCTTCGCCTTCTGACTCGTCGTTGGAGGGAGGGAATTCACTTTCTTCACTCTCATTGGTCATATGACCTTCAGAATGCTCAAAACCATCACTTTCGTAATGTTCATTAACCTGTTGATCTAATAATGCAACACCAACCTCCATATTGTAGTCTTGTAAAGCTGTTGTATTATCGAAACCACCAGCATAAGAACTGGAAAAACGTCGCAGGAGGTCCATACAACTACTATGTTGAGATAGAATAAATGATTGCCAGTTAACTTTTATATGAGCCATAAAGTTAACTACATTTTCTGATAGAAAATAAAGCATGTTCATGCTTTCTTCCCCAACTAAGAAAGAACTTTCACTAAATCCTTGAAATGAGTAATAGAGTAACAAATTCACTTGTGAAGATTGTCTAACAATTTGAACATGGTTACAGACTTCATCAACTAATTGTTGATAGGTAATTATGTATCTAATTATAAACGAGGTTGTGAGAGTTGCTTCATCATAATCAACAACTCCGTTTACGTATGAGGTTTCACCATTCCAGTATAATTTAACAAGAAATGGTTGAAAAGAAGACATCGTTTTAGAGTTGAAAATGATAGAACACAAATGATATTTAGAGTAATATTACTTTGGTGAAATATTTGATGTTAAATGATGTTATTATGAACATATATATATATATAGGCAATAAGAACAACACTTACAATTAGTAATGTCGGTAGGTGGGGGTATTTCCTCTACTTGTATATTTTTTTTCTTTTCTACTTGTGCATAAAACGTGGGAAAATATTTCTTGGTCAGGGTTAACTCATACACGAAATTATAAAATTTTGGTACGTGAGAGTTTTTTCCGCTACTTGTACAACCGGAATGGTTAAATATCACGTTTAGAAGATGGCAGTACCTTCATGATGTATTCCGCTACTTTGTATACCGGAATAGGCATATGAATACGTTAACTATGATTACATGGGTGTGTATTCCGCTAGTTGAGTCACCGGAATAGGTTAGGGAGGGTTATTATCGGTTAAACTATGGATTAGGTGATTCCGCTACTTGAGGTAGCGGAATAGGGCTTAGGTGGCAGCCTCCCATCGAAAAGAATGCCATGTCGATAGCCACATCACCATAATCCGCTACTTGAGGTAGCAGAATGCCTATTTTCGAAAGCCAACCGCACACCCACCTAAAAACCATGCAGAATGCCTATTTTTGAGTCTTCATGACAACCTAACTAATTATACTCGTTTAAATTAGGTATGAAAAGCTAAAGCATTGGTTGAGGGTGAGCCCATCCAATATATAATTCAATTATGTAATAAAATCTAATTCAAGAACAAACTACACATTTTACACATGTTATAGCTTTATAAAACCTTATATCTTTGGGTTCACGATTGCAAATGTTATTTAATATCACTAAATCTAAGAATCTTGTTCTTTAAGATTATGATCTTTATGTCAATGATATTCGAAACTGACATGACGTATAAATTAACCAGTCAATCATACATAAAAATTCTCACTCGTATTTTGATTATTTATAGGGTTTGGGGAGAGGATGAGCAATTAGATCTTACTTCTATTTCAGTGAAAAGAGACGATTTCCAGATAGACGACCCGGTTCAAATAGAAATGTATATAATTAAGTGAATTACAACTCGATAAAGATAAAGAACTACTAGATTAACTGAAATGACATGGAATATATAACGAGAAATACAAATCTAAAATACCCTCTAAGGAAACTAAAACTAGTATACGAAAAAAATATTAATATATTATATTAAACCTATTTTTACTGTGGAAATTCAAGTTTTGCAGGTATCAGATATTGAAACTAACACAACAACGATTCAATTAAACTAGCTACCATTTGAACCGATGTATATATTGTTGAAAGAATTTCTAAGTTTAACTATTTAAAAAGGTTTCTTTTGGAATGGACTTGAGCGTAAGCCTCAGATTGTCAAATACTATAAATGGTTAAAATCTCTTTTTGGGTGTATGTGTTCCAAGTCGATAAAGAAATAAAAGATCAAACCGCCTAACAAAAGTAAGGGTGTGCATGAAACCGAAAAAACCGACCCAAGATCCTAAAACCTAAAAACCCAAACTGAAATAACCGAAACAAAATAATAACCAATGAGTTTGGTGTAACTTTTCAAAAAAAAAAAAAAGTTGAAAGTTTGGGTTGGTTTCAGCTTTACCTAAAATAAAAATAAAAAACTGAAAAAACCAAAAATCTATGTGTATACGGTGTTTTCTTATTTTTTGGGCACATATATCAAAAAACACATAATTTAAAATGTTAAAAGTAATATTAGCCTAAATATTTTTTATTCCAAATGAAATATTTAGGGTTATTTTTTCGAAGGCCCAAAAATATAAATCCTAAGTAGATAAACCGAAATCGAAACCGAATCCAAACCAAAAACCGAAAACCCAAAATCGAAACAATCACTTGAAGCCATTGTTTAATCAACATCAGAAGCAGTAAGTGGCGACCGAAATACACAACAATAATTGGATGCTTTGAGGATTTTTTTTTTACCGATAAAGTTGAAGAAGTCTAGATTTTAGTTGTTTAGCGCATAAAGTTTGATTAGAAATATTAGATCACAAATCATTTAAGGTTATTAAGATTTAAGAAAGAAGTAAATTAGATTATTTATAGTTTTATACGTGTTTTCTACTAAAAGAAAGTGTATGATTTAAAAAGAAAAATAAAAAAACACTGGTAACTCGAATCTTAGAGGAAAAAAACAATTTAGAAATTTAATTTGGGATAAAGATCATTAGCAGTTAAGCGGGTTTGATTATTGATTGATTTTCAAAAGCGAAGCATGGTTGAAGTTAGCAACGGATAAGAAGATTGATTGTCAGGATTGAAGAAACGGGACTGATTGGTATTTGCAAAAAGTGTGATTGACTATCTTTATGATTGAAATCAGAACGAATGTGATTCAATACAATATGAATAATCTTAGCAAGAGAAATGTGAATCTGATCATGGTTATTCACAAATGATTTTATTAACCAATTGAAATGGTTACAAAATAATAAACACAGTCAACTCCGCCTTGACTCGATCACATTGTCTGTGCTTACAATTCGTAGTGCCTATTTATAGGCAAACTACATATAGTGACGAGAAAGTGATAGTCACGTCAATCAAGTAACTAACTTTGTTAATTACTTGTACCACAACATATTAATAATTGCAAACAACTGACTTACATCAAAAAAAACTACTCATGAGTAAACAAATGATCAAGAGGTGATAAGTTGTTTACACAATTAGTATTGACCTCATCAACACTTCTTTAGGTCTTCAATAGTCCATCTTCATTCTTTAGCATTTTATGTTTATCAGCTCTCGTCTTGATGTTTACTTTCTCTTTAGTTTTTTATTGTTAAGTATTCTTGGCCATTAGTTGTTGTGAAACAATTATTTAAGTATTTAGTTGTTTTTGCGCCAACTAACTCACCTTGAATTGATAAATCAAACCTTAAACCTATTTCTTTTATGCTTCATTTCTTCTTCACAAAATTGTCTAACATAAGCATAATTTTGAGCCATCAACATGTTCGAAAAAGATTGTTTGTAATGAGAAATGGCCATAATTTGTAGGGAAGAGGGTAAAGGATAATTTGACCTTCTCTTGAGGTGTTATAGTTTCGTTTATTGTCATTGAAAAGGAGTGAGCAAAGGAAGAAACTTTCTAGTAAGCAAAAAGAATTTCGAATAAAAACAAGTGTTGATCTAGGTATTTTGAGCAAAGATATGATTATGAGAGATTGTTTTGAACATAGTTAAGGTTCGAGCAAAGTTTCGACCAATAGAGATCTTCTGATGAACTCGTGAAACACAATGTTTACATAATTAAACTTTCAAGCAGGTATAGATTTTATGCAAAAATCTATTTTCAATCAAGAATGACTTTCGATTAAGGCATGAAACATAATGTTTCCCTGAATGGCATTTCAAGCAATGGTGGGTTCCGAGCAATGTTTCAATCAAAGAACTGAATCGAGATTTTGATGGTAGAAAGCAATGTTAGTTTGTATTTGTGTGATGACAATGAATCATATGATGATGTCTGGGTGATGATGGTGATTGTGATTGATTGACAAGCAACAATGATAGGCGGCGTTAATGACAATTAAAATGATTATTGATAATGATGACAATGCATGCGGATTGTGCAACAATTACAATGGTGATGGGTCGTCTTGATGGATATGTGACATTGAAGCAACGATGGCACGGTGGTAGAGCCTTCTTGGTTATTCTAATACGAAGTTAAACCTTAAGTTTGCGTAATTATATTGTATTACTTTTGTAATTGTATAAGGTACAAGTGGGGGTATATACATACCTAAAGATAATTACAAGACTAAGCCCTAACTATGAATATTTACGTATTATGCTTAACACATTTTGATTTGTATTACTGTCATTTATGTTTGAATGCTAGCTTGAGGTATCGATGTCCTATGTTGCTTCAAATCATGTTGTTATGTCTCTTGATGACCTATATTTATGTATGCTTCAATGTGTGCCCTAGTCTAGGTATTTGTCTAGTTGCTTTGTATCTGTTTCTTTGTCTTCTAGTCAGAACTTTGTTGAAAATAATCTATTTTTTTCTAATAAAGTATAACCTAAAAACAAGAAAAATAAAAGGACATCAACATGACAAGTTGAAGCATTTGTTTGATACGGTTTCTTTGCTAAGACAAATTTGTTATCAAAAACAATTTTTTTCCGTAAAATAAGGTACAAACTTATAATATGGACGTTACTTCAAACTATACATTACAAGCTTCTTATAGACATTATATACATGCACAATGCAATTCATTGCTTGAAAAAAACTCTGCTTAAAAAAAATCGTTTAACGAGTACCAGAACCCTTCTTAGTTGATCCAGATAGCCTACGACCACCACCACCACCGGATGATGCACCAGACAACGACTGCCGCTTCTTGACCGACTCCACCATTGATTTCTTTTCCATTGTTCCTTTCTTTCCAAATCCTAACGGGCTACGGCTTGGGCTCTGACCCTGGCTCGAGGTTGGAACCATGGACTTGGTCTTAGTTGATCTTGGTGAACTAACATGCAGTGAAGAAACTGGACCAGCAGAGTCTTCACGGAACGATGAAGTTGAAATGCTGTGCCTCCTGGTTCGTGGGGACTGTGCAGGGTCATTTGGGCTTGATGGTACGAGCCGTCTACTGGATCCAGATGGTGTCTGTGGTGATGACATGGATGGTGAATGGTCAAGGTTTTTGCTCATGTCTCCTGAGGATGATGAACGGCTTATCTCTACATGCGGCTGTTCATTATGATTTGGAGTTTGTGATTCCCATGGTCGGGCTGCCATCCACCTGTCTAACCAACTCCAGCCCCATTGTGGATTGTTGGGATCCATGAATGTTGGATTTGCAGACTTTGAAGGGTTCCTCCACATTTGCTGTTAGTATAAACATAACCAAAAGAAATAAATATTCACTAAATGTAACATTGTAACATAAGAACAGTGTTGAAATATAACAAATTTTTTTTTTTTTTTTGACATTATATTTAGATATACTGGTCATGCTTGTTATTGCAATTAGGTAGGGTTTAAATGTCAATTAGGTTAATCATTGTTTCACTGAACAACATGTTGGTTTGGAAGCAAGAGTTCATACTGTGTGTATATAGGATGGAATAGATAAACAAAAAAAGTGGAATGATTTTTATGTGTTAATCTAATAGGAATTTAACCAGAACAATATATGAAATTGAGAATTGAATATATTTACAAATCTGGGAAATCAAAATCAAGAAAAGCCCTAACAACAAACAAAATCTCTCCACACCACTAACAACTTATTCATTATTTTATATTTATATATATATATATATATATATATATATATATATATATATATAGGAATTGAATCCAATGAAAACCCAATCTTAGAGAGAAAACCCTTAAACCCTACGTGAGTCATTGATTTGGAATCTTGAAAATAAATATGTGGTCCACATTAACCCATATTAAAAATGATTTGTTTATTCAGAACCCAATTTTTTATTCAGGTTTAATGTGGACCACATATTTATTTTCAAGATTCCAAATCAATGGCTCACATAGGGTTTAAAGGTTTTCTCTCTTAGATTGGGTTTTCATAGGATTCAATCCCTATATATATATATATATATATATATATATATATATATATATATATATAGGGCATGTATAACCCATTTGAGTTGAGGAAACCTTAGGAAACCCTATGTAAAAAGGTTTTCTTTTCTTAAAGTTTTTTTTATAGTTTTGTATCGTTATTAAGGTCATTTTTATAAAAAATTACAAAAAAAGCGCTGGCCAAATTTTAAAAAAAAAATACATAGACATAACCCCTTCTTCCAGATCTGTACAGTTGTGTTACGTCTGTGTTACATCGTTTACAAATTATTATTTTTTTTTAAATTTTGTCGGCGTTTTTTCATTTTTTTATAAAATTTACTCTAATGATGTTACAAAACTGTAAAAAAAATTAAAAAAAATTAGCTTTGTTTACATTGTTTTTTTCAAGATTTCCAAAGTTTCCTCAACTAAGTGTGGTTTTCAAAATAACCATCCCCTATATATGCACACTACTTTATAACTAGTATAAGAGAGGATCAAAAAGGTATCGGATGGAAACAATTCGATTAATAATAGCTTTGGCAACGTTTCTCCATGGAGAATTGAAGGAAGCAGTGTATCTGTTGACCAGCCCGAAGGTTTCGAGAAACAAGACAAAGAACATTTGGTTTACAAACTCTCAAAAGATTTGTATGATTGCGACAAGCTCCCGAGCTTGAACACCCGATTGAATACCACTCTTAAAAATCTTGGTTTCAAGAGAAGTCAGAAGAAATATGCTATGCATAAGCATGACCACCAAAACAAGGTAACACTTGGTGTTTATGTAGATGATTTGATTGTGACCAGATCAAGTCCTAAGGTGATTGAGGTTTTCAAGTAGAAAATGGCAGTGCACTTTGAAATGAGTAACATGGGATTATTAGAGTATTTTAACTAAGCAAGCGACATTTTTAAAATAAACTAAATATGCAATGAAGATACTACTAGATTCAAATATGTGGAGTGTAATACTACAAATTATCCTATGGTACCAGGGCTGAAATTAGAGAAAATTGATGATAGTGACTGGTTGACCCAACTGATTATCGAAAACATATAGGTTGTCTTTGCTATCTAACGCATACAAGGCCAGACATAAATGATGCAGTTGGGATACTTAGCCGGTTCATGGAGATTCCAAGACAAATGCATATGCAGGATGTAAAACAAGTACTTCAATATGTGAAGGGAGCTATCAATTATGGCATATGATACAGAAGAAATGGAAGTGCAAATCTGGCAAGCTATAGTGATGAGAATCTGATCACATATAATAGATAATAGAAATTGAAAAGAAAACAATGAAGAAGAAGATCTGAGAAATGAGAAATGATTTGTATTGATAATGAAAATAGAAACAATTACATCATCATATGATGTCCAGGGTAAAACCCTTCTCTCTGCTCAAAGCAGGAGCCAATACATTTACTAAATCTCTTCCTACCTTCACTCACACTCTTAACCTCTCTTTATAACCCCTAACACACACTAGCTATTAATATTACCAAAATACCCATACTAGAATACACCATACTACTAAATATGATTAACATATTAATATAACTCTAATCTCTATCATTACTCCCTTCTTATTTAAAAGTCTTGTCCACAAGACTTGGGAGTTAATCATTGATCCGGCCTCACTTTAATGAATTTATGAGCTGGCCCATAACGATTACCCCAACGCAAACACTTCTCTTTTTTCCTATGCCTTTTCCATCCCAATTGCAGAATTTGTGGAACTCCTCGATCGTGATACAAAACTTTTCCCAACTCAAAGTTAGAGGAATGTAAATGTGAAAGGAAAGATTGTTGTGCCAATGTCAAGACCATTGAATTTGAAAAAATCTGGTACTGTTCCACATCCACCAACTGATAATCAGCTTCCTCACTGAGTAACCATAGGTTAAGAGCAATCTTGGGTGAGTGAGTTTTTGAAAGGGTTTGCATAGTAACCGAATGCTCTTCGTGGTTGAATTTCATCCATGAATGTTGTCAATCGTGGACTACTTCTTCCAAGGATTTTAACCTATCCATACCCAATATCACATCTAATGTCCCAGTCTCAGAAGCCAAAGCATCAATTACAAATGAACAAGCATCAATGGTGACCTGGTTAGGAGCCTTATCAACTTCCAATAACAAATGTTTACCCTTCCCAGTATCAATTTCATCATTCCCCGATAGCATACTTCGGAGCTTTCCTTCAGGGAGCCTAGAACCCTCCCCTCGTGACTGAAATTCCTTATCGGTTGGTCGTGAATCAACAGCAGCTATGGGCTGAGATTGGCCCACCCCAGGCAGCCCATCATTCGATACAGGCCCAGATCGATTGGAATAACGAAAGTGAGAGAGAGAAACTTTACCGGCGCTATAATCTAAACCAAAAGAAGAATCGGCCGGTGCTTTCTCGTGTTGCTTCATCCACGCCAATAGGACCGTACGAAATTTAGAGGACTCTTTACGATTTTCCATTATCATTTGCTTGATCTCTGCTACATCCGATTGCAATTGTTTGATTTGCTGCTCATGAACATCCAAACGAAAGTTCTGATTACGAATTTCCATTTCCTGCAATTTGTCGACAGAAGATGAACGACAATTCTGAAATCGAAATTTGGAAGAGCCTGAAATCGAAATTGAGAAGATCCTGAAATTGAAATCGAAATCGAAATTTCGAAGTTGTTGGATCTGATTTCCTTGGAAAATCAATTGATGATTTCTGAAATCATATACGAACCGGAATTGACTGATGGTGGAGAACGGCAGTTGAGGTTCTGAAATCAGATCGTTGAAATCGGAAGCGACGACGATGAGGTTCCGTGAAAATGAAATCGGAAGCAGATCGCGGGTGGAGATCCGGCAACTAAAATCGGAATTAGCGGCGACTTAGCGAGTAATCAGGAAAATCAAGCGACGATTGTATGAAATTGAGGAACAATGACGACGATGAAATCCCTTACAACTGAAATCGGAATGGACTGATGTGGAGAAGGGCAGGTCGGACCAATGATGAGAATCTGATCACATATAATAGATAATAGAAATTGAAAAGAAAACAATGAAGAAGAAGATCTGAGAAATGAGAAATGATTTGTATTGATAATGAAAATAGAAACAATTACATCATCATATGATGTCCAGGGTAAAACCCTTCTCTCTGCTCAAAGCAGGAGCCAATACATTTACTAAATCTCTTCCTACCTTCACTCACACTCTTAACATCTCTTTATAACCCCTAACACACACTAGCTATTAATATTACCAAAATACCCATACTAGAATACACCATACTACTAAATATGATTAACATATTAATATAACTCTAATCTCTATCATATAGTGACAGTCCTCATGCAACCAACTTGAATGATGGAAAGAGCACAAGAAGTATTGTTTTTTATTATGGGGTTGGACGTGTTGCAAGGTGTATAGCTTTGTCCTCATGTGAAGCCGAATTCATGGCTACAACAACTAACTGCCAAGCCATATGGTTGAAAGGAATGCTTGAAGAGTTAACATGTCAGACACTTCAAGGCATAAAATTGCTAGTTGACAATAATCAACTATTGAGCTGATGAAGAATCCAGTATTTCACGATTTTAGTAGACACACTTCAAGGACATTATCTCGCTCTCTCTTGCACGACTGAAAAGCAAAAAGCAAACGGTAACCTAGCACCACCGTCGGCCGTCGCTAGCGTCACCACCCCCGTTGGCCGGCCGACTAAAGCCCCCGTTCTCTCTCTTCGCTTCGCACGGTTACAGTAATAAGCTTCTCTTTCTCTCTCTCTCTCTCTCTCGACGCTTCTCTTTCTTTTTTCTAGAGTCGTCACCTTCTCTCAGCTTTCTCACCCGTCGCCTCCCCTCTCTAGCCGGCCGGCTGGGAAAACATATGAGACCATACACCTCTAACCTCCCAATTTTGCTGTAGAACGCCCGAAACCCAAACCCGCCGGTCGATCACTGAAAATAGTCAAAATACCAACAACCACCACCGTTGCAACTGAAACCACCACAAACCACCACTACCAAAACCACTGGAACCACCGCTACAGTCTCGGTCGGACCACCACAGCCGCCTACTTAAGTGCAGTACACCAAACCTTGTTCTTCTCCTTTCTGTGCTGACCCACCACCCACTACACTTTTTTTTTCCTTTCCTTTTGCTGTTTGGGACTTTTGCAGGTTGAACGAGAAGACACAGACAGAGAAGGATTAGAGACCACGCTTGGATTGGGGGAACCCGCTGTGAGATTGTTCCGATTCCTTTTCCTTTGTTAATCTCGTTTAGTTTATTTTCTGATCCTTATAAAGGAAGTGGCTATTGTTGCCCGGTGTCAACTAGTGGCAAGGTTATTTGTTTAGTGTTTTATTGTTTTGCTGGATTTGTGGATCAGTTTATATGCATTTGGGAGGTTCTGGGATACTCTATGTGTTGATCGGTTGCTTGTGCGCGTATTTCTTTATTGTTGACCTCTTTGTGTGCATTATTGACCTCTTTGTGTGTATTATTGACCTCTTCTTGTGACTTGTATCTCTGATCTTTGATATTTGACTTGGCAACATAGACGGGAGAGCACGGTATGATACTCTGAGATCATGTCCAGGGAGGAGAGGTGCGGGTAGAGGGAATATTGGGACGGGTGAGATTTTGCGCATAGGATCATGGAACATCGGAACCCTTACTAGAAGAGTTTTGGAACTGGTGGATGCACTCAGAAGGCGCATAGTCAAAGTGGCATGCCTGCAGGAGACAAGGTGAAAGGGAACAAAAGGAGCAGAATATAATGGATACAAGTTGTGGCACTCAGGATCCAATGGAGTAAAGAACGGAGTGGGATTCTTAGTTAGTAGAGAACTCCAGGACCAGGTGGTGGAAGTAAGAAGATACAATGATCGAATCATGATGCTGAGGATGGTGATAGGGGAGGAGGCCATTGCAGTAATGACGGCCTACGCACCACATGTTGGGTTGGGAGAGAATGAAAGGGGAGAGTTTTGGAATGGTATGGATGAAGTAATGAGAAACATCCCAAGAGATGAGAAGGTCTGTATAGGAGGAGACTTCAATGGCCACATTGGGAAGAAGGAAGACGGGTTCCCCATGGCACATGGGGGTTTCGGTTTCGGATCCCTGAACGAGAGTGGGGTCACCCTTCTAGAGTTTGCGGTGGCTCATGACCTGGGCATCATAAACTCTTTTTTTAAGAAGAGAGACTCACATTTGATCACGTTCAGCAGTGGAGGACGGGTCACGTAGATTGACTACCTCATGATGAGAAGAAACGACCGTGGCAGGTGGTGGGATTGCAAGGTATTTCCGGGAGAAGCGGTGGTGTCGCAACATAAACTCTTGGCAATGGATATTGTTATGCGGAAGAGGCTAGTAGATGAGAAGAAGAACCCTCAGATAAAGTGGGGTGCCCTGAAGGGAGACAAGGTAGAGGTGTTCAGTAACAAGGTTCTAGAAGGGAGACATATCAGTATATGCGAAGACACAAATCAACTATGGGATGAAATGGCTGAAAAGGTGACTAGAGCGGCAAAGGAGACACTTGGGATGACAACAGGTAACAAAAACGGGCAGAAGGAGTCGTGGTGGTGGAACGAAGACTTGCAGCTCAAGGTTAGAGAAAAACAACATAGGTTCAGGGAGTTTTCCAGTTGTACGGAAGCCACAGAGAGGGCACGATTGAAGACAAGGTACAAAGAGGCCAAGCGTGAGGCAAAGAAGACGGTTTCAGAAGCAAAAACCAAGGCTTACAGAGAGATGTATAAACACCTTGAAACTAAAGTGGGAGAACATGCCATGTTCAAGATTGCAAAGGCTAGGGAGAGAAAGAGGCAGGACCTGGGAGTAGTGAAATTCATAAAGGGTGAGGATGGACGTGTTTTAGTAAAAGAGAATGAAATTAAAGACAGATGGCAGACATATTTTCACGACCTTTTCAACAAAACCAACTATCAACAAGAAGATGGAGGGAATACCACGAACACAGGAGCAGCTCGAAACAACTGTTATTGTAGACGTATCACCAAAGAAGAGGTTCTTACAGCTCTCAAGAGGATGGGAAGGAGAAAAGCGGTGGGACCTAACGATATTCCCATTGAGGTATGGAGATGTTTGGGGGACGAAGGATTGGGGTGGTTGACATTGTTGTTCAACACTATACTCAAAACTGGTAAAATGCCAAACCAGTGGAGAAGTAGTATTTTAATTCCCGTATACAAGAACAAGGGAGACGCCCAATGTTGCGAAAATTACAAGGGGATCATGTTGTTAAGTCATACTATGAAACTCTGAGAAAGGGTGATGGAGACAAGATTTGAGAAAAGAAACTCAAGTCACAGCAAATCAATTTGGATTTATGCCAGGAAGATCGACAACGGAGGCGATACACATTTTGCGGCGATTAATGGAGAAATATAGGGAGAAGAGAAAGGACTTGCATATGGTATTCATCGATCTTGAGAAGGCGTACGACAGCGTACAACGGCAAGTGATTTGGGATAGCTTGGAGAGTAGAGGTATTCCTCAAAGGTATATTGAGGTCATCAAAGATACCTATGCAACTGCTAAAACTAGTGTCAGAGCACCGGTGGGGGATACATACTTCTTCCCAGTGGAGGTGGGACTACACCAAGGATCGGCATTAAGCCCCTTCCTTTTTGCGGTTATTCTGGATGAACTGTCGAGGTATATCCAGGCTCATATCCCTTGGTGTATGCTTTTCGCGGATGACATTGTCTTAGTGGCAGAAACAAAAGAGGAGCTAAATGTCCGTTTAGAAGAGTGGCGAACCGCTCTAGAGCAAAGAGGCTTCGCATAAATAGGACAAAAACGGAGTACCTACATTGCCAGTTTAGCGGAGCAAACGAGGAAGAGGAAGATGATCATGTGACTATTGGAGGTCAAGAGGTGCCAAGGACGACAAAGTTCAAGTACCTAGGATCGTTTATACAAGGCGATGGGGACATTGACAGTGACATAGCTCATCGGGTCCAGGCAGGTTGGAAAAAGTGGAGAGCAGCAACGAGCATCATATGCGACAAGAAGTTTCCAGAAAAACTCAAAGGTAAATTTTATAGAGTGACGATCAGGCCAGCAATGATGTACGGCACAGATTGTTGGCCGATTAAGAAGAACCAAGCAAGAAAGCTGGAGACAGCAGAAATGAGGATGCTGAGATGGATGTGCGGCCACACAAGGCTTGATCAGATAAGGAACGAAGTCTTCCGGGAAAGATTACAGGTGGCAAACATTTCGGACAAGGTAAGGGAAGGAAGATTGAGATGGTTTGGGCATGTGAGGAGAAGAAGCCAGTTGGTACCTGTTAGAAAAGTAGAACTTCTCACCGTGGAGGGTAAAAGAGAAAGGGGTAGACCGAGGGTGACATGGGATGAGCAGATCCGCCAGGATTTGACAGAGCTACACCTCTCTGAGGACATGATCTATGATAGGAGTACGTGGAGGCGAAGAATAAAGGCGCAAGATACATAGAGCCTTCCCGAGGGGTCGTGGGTTGTTGCTATATCTTTGATGGTTTTGGGATATATGATATGTGATTATATGTGTTATATGCATGCTGTGGGTTGGGGGGTTTTAGTGTCGTGGGTTGTTGCTATATCTTTGCTGTTTTTGGGATATTTTATATGAGATTATATGTGTTATATGCATGTTTGCGGGATGGGGGTTTTTAGCGTTATCAGGTTAGTGTGGTCTGTATGTTTGTTTGTGTATGATACTTTCCGTTTGTTTTCGATTGCTTGCTTTAATGTCATAATGGGTTATGGGTTTAGTTTCTCTATTTGTTTGTTTTGGTCTCGCTTGATGACTTATGTGGTTAGTGCTTACCTGCTTATCTGTTTACGTTTAAAACGTTAGTGCTCCATCCTTTATGCTTTACGATTATATTTTTGGGTACATGTTTTTTAAAAAAATAAATAAATAAATTTTGGGATCTCTGAGCCGGGGGACTCTTACGAAGCAGCCTCTCTATTCTACTTGTAGATAGGGGTAAGGTTTGTCTTTATCTTCCCCCCTCCCCCAGATCCTACTTTAAGTGGGATTTTTACTGGGTACACTTGTTGTAGTAGACACATTAACAAGAAGATCATTTTATTCGTGAACGTGTCGAAAATAATTTGGTGACAATTGAATATATAAGACGTGAGGAACAGGCTACGGATATTTTGACCAAAGCTCTACCAAAGTTAAAGTTTATTGAGATGAGAAAAAAGCTAGGAGTTGAAGAATTGGTTGAAAAGGATCGGAATCAAGGGGTGAAAAATAATTATGGTTTTTGTTTTGTTTTAGTTGTTTTAGTCATCGGTTATATTTTAGAGTTTGATTTAGTTTAAGATTGTATTTAGTTTTATTATATATAGGGTAGAAGTCTTTGTTTTGATTGTACGAAAAATATTTAGTAATCAATTGAATTCGTGGGTTTCCACAAGCTGCTATTTTCAATTAAAATAGGGCAGCAGGGCTTCAATTGGTATCGGAGCCAATTGAAGGCTCGATCTAGAAGGAAAAATATAGCAGTATATATGATATGTGGAGCCGATCAGCAAAGAAGAAGTTGCAGATCTGATTCTGTGTTGAAACCGAAGAAGGTTCTGACTGAGCCGGCATACTAGAGAGAGGAGGGATCTATGTGATTGAAAGAAAGTTCTGAGTGAACAAAGAAGGATCCGTGTGATCGAAGAAGGCTCTGAGTGAGTTGTAAGTGGTTCTGGGTGAACAAATTATGTGTAAATCAAATTAAGGTTCTGGGTGAATAGATTATGTGTGAATCAATTTAAGGTTCAATGTGACTTGATTTTGTGTAAATCAAGTCAAGAGTATAGTATGGCAGATATAAACAAGGGAGGAAGAGGTAGAGTAATGGTGCCGGTGAGAGAACAAAATCTTGTGTCATTGCAAGGCCCTAAGCTAACAACTACTAATTACACACCATGAGCGATTTTGGTGGAGGCAATCTTGAAGGCACATGGTCTGTGGGATGCGATAGATCCGGTGAAATGTACAATAGTTGAAGCCCGAAAGAACTATATAACAAAAGCTATCATCTTTCAATCATTACCTGAAGACTTTTGCTCCAAGTAGAAAGATATGAATATGCAAAGGATGTATGGGAGGCAATTCGGGTACGATATCTTGGATCTGAGCGAGTACAAAAGGCCTGGTTACAAACACTTAGGAATGAGCCAGAAAAGCTGAAGATGAAACACATAGAAGTCCAATATCAATTTTTGAGAGAAAGAGTTAAAGGGTCAAATTGACTTGAAGTATGTTGCTACAAGTGATCAAGCAGCAACATTTTAACCAAGCCTGTACCAAATGAGCATGGTGGGAACAAGTGTTGACAGAAAGTATTGGAATGCAACACTTGACGCCAAAGTCGGGTCTGTCCTAAGTCGTGACTAGAAGTGTAAGCCAAAACCAAACTCGCTAAAGTTCAAGCTAGGCTTCTTTTAACTTTAAAGAGCTCGAGCTCAAGCTTAGCACATAAGAAAATTTTCAAATTCGATCTCAACTTGTTTATTATTTAATTATTTAAATTATTTATTTTTATTAATAGCTGGAGGTTTCTTGAGATAATACATAAGAGTAAGGTTCGTCTTCATCCCCTCCCTCCCACAAGACCCTACTGAATAGTATATAGTACTTATGAGTAGCCAAAGATAAATGTTCAAGACAAGATAGAGATAATAGTTAGTCTATTATTTTGTTTATTGGTTTGATTTATCTTAGAGAGTATTCGAGACGACCTAGTAGGCTTGGAGAGTAAGGTAGAAATAGTATAAATAGATGTCTAATTTTGTTTCTGCTGTATTGTTCATTGTTTCTTTTATAAATAAGAGAGTCACACAAATTCATACGAAGTGTTCGTTTAGCTTCCCAAGTCGCGGTTTGAGATCAAGTTCGATCACTTTTACCCACTTGTGTGATTCAACTATTAACCCATTAAGAAAAACATATAGACCCACAAATAGTAGAACTTAAGCTCACTTTGTTGTACATGGAATAAAATATTTAATTTCTGATCCAAAGTTAGCAAGCTCGCATTTGCATTGGATGGACAAATGCGTACAAGGTAGAATAGAGCCCAACTGTAAAAGGGTATAACTTGGGTCACATTCACGTTTTCTAGGACATAGATAACTTAAAGAAACGTCTTGACGGGCCGGCTCTTGTGACAAACTGTTATAATTAGTCTATCCTAACCATCAAATCAATTTTATAATCTAATTTCATAATCAAACATTACCTTCGATTATTGCAATATTTCATTATTTCCTTTAATTAATTGTAAAAACTTGTGATCTTTGACTTGAGTAATTCACACTGACACGTTAATTATTAATCAGTTTTGTCATTTGATAGTAGATTTCACTTTTTCGTATTTTGGTTTTATTTACCATGTTCAGTTTACCTTATAAAAGAGGGGTTGATGTAATGGTTTGATTATAGAGTAACATATCACCTTTCCCTTGAGATTATTTCTCTCTTATTCTTGCTTCTGCATTGAGTCAATTTTCACATTCACGCTTCCATTTTTCCAAAATCATACCATTTTTAAGGAAATGTAGTGTGTTTTATTATTCATTTTATCAAGAATGAAGGCAGTCAACTTACCTGTTGAGTTTGTGCATAAGCCAGCGCCCGTTCTCTTCGTGCCGTAGCCTCTTCTTTGTTTTGTATGCTAGCTTCTATTTGCTCTTTTGATCTTCGAGTATTATCCCATTCAGTTCCCGTCTGATTAAATATTTAAGCCCAAAAACTTGATTTAGTAAGCAAGAGCACCACAAAGATAAGCAAAGTAAAAAAAAAAATGATTCAGGAATGCTAGGTTAAAGCAAGATAGAATGACACTAAATTACTTCCGGTCATGAAAAAACCAATTACAATTCACTATATTCAATATTTGTCTGGATCTAAAACTTACATAAGATTTCATTTTGTCAAGCTCTCTCTCCCGTTTCTGCATAAGCTGTCTTTGAAGAGCCTGGTTTTCTTCTGACATTCGGATCCTTCTGGCTCGAACCTGAGACTGTACACGGGCCAGAGTCTGCATGCATCTTAAGGTGGCTACGGCTTGTCTTTTTACCGACTGGCTCTGAACCAACACTTTTAACCTCACAACCCCTTTCAAAGCCCGCAGCTTTCTTTTTGCCTTTAAACAACAAACACCCGATAACCAGAATCTATGTATTAGTGTATTAACAATACCATTATCAAGTGGTGGTTATAGACAACATATTACCAAGAAACGACGAAAAGCTGCCTGAACTCTAATGGCAGCTACTTCTTCCTTGGATTTACCCAAGAAGCGTCTAAAAGCTGCTGCTGCTGCTGCTGCTGTTGCAGTAGCATAGGAAATGGTATGAACAGGCTTGCTCTGCTCATTCTCTGGTTTTGTGGGTTTCTTCTGCTCAATCTCTAGTTTTGTGGGTTTGCTTGGATCGTGTCTTGGTTCAATGGGCTTGTTTGGATCGTATTCAGGCTGGGATGTTTTGCTTGGATCGTCATCTGGTTCTAGGAATTCGCTTGGCTCGGCCTCAGACTCTGCAAATTTAAAGTCATCATCTCGATCGGGAGGAGGGGAACGAAGTGCAGGGGTGGCAAATGCAGATTCTGGTTGTGAGGATTCTGATTCGATGTTCTTTTGCTTCCCAAACCATGATTTCTTAGAAGTAATTTTATGAGTTTTCTATGATAGCATACAATTAACACATGTTACACAACATTGGCATTTCATCAAACATATTGTAGGCACAATACATCAAGAAAATTGACGTGATGAAACAAAAACCTTTTCTTTCTTTTCCTTGGAATCATTACCCGAGTTAAAAACCTTCCTCACCGAAGAAAACCAGCCCCCTTTCTTCCCCATTAGCACGTTGAATCATCTACAAAACAATAAGAAAATTGATTAAATTAAAATCCCAACTGAAATCAAAACCGAAAACGCAAAAGCATATTGACAACAAAATCAATTCGATTGATCATTCAATCAAAAAGCGAAGAACATATGGGATGATTAATCCTGAAACTAGAACAGACACCCATAAATTGATTACATAGAAGATTAATCAAAAATCAATCAAGAACACACATTGATATTCATGTGGATCATAAGGAAATACCTACAACGGAAGAATCGAAAGCTGGAATTTCTTGATTGTTGTTGAAAAATTATAGGGCTTCTGCTGCGAAAAATGATTAGAGGCAGAGAGAGATTCATATTGTTTAGAAGGGCAATTAAGGATCATATCAAACATTTGCCTTGGCGGGTTCATTTTTAACATTAAAACGAACTACTAAAAAATTATCTGTGATGAATGGGCAATTTTGGTCCTTTTACTTTCTTTTTATTAATTAAGTTATTGTTATGCCTAAATAGTTATTTTGTTATTTTGTTATAAAACACATTTAACTTAACAAACACATCGGTTTTTGTAAGTTAACTAGTAGGTTACCTGTCCGTTGCAGCAGAAATTTCATCATAATTCCAAAACTTTAGTTAGAAGCCATGATTCCGTATATGAAAACGTAGATTTAAAAACACATCATAATGATTTTCACTTCAACGTAAAACTCTAAAGTGTAACTATCGTAAATGTGTCCGTCACATCATAACAAAAAAAAATTATTATTAAATTTAAATAGTTTTAATATTTAATCATTGATACTATTTAATCGTAAGTATTATTTAATTATTATTATTTAAATATTATTATTAAATTTAAATTGTATTATTTAATTGTTAATAATATTTAATTATTAGTATTATTTAGTTATATAGTTTTTATAATTTAATATTTTTATTATTTAAATTATATAGTTTTTATTTTTAATATTTATTATTGTTAATTATTAATATCATTTATTCCTTAATATAATTTAATTATTATATTATTAAAGTATTATTATTAATTTAATATTATTGCTGATTACATCAAATGATTGCATTTGATGTTTGTAAATATAGTAATTGGTGAGATTTTATATTAACTAGAAAAGTTATCGCCCGCTACAGCGGGCGTTACAATTAAAACTCACGTGTTGCAATATGTTTGCTTGATTAAAAGAAATATATTAAGTTACAATCGATCAGTTATGAATATTAATATGTAGATAGACAAAATTATTATGTCATATACATTGTGGTATATGAATTAAAAATATATATAGCGTAGATAAAGATCACTAATGTGCCCTGTATATATGAATTAAAAATGGATAATTTTGTAAAAACATAACCAAGTTTTAATTTTGTTCTAATCAAGTCACTCAAACTTTGTTTTGTTCCAATATGATAAGTTAAGTTTATTTTTCTATTTTAATCTTAGATATATGACTTATATAACTTGTAACCATAATTTTTTTTTTATTTTTTATTTTCACTTTTATTGTATGATAACATGAAAATAACATGGATTTTGGAAAAAAAAAATCTCAAAATATTTTTAAAATTGCAAAAAAATTTAAAAAATTAAAAAATTTGTGAATTTTTTTAAAAAATGTAAAAGTATTTAGTTGAATAGGAAAAAAAAAACAAAATGCCCAAATGAGACTAAAATACGTCTAAAACCTTCAAACGGATCCTAAAATCATCTAAAAATTCACTTATAAAGCCTAAACGAATCAAGATTACCTGTTATCCAGGTTTTTTTTATCTAGTATTAGAACATAAATCAAACTTAAGTTACCTAATTGAAACAAAACAAAATTCCAGTGATTTAATTAGAACAAAATTAAAAGTTAATTATGTTTCTATAACATTTTCCCTTAAAAAATATATATATAACATAGGTTAACATACTTATGTGCCATATACGCTACGATATATGAATTAAAAAAAAAGAATTGAAAAAATGATAAGAAAAAACAAAACCAAAAGTGCATGAAGTCTCATTGTGTATGAAACTATGAAACATATGTTTAAAGTTAGAATGATGCGGTTTTGGAGATTGAGATATATATAAAAAACAATTTATAAAACAGAGAGATGTTGTTAAGTCGATGTTGGTCTCATTTTAACTAATAGCATGTCGTCCTAAGTTGATATAATCGACGATTATATCTATATATTTTTTTAAATTAGCAACAGAAAATTATCATGAAAAAAAATCAAATTGTATATAATATAGGAGTTAAATTCTATAATTTAAGAAACACGTTGGAACGATATGTTTGAAAAATATGTTCAAATTTCATCGTTGTAGAAAAAGTTAACAAAAAGTGAAAAGAATCAAAATGCAACTAAATATCATGTTGTTTTAAAAGTTAGATTCACGAAATCCGAAATCGTATTAAAAAAAAGGTAAAAGTATATTATATTATATGTAACTCAGCTGGAAACATAGACGAAATCAATCTTGAAATATATTTATGTCAACACATATAAAGGTAAAAATGTATGAAAGTTAATCCGGCTGAATATATAGACACACTCGATTTTAATTAATATTTACATTAAAATATAGTTATCAAAAGAACGTTTTAACATTAACCTAAATTCTATCAAAATATTATATTTTAGATTATATTTTAAGAGAAAAAAATAAGAAAAGAAAAAGTCAGACTTAAATGGATTTCGTACCGTTGACCTGTTAGATTAGAAAAAAGAAAATGAAACTTATCAACTCTTTTAGCTTTACAATTGATGAAATTCTAACCAACATATATGTATTTTAAATTATAATCTCTTGTGTCTTCTGGTGCAAGAGAAAAAAAAAAGACAAGGAAAGAAAAAAGAAAGGATGGGAAGGGATTCGTAATCTTGACCTTTAGAAAAAACAAAACAGAACTTACCAGCTCCTCCACCTTTACGTTTTGTTGCAGGCTAATTAACAAATATATATATTCAAGTATAATTCGTTTTGTCTTTTCTCACCGACATTGCTTTTTAAGTTAGGATATAATATTGAATATTTTAAAAGAATTGCTTTGTTTTTCTTACTTTCATGAGATTATTGACCATTTTAATTATCTATTTAAATTTTTAAACAATGAAATGTATCGATTTAAGAGAGATAGTCAAAGAATTGAATTGATAAAGAATCTTTCTAAAGCTCACCATCCTTAAAGTGACAACAAAAGTATGGTTTTGAAGAGATGTATGGAAGATTCTTTAAGACGCTTGATAGACCACAAGATTACTATGAACGGATGCATTTATGTGCAAAACTTCTTATCATTTAGCTATAAAGACTACAAATTTTGAAATATTTTTTTGTCAAGAAGTTCTTCATCTTTAATTACTTTACCATTAGTGAGAGTACATTGAGCAATAAATCATAATCTTACATCTTGAAACAAACCATAGCATCCAATTGTTGAAGGAGGTTTAACCACAATGGAATTGATCAAACTCTTGCATGCAAACCTTAGTGAATAGAGGTCTCATTTATGACGGAGGCAATACCCTAAGGACAATGGTGTGTACCTCGAATAGGCAAAGACAGTCGTGAATATTCTTCTTAGTAAAAGAAAACAAAGGGGAGGACAATGATAGGGAGAGGAGAACACAAGAACTTATAGCAAGGGGAAGACATGGTTAGCATGGGAATCACGAAGATACTAATAAGATCATGTAGGTCAGGTCTTACTTATAGGATAAGTCTAGGGAAAAAAGAAAAAGTAACATGTGGCTGAGAATAGTGCTCGCTCTTTACCTAAATAAAGGAAGTCAACTACTTGCATCAAATAGTTAGTTTCGGGAAATTCATGTACCTCAATCTAGATGTCACATATGAAGCTCATTAGAAGAGAATATAAAAAAATCTTCAAGATATCTTCTCGTTTAGAGTCACATGAAAAAAAAAGCCTATAAATAGCATGCTCCCTCAATTGCACAAATACAACTCTCACAAGTGTTACAATATTCCCTATCGTTCATTATTTTCTCTCATTCAGACCCTCGTATTTATTCTCATGCAAGTAGTTGATCGTGTGAGATCCTATCATGTAGTGAGACTAATGGTAGCATTGTGATTTGTTTTCTTAGAAACTAGATCATCATGAGAAGATGCTAGACATGGTGAATGACCCTTCCATTGGTTGGTGTAGCAACATTTGGTGCCCATCATGGGGCGCATTTATTTACTATGTGTATTAGATCATAAACACTTTCTAATAAACATTTTCCTTAATGAAAAAATCCATGTGCGAGGAAGGTAAACCTCTCAAAGAAAAATCCCAGGAAGAAAGAACACCTGTGACACCTCGCAAATTCCAGGTCAGCAATTACTGTATTTAAGTAATAATGTGTATTATTATTACTTAAGTAGCACTAGAATTATTGATATATAGTGTGACACGTGGCACAACAGTCCAAGCACACAGATAATTCGAGGAATTATCGTAAAACGCTCGCACGTGTCTTGAATAACGAACGTTGGTGAATTAATCAAACCACGGTCCACTTTCACTACACTTAGGTTCTAGGAAACCTAAAATAGTTAGAACAATGCTAATATGTCGAGAAACAATGATCGTAACCGAGAAATACGCGAAAATCAGTTCGAAACAACAAAATTGGGCCAATTGGGCTTCTCAGAGACCCATCGCGGTACACTAAGGGCCTCAGATTGGGCCTTAGCGGTACGCAACGCTTAGGCGGGGAAATTTATATTCTCCGAAAGTCGTCGCGGTACGCGACGACCGATCAACTTCTCCTCTCACGGTACGCGGCGTGTTTCGGGAAACAAACGAATATTATATTCATTACGGTACGCCGAGAGGGGCTCTTGTTAGTCTCGGCGGTACGCGAAGACCTCTAACAGACAAAATCTTTATAAAACCAATGTTAATCATTTCTGTGATCCCTACACTCAAACCTCTAGACTGAAACACCTTCTATCCAGCCATTAACGATCTGTTACCTCACCATTACCCATTTGAAGCCATTTTGGAGCCATTCTTGAAGACATTGACGGTTTGAAGCTCAAAGGAACTCCACGAACACCATACTCCTTCCCTTCTCGCGATCGAAGCCATCTCAGCCCCTTCTAGAGCTGCTCCAGACCTGCACAAGCTCCATTTCAGTGATCTAAGGCCTTGTGAGGTAGTATCTATGCTCAATCTAGCCTAAAACCACTTCAACACACACATGCATTGAGAATCACTCACATGCAACACTAGCACCACCTTAATCACGAAATTATGAAGTTATGGATCTGTTATTTGGTAGGATTACTACTGATTTGATGATCTTATTATGATTTATGGTGTCATTGATGATATTGAATGGTTATTTGTTGGAATTACTATAAAATAGTAACAATGGATCACATGCATGTACGATCCAAATAGATTCACATGATTATTGATATTAAAATGTTGTTATATGTGATATGATTTGTAAGATCTAGAAGTGTTATTGTTGTCAAGAAATGACATTTTGTGATAGTTACTAATTTTAGTAACTTTGTTGTTACAAAATGTGAAAGGATAATGAGATTTCAACATGCATGTGCTTAGAACTAAGATTTATGGCTAAATTGATGATTTGGAACTCACATGATGATTTTTGATGGATTTAAGTTGTTAGAATTGTTAAAAGATGTGGTTAACACCATTATTACTATAAATAGTAACTTTTTAGTTGCAAATGAATATTGGGTAATGAACTTGAGATTGTTGCATGTATAACATGGTTAGTTAGCATTAACATGATGATATTAGGTGTTTAGATTCATTAGAATGATGGTAATATGAGCATTTGTTACAAGTTTCCATAAATGGAAACTTTGGTTACAAGACTTGTTCATAATATCTTTCTTTTGTCAAATTTGAGTTACAATGATAATGTCAAGAGTCTTAGAAACATGATAGGAATGATTGTAAGTGTCTAGGATGATGAGTAAGGTGAACTTTCTATATATATTAACTTTTGAACGCGAAACGTGCTTAATCGACTAAGTGTGACTTTGTGCTATGTGATAACATGCTCATTTAGGTTAACTATGCATATTAGAACAATCGGAAGGTGATTTCTTGTATGATTTGCCTCAAATGGGAACCTTCCCGAAGTAGGAACTTACTATAAATAGTAAGTTACCTCACAGATGCGACTTTGGTGTTCACACACATCACACGACACTAAATCGCACTTTATACAATCACTCGAACTATAAACGTCACCAACGGGTAGTTATGTCAAACATGGTCAACACGGTCAAACACGGTCAACGCGACCCACATAACAATTTAGAGTTGTTTGGACACGAACATGGTCCTGCGAGACCCACACGAATGTGATCACAATCTCATGACACCTATGTGATATAGGTAACCGCTAGCAGGCGCACTACTCCGTTCACCGACGAACGCACTTTACAAAACTCATGTGAGTTTACGGCCCCACTTTTACTCTTTAACTGCTTTTGCTAAACTTTTGGGGTGAGAATACAATGCAACTGTTTTAGATATATGATTGGTATGTTGTAAAACTATTTTGAGTGTAACTATTATCGCATTAAGCCCTCATATATCCTTGTCGTTAGTTGTGTAACAAACGAGTCGTTATTACGTAGTACTACTGGGTTTGACTAGCCCCACTCGGCAACAATGTTGACTGGAGGTCATAACGAGTGTAATATCGATGTTGATTGCCGAGTTCAGCGATGACCCGGGGAGGAAAAGGAAACAGTCGAGTTTCGGTAAGATGAACTGACACACTCACGGATCATAGATCCAACAAACAACTTAACATGACCAGTATATGTCTGTCTTACTGTTTTACTTACTGTCTAAACCTGTGAACTCACCAACTTTATAGTTGACACGTTTTCGCATGTATTCTAGGGTAACTGATGGCACAAGCTAGGACACGCTGGAGGATACATAAGGAGAGTCTCATGCATTTTGATTCTAGTCCTAGGCTTATGTTTTGGTTCATGTTTGTTAAAACAATATCAACTATGTAGTGTCTGATACAATTTACTTTTCCGCTGTAACCGTTTGTTATTTTCCGCTGCTTTAAACATTAAATTTTCCGCTGCATATTTATTAAACTTGCATTGTTTACAAAACTGTATTGTGCGAAGTCATATAGAGTCGTTCTATATGACCAAGAGCTGTGATCCTGGCCACGTCACACCCGCGCGGTCTGACACCGCACGTGGGAATTTGGGGGTGTGACAACACCATATCCACCCTAAGAGATGGCAGACATAATTTGTTGTTCAAGTTTCTAAAGCTGTATTAACCAGAAGTAGCCAAAAAATTCACTCCATGTATAGCAAAATTTAAATGCACTCCAAAAAATACCAGAACTGTAGAAACTTAAAAGGTATGAGGGACTCGGAAAAACATTTAGAGCTCTTTTTAGGAGTGGCGTGATGGAAAGGTGATCCATGCTAGTATGGTATCACATGTTTATCCAAATCTTGGTAGGACCAGGCAAATTATGGTTTATTAATAACCCAAGTGAAGGTATAAATAGCTTTACAAAGTTGAGAAAAGGGTTCTTGCAAAATTAGATAATAAAGGAGGTACATTAAAGACCTATATCCCTATACCACATAATGCAAAGGAATGATGACAACGTAGGATAAAATATCCTGGCCAACTGGCTAACAATAACGATAAGGGATATATCCTAGCTAACTAGTCAAACAGCCTAATAGTGCAAGGTAGGATAGCCAGAACAACCAAATGTTTGCAACACATAAAACGCGATCATTCCAAGATGAGCAAAAACAGGAATAAAAAGCATAACAAAGGAAGGCTTAGTTTGTCTAAAGGATAATGTCAAGGCCTATAAGCGACACTCCCAAGAATAGGGAGGCAGAGTCATGCAGAATAATAGAGAAAATAAAAGTCAACTTATTACACCAAAAAGGAACTGGTTGCAGGTATTAAGGGAGAGATAAAGTTACCTATAAGATATGATGTCCAAAAAGGAAAATAGTAAATCTGGAAGGGCACAGGCTTCCACATCCCTTTTGCATTATAAATAGAAGCAATATGTAATTCAGCAAGGGCACTTCATTTCACATTTAACTCTCACATTAACTTATATCCTCGTTATAACTTACGTTTCACTCCTAATCTACCAGTGATTTATTATCACGTTGGATGTCACACCCCGAGCCGGCGGGGTTGGATCGAAGTCCCCGTCGGGCGGAAGATTCTCGGGGCGCGATATCGTGGGTGATAATCATGATGATCAGATTGTTTACATAGCATCAATGTTTAAGAATAACTAAAGCACAATCAAATGATAACTAGGATTACAAAGTTAAATTACAACATCAAAGTTCAGCAATTTAACTAAAATGTTTATATCTTGTATATGTACAAGATATCAAAAGTAATGTGTATCATCAACAAAAGATGTGCTTCCCAAAAGTCTACTAGGTCCTCTATCTGGGCAGCCTAGTATGCAATTCCTGAAGCCTTAGTTTAAACATGTTCATCACCTGAGAATGCATGTAAGAAAACAAGGTCAACACAATGGTTGGTGAGTTCATAAAGTTTATAAGTTTAAAATAGTTTCACAAACCTCCTTCGGTAAAACCTTAACCTCATTAACTCCACATGTAATATCCAAATCGATATGCTTATATATAGGGCATACCCCTGAGTCGAGCCTACGACCCGCCCAGACGCCATCCCACCACATACTAATCCGGATATGACACTGTTGTTAATAATAATTAAGCATTTTACCTACCAATCAACCCATTCCTCATCAAAGCTTTTGTTTTCTGTTTCAAAGTTTACAAGTCTATAATGTTCACAAGTGTTAGTTTCAAAGTATGTTTATCAAGCATCATAGTTTCACACGCACATAGTTTAGTTGTCCCTAATCTCATGCGTGAGTACAAGCTCTGCACTAGCAGTCGTTTAGCAATAACATAGCTCACGGATAGATACAAGCTCTGCACTAGCAGTCGTTTAGCAATTACGTATCTCATGAATTAGTTAAGCTTAGTCTAGCAATTACGTGTCTCCTATACAAGATACAAGCTCTGCACTAGCAGTCGTTTAGCAATTACGTATCTCATACATAGACACAAGCCATGCATACACAAGTAATCCAGCAATTACGTATCTCATATAAGCAGACAAAAGCTCTGGACTACCAGTCGTTTAGCAATTACATGTCTCTTATATAGATAATAGCTTAGTCTCGTTACGTTTATGTTTAGCAATTACATACCTCATATAAGCAGACAAAAGCTCTGGACTACCAGTCGTTTAGCAATTACATGTCTCTTATATAGGTAATAGCTTAGCCTCGTTACGTTTATGTTTTACATGTATCTCAATCCATAGGTACAAGCTCTGGACTACCAGTCGTTTAGCAATTACGTAGCCTATGATTAGATACATGTACAATGTTTCATGCGCAAGTAGTAGTTTCAAGCATAAAGTTTCAAGTGTCCACACATAGTTTCATCATGAATTCATAGGTTTGCATCAAGTCTCATGTTTAAGCATAAAGTTTTCACAAGCATAAAGTCTCACGTTCAATCATATAGTTTCATAAGCATCAAGTCTCATAAGCATATAGTTTTTCCCAAGCATGAAGTGTCATGTTTGAGCATATCGTTTCACAAGCATCTAATCTCATGTTTAAGCATCAAGTCTCATAAGCATCCAACTTAGGGTTTCAAGCATCAAGTTTAAAGTATAAGTTTCAAGTCTATTGCTTTTCAAAGTATACTAAGTTTCAAGCATAAGTTTCAATATAAGTATCATGTTTATGTTTAAAGCATTAAATAACATTTCAATAGTTTCATGAAAATGTTTAACATGCTTCTCAGTCCCGAAGTAAAACAAATAAGTTTGAAAAGGGACAAATGAACTCACCTTGTGTCCATAGTGGTTGACTAAGTAGAATAAGAACGCACGCTCTTTTTGTTTGCACTTGGTATTATGTTCACGTTCCTGTATTGATTTCATAATGTTGTAGTTTGTAAGCATAAGTTTATAAGAGTTTGTTGTGCGTGTAGGCGTTAGTCCTAAAGTTGACTAACACTTAAGAATCTTGTTTGTTATCCGACTCCAATTTTTCTTTGTTAAGGATGTCTTACTTGTTCATAAATTACAAGTTGTCATTTGTTTAAGGCTTTTAAGCTTCCATGTAACTTGTTTAAAACCTGTTATCATTTCATAACAAACAAAATGTTTATTCCATCAACATCTTTGCTCATTGTTTTCATCGTTTACCTTGTTGATTCATAAGTTTTCATGGATTCATAATTAATTGAGCCGGACAACCCATTGGACTATTTATGATACTAGTGGGCCTAATTAGTGGGCCTTAGGCCCATTTGATTCTATAACGAATGATGTGGGCTTTGGGCCGGTTTCACATGGCTGATTAAGGGTTATGTGGGCCAAAAACCTATTGGGCCGACCAGAATAAGATTGGGCCGTAAACCACCTGGGCCAACTAATAATGTTTGGGTCGTTGCTATAATTTCGTTTGGGCTTACTGGGTGATTGATTAGGTAGTATATGGGCCGAAAGTTGCAACATTATATGGGCTATTTATAACAGCATGTGGGCCAAGTAACTATGATGGGCTTAAGTTTAATTCATTCGAAAATAAGGTGCTGGCTTCAGCTCACACAAGGTTCACTGGTTCCACAACAAAAATGCAAGGTTCGGCTCTAGTGTTGGCTTCAGCTAGGGTTCGACTAGGTGCTAGCAGTCAAAGGCTCGGCTAGGTTAAGTTAAGGTTCGGCCATCTCACTAGGGTTCGCCCCTGGTTCGCCGATCATTGACCTGCATGGGGTTCGCCTGAAATGTATATGGTTCGGCTGTTGAGGGTTCGCAGAGTAGCACCAAGGTTCGTGGCTGCTTCCATCTAGGTTCGCAGGACCTAGCCTAGTAGCATGGTTCGCCACAAAAGGTTCGGGAGCCATACAAAATCGTGCATGGGTTCGCTACCCATGAAACGTTCGTCCAACTTAGGCAGAAGGTTCGCAGAACCAGGGTTCGGGGATTCGAAGGATCTGAGCTCGAAGGTTCGCCGGTCTGTGGGTTGGGTTCGTAGCAGTCCATGCGGTTCGGCCACCTCCCAACTTCACAAACAACGAGTTCACCATCTCCACGAACCTCACCTGTTGCTGTGTCGATCCCAGGTCTGTGTTAAGGTATTAGGGTTGCTTATGGTCGTGTGGTTACAGCTATAGGGTGGTCGACCGGCCATGTGTGTTGTTCGAACAAAGTGGGTGTAGAAAACCCTAATATTCAGGTTATTCCCACTCAAATACCTCAAGATCTGTTGACCAACTCTTCAGATCCGTTGTACTTTCATGTAGAGCTCGTCAAGGGCTTCGCGTGGACACCAAGAACACCCAATTTGGTCAAGAAACAAGCTAGATACGATGGATTGAAGATTGTATGTGGTGGTGTTCTTTTAGAGAGAGAAAGGACTGAATTTTTTTTTAGAGAGAGAGTGAGTAGGTGGTTGAGTTATGAGAGTTTAATGCTTGTTGATGGGTTTTTATACTCCGGTGGTATTCGGGTTCGTTTCGGTTGCTCGGTTAGCGTTTTCGTCGCGTATCCAGGTCGTTACGCGCGTATTTTGTAAATAAAATAAAAAGATTATTTTTAAACTACATGGATAGTATTTATTTCTAAAAATTATTTTAAATTTCGTTTAATTTAATTATTTATCGAATTCTATCATTTTACGCGTTTCGTTTGATTTGTTCATGATTTAATAAAATAGTTTAGTTTAAATTGTGTTATGATGAGTTTCAAAATTGTAAAATAGGAAATATTATATTTCCTTAAATTTATGATCGATCGTATCGTTATTCGTTTACGTTTTCGTTTCGTCAGATCGCGTCGCCATCGCGCGTATTCGTTCGAATCGTCATTCGAACGAACACATCGATGGTTTGGCTTTCTGATTCTTGTTTTCTACTGTTAAGTTATTATTTCAGCACATTAACTATCAGAATCATTCGTACAGATCGTCACCTATATGAATAATTCGTCGGTTTAGCATCCCGTAACAACAACTGTTATAGTTTTGTTTTGTTTAACCTCACATACGTTTACACCAAATAATATCACACCAAGTATTTATGTTTCAACACTGTGTTGTCTGACATATTTCTGACTGTTAAACCCTAAGGTTTCAGTCAGATTCAGACAATCGTATAATAGTTTCGTATCAAGTATAAAGCATCAATAGTATAAACATAGTTTTCACGTAAAGTGTACCTGAGTTACTGTACAGTTTACTGTTGCGGTCACTGTTCCGGCACTGGTGTTACATTGGAGTCCAATCGCAGAAGGCCTCCCCTCCCCCCCCCCCTCGTAAGGCTAATGATGTTGTTATTGTCCTAGTAGGACAACAAGGATCGATAGTCTTAGCACAACGTCAAGGGTCATCCAAGCGATACTTCAACATTAGCGCCCTCCATGGGGCTCGAATTCTCATACATTGTGTAAGAAGGGTTCCTTTTTTTCATTTTATTTGCCAAAACCTTCCCTAGTTGTGTTTTTTTATCACCATGGAAGGAACCAGCAACTTGAGTGGCTTAGGGCCACTCTCAAAACTTACCACCTATGATTACTGATATGATCGAACTTACACTCAAGGGTGTATGAGAAAACTTCCATCATTTACAGGAATTAATTGATAACTACGTACAGGAGGAACACCTCCAATAGGGTATGTGACAACCAGCACCCGACTGTCAGACAACTGTACGGTATGTGTACGCATATGACTAGCTAAAATACTTTTTTGTATAACTGTGATAACTATTCTATGAATACTATAGAAGGATTGATTACGAAAAACAGAAATGTGCATGAAATAACAAATAACAGTGGGTGTAAATGACAAAACAGTATGGTTGTGTTGGATATGTGATGTCTGATCATCGATAATATCAACATTACTATCGGGGTATGATCCAAAGATTTACACTTTGAAAGATAGTAATGTGATTATGTCCAAAATTTGTTTTAATCATATTCAATTTCACGAATTATATAAAGTGGTGTTATTATTATTATTATTTATGAAATAGTAATAATATGGGAGAAATTAATTATTGTGATAATTAAATTGATAAAGTTTAATTAGTTAAACTTTAGATATTTAATTAAATGTTACTAACTAATTGTTATTTAGTAAAATTGGAGAGTAGTAATTAAATGCTTTAATTACTAAAATAGTTTAATTAAATTAAAAGAATTTAAATTAAATTAAATGTCAAATAAAAGGTGGGAATTAATTTTGAATTGGTAAATTCAAGATCCTAAAAAGGTGGATCTAGTTTTGACTATTAAAACTAGATACAATCTCTCACATTTTCACCACATTTTTCACAAAATTCTTTCACTCTCCCTCTCTTGGCCGTACACCCCTCATCCCCTGTCCTCTTGATTTCGGCTAAACACCACCAAGGAGCCACCACCATAGCCGAACCATCACAAGTGGTTTTGAAGCACGCAGTTGTGGCGGTGATACACGATAGATATCGTGGTTCGTGATTCAAGTCATCTAGCGAGACTACTATCGAATCCAAGGTGTGTTTTTGGGAGTTCTTCATTGAGGTCAATTCTAAACACCATATGGTTGATTTTCGTTTATTTCGCTTGTAACTGGATTCCTGGTTTTTGGGAATTTTGTTTATGAAACAAAATGTGTAACCTAAATGCTTCCGCTATCATAAAATCTGATTTTATAATTAATATGATTAATTGTTAGTTTAAAAATGGTTACTACAATTCCCAATAGTTTGTGCTACGAATCCTTCAATAACGAGGATCAAACAACCGACACCACGAGGAGAAATCAATGAAAACAAGTGCACATGGTAATTCAACCTTTGATCCTCTGTGAGAATATCAAATTCAAAACAATGTTGGATAACATTCGCCAATGTTAAACTGACAGTATATTTGTGTGGATGACGATTCGCACAAACATATTTATGGGTTTAACATTTTGAAGGATATCTTATAATTAGAAAAAAAAATCATAAAGTAAAGTTGTCTTCGTGTTCGTATGGGTGACGATCTGTACGAATGCGCGCGAAAGCGATACGATCTGACGAAACAATTAAGATAAACGTTCTCGAAACCTTAAAAATAATAAAATGGAATTTAAAATGTTTATTAGGAAATTACCACCTAAAAAGACCTAACTTAAAATATTTTACAATAGTTTTCGTATTATAACGTATAGTATAACATCTCAGAAAGATCTTGGAGCTGTTGAAGGAAGAGAAACTTTATGCCAAATTCTCTAAGTGTGAATTTTGGCTAAGATAAGTTCAATTTCTGGGTCATGTGGTCAACAGCGAGGGAATACACGTAGATCCTGCCAAGATTGAAGCGATAAAGAACTGGGATACTCCGAAGACACCGACGACAATTAAAGATTCATGAGAAGAACTACACTACTCATGATCTTGAACTGGGAGCTGTAATCTTCTACAACGACCCGATTTCACAAAATGTGTAATATACGTTTTAGCGAAATAAACGTATTTAAATTGTGTTTTAGATAAGTTAAGAGTGCGCTGAGTTGCGTTAATTAACTTAAAAACGAGACTGAGTATTAAATACGCGAACTAACCGAGTTAGGTTAGTTGGGTTAGTAATAATAGAGTTTACACTAACTAGGAGGTTTAGAAATGTTAAATGGGAAAAGTTGAAAGTTAGTCTAGTTAGTGAAAATTAGAGTGAAACTAACTAGAGGGGCCCTATGTGTCAATTTGGCAAACTTGTTGTTAGTTAAGTGAGTTAACTTAAAAGATCAGGATGATTCTTCACATGTGTGTGTGTGTTACGATCTAGAGAAGAGAGGAGAAAGGGAAATACGAACCCTAGCTTGAATACACCAAGTTCTTGCCAAATTGAAGCCCTAAATTGAGTAATTAGGCTGCAAATCATCTTCACACAGCATCAAGATCAAGCGGTAAGCTTTAATTTGAGTTTTTGTAAGCTACTAGAGGCGTTCTTGATGTGGGTGGTGATGGGTATTAATCCTAGATTGGGAATTGGTTATGCTAGAGGTTAGTAAACCATGAGAATAGGTGTAAAACAAGTGATAAACACTTAATAATTGTGAAACCTTGATGAGGTGATCAAGGTGAGTGTGAGATTTAGACTTAATGGAGTAAATTAAGTTGTATGTATTGAGTTTTTGTTAAACAAGTTGAGTCTTGAGTTGATTAATGAGTTTAGCATCTAATTGTGCAAGTAACTTGATGAAAATTGGGTAAACCTTGTGTTTTAATTAAAACTTGAGTGTTTTGTGTTAATGAGTGAGTTAAACACATGAGTAAACTTAATTAGAGTTCTTGCACATAAGGTGTTTGATTTAATGCTTCAAAGAAGCTTAAAATGAGTAAAAAGGGTATTTTGGTCCAAAAGTCAACCAGGAGGTCAAATCTGAGTCAAACCTGCGTAAACCGGTTGTAAATGGGCCAAATGAATTGTGTGCAGGCCTTAAATGTGTTTATGTGTTAAAATGAGTCAAAATGTGTGTTTAGGTGAAGGTTCAAGTGGAATCATGGAAAAAGGCAAAAACCCAGCTTAGTGAAGTGTTAAAGATTTGCCTAAGGTAAGAACCCTTACTTGTGTTTATATGCAACGTGTTGCAATGAGTTAAATATGAGTAAATTGAGTTTGAATATGTGTATTAACCACGAGACTTGGTAATTGTGCAAATGAGTTACTATGTGTGTGTCATGGAAGGAGAAAAATCCATTAAAAGCCACATGAGTGTGGTTAAGACCTTGTGTGGTCGCAAATATGAGCTATCGAGTTAGCATAATGTGCTTGAGTGCACAAATGAGAAATTTAGACACCAAAGAGTGCTTGGTGCATAAATCCACATGAGTGTGGACATGGCCTAGAGAGGTCTTATATATGAGTAAATGAGTTAAATTAATGAGTTTATGTGTGTGTATTTTGACTTGAATGATTTCCATGAGAAATGGACATTGAGTCTTTAAATTATCTATTATGAGCTATGGAAATGAGAAAATTCCATAGGAAGCCACATGAGTGTAGTTAAGACCTTGAGAGGTCAAATATATGAGCTAATGAGTTAGCATGAAGTGCTTGTGTGCACAATTAAGATTTTGAGTCACCATAATGAGTTTTGGTGCTTTAATCACATGAGTGTGATAGATTGGGCAATTTAGTCCAATTATGACCAAAATAAGAGAAACCATGAGTTGAGGGTCCTATGACCATAAAAATGATTTTAACATAGTGTAATATATGTGTTATGATTGTCCTCAAATGGGCATAAGTGCATGTTAAAGCAAGAGGCGCAAAACTTGCATTTTGGCATTTTGACCCGTTTGGGTCATTTGACTTTGATCATGAGATGTGATGTTTAATTGAGTTTGTGTTGAGATAATCTGAGTATAAATGAGTTAATAAACCTTGTAATGAGTTATTAGAGGTGCGGGATCATAACCAGGGTGTCCGGAACGAGTTCGGGTGCGCGAAATGGCTTCGGAGGCAAAATTACCAAGTGCAGGTGCAGGCCACCATAAGCCTACGGCAGAGGGCCGTAGGCCTACGGTGATGCGGGCCAATTTCGTGTGGCTGCTGTTGATCTGCCGTAAGCCTACGGCAGTGAGACGTAGGCCTACGGTGAAGCCCTGCTGAAATTTTATCGGTTGGTTGTTTAAACATGTTCTGAGTCCCCGGAACCTCCCGATACTTATATAAATGATTCATAATGAATTATTGAGGTTCTTACTTAGTTCTTTTGAACTAATTGTGTTAAACTCGCGTGTTTTACAGGTGATTAGCAGGATGGCTTTTTGGTGCTCGGGCTAGCGCAAACGGATCGAACGGGTGTTTGTTTTGAGTTTAAAACCTCGCTTGGCATTTGTTACTTGTTTAAAATGTGTGAGTAAATATATATTTGAGTTGTGTATGTGTGTTCTGAGTTAAGTGGTGTCTAAAACAAACTTTTGAGTAACAGTTTGTAACATAAACGCGTTTTTACAAGTAACTGGTATCATCGAGTCCTGGGCAAAGACTTTAATAGTGATTAGAGCTTAATCACTAGGTAATAGAGGAATGGGTGTTACATCTTCGCATTGAAGATTTGGAGACATTATTTATATGGCACTAAATGTACCATATATACTGATCACAAGAGTCTTCAGCATATCTTTGATCAGAAGGAACTCAACATGCGACAGCGACGTTGGGTTGAACTTCTGAATGATTACGATTTTGTGATCAAGTACCATCCGGGTAAGGCGAACGTTGTAGCTGACGCCTTAAGCCGGAAGGAACAGGTCAAACCCTTGCGCGTCAGAGCAATGGGAATGACTGTGCAGACAAGCTTACGAGACAAGATCATTCAAGCACAACAAGAATCAGTTGACCGAGGAAATCTGAAGAAAGAACTCGACTGCGGAGCAGAGAAACAATTTGATACTAAGCCTGATGGAGTGATCTACTAACAGGATCGTATACGGATTCCGGCGGTAGACGAATTGAGAAAACTTACCTTCGATGAAGCACACAAGACTAAATACTCTGTTCATCCAGGCGCTGATAAAATGTACCAAGAATTGCGTGGATTTTATCGGTGGCCAGGAATGAAGAAGGACATAGCCGAGTACGTCGGCCGATGTCTTACGTATGTAAAGGTAAAGGCGGAACACCAGAAACCATCCGGTTTACTGGAACAGCCTGAGATTCCGCTCTGGAAGTGAGAACAAATAGCTATGGATTTCATTACCAAGCTACCCCGCACTTCCAGTGGTCATGATACTATTTGGGTTATCATCGATCGTTTGACGAAATCTCCTCATTTCTTGCCGATGCGTGAGACTTTCACGATGGATAAACTGGCGAGACTGTACATCAATGAGATAGTGGTACGCCACGGTGTGCCATTGTCCATTATTTCTGATAGAGACAGCAGATTTACATCAAGGTTCTGGCAATCATTACAGAAATCTGTAGGGATGCAGTTAAATCTGAGTACAGCTTACCATACACAAACGGACGGTCAAAGCGAACATACGATTCAGACCCTGGAGGACATGTTAAGAAGTTGTTTGTTGGATTTCGGTGGAAATTGGGATTCTCATTTACCACTGATTGAATTCTCCTACAACAACAGTTATCATAGTAGCATCGGATGTGTACCGTTCGAGGCTTTATATGGTCGAAAATGTCGATCACCGATCTGTTGGACTGAAGTGGGAGACAATCGAATAACTGGGCCAGAGATTATTCAGGAAACCACTGACAAGATTGCCCAGATTCAACCAAGATTGCAAGCTACAAGAAGCAGATAAAAGAGCTACGCCGACAAACGGCGCAAGCCGTTGGTATTTCAAGTGGGAGACCGTGTTATGTTGAAGGTATCCCCATGGAAAGGTGTAGTACGCTTTGGAAGCAAAGGCAAGTTAGCACCACGATACATGGGACCGTTCGAGATCATTGAACGTATTGGTCCTGTGGCGTATAGACTGAGATTACCAGATGAACTCAGTGGTGTGCATGACGTGTTTCACGTCTCGAACTTAAAGAAATGCCTTGCTGACGAGTCAGTGGTCATTCCAATCGAAGAAATTCAAGTTGATGAACTGTTACATTTTATCGAGGAACATTTGGAGATTATGGATCGCAAAGTTATGCAATTAAGGCGAAGCCGTATTCCGATTGTAAGGTTCGATGGAACTCAAAGCGCGGACCTGAGTTTACTTGGGAACGTGAAGATCACATGAAGTCTAAGTATCCTCAACTGTTTACAGAGGAAGATGTACCTGATAATGATTCTTAAATTTCGGGACGAAATTTCTCTAACAAGGGGAGACTGTAACATCAGTGCTGGAATCGTACCGGAACAGTGATCTCAACAGTGCCATGAACAGTAATCAGGTACGAACTATACGTGTTTCATTTTATGTCATGTTGATAGCATATATAATTGTTAGTTGTGTTATCAAAGAGCAAATTCAGAATCGTTCAGAGAAAACCAAACTCGGAAAACACGGTTCAACCGTCAGATAATTATCTGGCAATACAGAACCATCATATGATTATTTGTTAGGATTTTATTATGTATAAACGTATGTGAGGCTTTACAGAGCAAAACAACACGGATGTCGTTACGTGAATGCTAAATCGACGGATTATTCGTATAGGTGACGATCTGTACAAATAAATCTGAAAGTTTAACGTTCTGAATGATATCCGATAATTAGAAAACAATATTGAAAAGTATAGTTATCGTCGTGTTCGTACGGGTGACGATTTGAACGAATACGCGCGACGACCGTACGATTCGATTTTAAACAATTAATTAAGTATTTCTGAAAATTTTAAATAAACGGAAGATATTTAGTTAATTTACTATGAATAACCACCTAAAATAATTTTATAAAACTTATTTTATAAACCGAGTCGTTGTATTTCAAAAACAACGAAAAACTGACATTTTAACGCGAAACCGAACCCACCGGGTATTTTGAATCATTAAATGAGGCCATTGAATGCACAACCACCACCCCATCTACCATTTCCATCTCAATTTTCGTATCTATCTCTCTCTCTCTAGAAAAATTTTCTCTACCTTCTCTCTACAAGATCTTGCTCCATTCTCGACCATTTCAACCATTCTTGGTGTCAAAACGACCATCTCATCACGTAGATCACAGAAGTACAAAGGAATCAAGCTTTTATCCATCATTTTCGAGGTAAAATTCTAGTTTGTATTTGGTTTTAGTGGGTATAACGACCCTTTGAGTTTGTTGTTTTTTTAACCGATACAACCCTTCGAAAACACTTAGATAAACATTTATGAACGACTAGGAAGCTTTAGGAACTAACCTGTAACAGATTTGGATCGAGGAGGAAGATGAAGTTGCAGGTTCGTGAAGGGTAAGGTTGGCCGAAGTTGCAGGTTCGTGAGGGCTACTTAGGCCGAACCTGCACGGGACACGAACCCTTTTGGGCGAACCTGTGTTCTGCTAGCCGAATCTTCGAGTGGGCCGAACCCTACCCAAGACAGAACCCCATGCCACGAACCTTTACCTGGCGAACCTGCATGAAACGGCCGAACCCTCCTCAGCCGAACCAACTATCTTCGCCGAACCTTGAGGGAGATGCGAACCTAGGACCCTTTTGAACTAGCCGAACCTTCTATGTAAAGCCATCTGGGCAGCGAACGTACCTTTTACTTGTTGAACTTAGGAAGGGCGAACCCTGATGAGATACGAACCTTAGCTCGCAGCCGAACCATCCTACAGTCACGAACCTACACATGACGTCTGGAGGTTCGCTAGTTCCATGCATCCTAGACTTAGTCATTTATGAAAATGGTGATTCTAGGGTGTGGAGTGCGTGGGAGCTAGTGTACACATGCATGCATGAAATGATCTTGCGTGTGTGCATGGAATGTCAATTGGGTTTCCTTACATAAAATCACTGCTTAACTTTTAAGAGCTAACATGGGCTGAACAATATGTGGTATAAATTGAGAATGGGCTAAAGAAATATGAGTTAGACTTCTAATGGGAATGGGCTTTCTTAAAACACTCTAACAACTCAACATGAGGGGTTGACATCTATTTAGTTGACCCAATATGTTGATGGGAAGTCAATTGGTGATCAAAGGCTAGCAATGGGCCGAGGTGCACCCAAATGGGCCAAACCTAAGCCCATCATATGTTAAATGCCATTTCAATAAAGTTAATTATGTTTCAACAAAAGAAAAATGGTTTAGAAATCTTATTGAAGTAAAATAAAGGATTTTGACTTAATATTTAACTTAAAATGAATTAAATTAGAAACATGTTAATAAAAGAACTTGTTATGATTAACTGTTGGGATACGGATTACAAATGGGTAATTAAGTTAGACTAGTTAGATTAAATCTTAGAATCACATTAGCAACATAGGGCACTTAGCTGCACACCGAGACCAAGACCTTAGATACGACGACTAATACGTATACTTATCGTATTCGAATTATTTTAAAACAACTCAGGAACTGAAGATACATAGTCTACAAACAAAGAGCGCGCATTTTGTGGTAGTACAGTACAGAGCAACACAGGTGAGTTCATTGCCCCTTTTCTAAACATTTTTGTTTTCAAACGCGGGGCTGAGAAGCATGCGTAAACTGTTTTATTTAAATTGTTTTACGTATATGCTTTTAATTATTATTTCTTATTATATATGTTGTTGATACTCCTAGACTCCTGTCTAGGTAATTGCCATGCAGAATTAACTAACAAGTTAATTAAATTACTCTTATGAGTAATACCTTAATTTTAAAACTCTAAACAAACCCTTAGTCCATCAAGCTCAAATCCAAGACTCTAAATTCAAAGTGGAATCAAAAGAACTAAAGCTTAAGATCAAATTCAATGGAATTTAATCCAGTGTGTGATCAGTAAACTAAGGATCCAAATCAAAAATCTATAATCAAGAATCTATAATCATTATGGAATCATGGAAATCAAAAGATCAGAATCAACAGAATCAAGTGAATCATGGGAATCATAACCGTGTGTGAATCATGGAAATAATGAAATCATTAATGCTTAAATTAAGGTGGATGTCAGTTGTATAGAAATCAAGACCACGTGTAACACATGGAAAGTCCCGGCATAAATAGTAGACTCTTGTAGTCAAGCTATATGGGCAATAACGAAAACTATTAAACAAATCAAAATCAGGAGAATCAAAGAAGATCAAGAATCAAAGGATACCCTTAAAGTCCCGGCATGTACAGTAGACCAATGGGTCAAGCTGATATGGGCATCATTAAAGTTCCGACACATATAGGTAGACTCCTTGTGGGTAATGCCTCATATGGGCCACGTGTGAGAGGGTACAACTTGGACAACCACCAACAACTAAGTCTAATTGATTGAGTCAAATAAGGCTCAATCATCATGTCTTAGTTGTATTTAAATGTTTAGTTACTAATTTAATTACTCATTTAATATTATATTTCTACAAATGCTTTGGGGTAATCATGAATACATGGTGAACTCAAGAGATCAAAGGTAAATTGTCACACCCCCAAATTCCCACACGTGGTGTCAGTCCACGTGAGTGTGACATGGCCAGAATCACAGCTCAAGGTCATATAGAACACCTCTATATGCGTTTACAATCACAATGTTTGACATACAAACAATAAAACAGTTTGCATCGAAAAATAATTTAATAAGTTAAGCAGCGGAAAATAACGTGTTTGATATATGCAGCGGAAAATAAATAGTTGTCAGACACTACATTGCATCAATACATAACATAAATAAAATTGTTTTTCAAAAGACAAATATCATGAATGCGGGATCCTATGCTCGTAATCCCTAATGTGCATTCCTGCTCCATAGCCTGCTAGCTACCTGAGAATACAAGCTAGAAAAAGTGTCAACACAATGGTTGGTGAGTTCACAGGTTTTGATATACATATATAGTAAGAAAGTGTGTCATGTTGTTTATCAAATGTTAGTACCGAGCCCTAGGCTCCAAGTGTCAGTGCGTCACTACCGAACTAGACCTGTTTGTACTTGCCTCCACTATGTCTCGTACACACAGTAAATTAGGTCAGAGTTTGCACGGGTTATGACATCCAGTCAACATTGTGCCCCGTGGGGTTGGTCATAACCTAATGTATCCATTCAAATCTACCACGTTGTTCGTACATTAACGGTAAGACTTTGTGAGGACTTGTTACGAGTTCAACACTTAATGTTTGTCCAATAAACCAGCATACACCAAAAATGTTTGTATAGTAATAAATGTTTGACTCGATGTAACTAGTATTCTCCCCCTATTTAAAGCGTTTGAAAAGAGTTAAAGAGGGGCCGTAAACTCACCTTAGTGATGAAAGTGTAAATCAAGCGTAAGCTCCTTCGTAGATCGCGTGTCGGTCACCGTCAACCTATATCGTACACCGTACATGAGTTTGTGTAACGACTGTGCTAGTGTTTGTGTTAGTGCTCGTGTTTGTGCCCAACAACCCTTGGTTGTTCATGTTTGTCCGTGTCGGTCCACAATGACCGTGTTTGACTGTGTTGGTCCACATTGACCGTGGTTGACTGTGTTGGTCCACATTGACCGTGTTTGACCAAAGTTGACCGTGTCAAGTCAACGACCCGTTGGTGAACCGCTTGTCGGTTGTGAATCATGTAGCAATCGTGTAAGTGCTCATCGTGTGCAAAATGCGCAAGTCGCGTATATGGACAACTTACTATTTATAGTAAGTTTCCATTTTTGGAAAGTTCACAAAGCATATCGATTTTATAGTTCTAGCATGCTCACTTGTCCTACGTGATCATGTTAACACATAGCACATCATCATACGAATTCATATAAGTAGTTTATAACATGTCAGCACACAAAAGTTTCCTAAAATGGAAAGTTTCCATTTTTAGCATATGTGACATCGGAAACCATCTAACTTAGCATTTAATCATCATATTACAACATAATAAGCCATTTAGCATGCCCGATTCATTCAACATGTTTACAAATTGGTTTTTCTAAAAATAAAGTTACTATAAATAGTAACTTTGTTGTTTTTGCATAAAAATGACCATCTAAGCATTCCTAAACCATTCTTGTGTCACAAATCATCATAATAACCAATCTAACATCATTTAATCATGTCAACATAACCAAATTCATCATCTATCCATATTTCATCGGCGAAAGTTACTATATATGGTAACTTTGTCCAAATGACCAAAATCAACATCAAATCTACTTTCTAAGCATTAGTATCCTCATATTATTCATCAAACAACATATCAATATACATGCATGTTTACCATATCATTCACATTATCATTTCATAAGTAAAAAGTTTCTATTAATGGCAAGCTTCACAAATAAGCCATTTTTGACCATTTCAACACCATCCATCCATGAAATCCCCTTCCAATATCATCAAGAAGTACATCTAAATATTAAAAATCATCCCACATGCCATGGATCATACATGCATGTGGGTTTTTCACTTGAAAATGACCAAATCACAATATTTTAACATACACAACTTCATGGCTCATCATAAATCGTCACATAACAATATCAAATCATCATAGATCATCTTTAATCACACTAAAATCATCAAACCCAGATCTAGAATTCGTGCATGTGGAGTAAGGGTGGTTGCATGTGAGTTTTAACACATGCATGTGTGTGTAATGGTGATATTAAGCTACCAAGAGTGATTGTACTACCTTCTAAAGCTTTGAAATCCCGATGAGAGTGATTCCACAGCTTCTGGAACAATGGATGATGCTGGTTTGCAAGAGTGATGGTGGCTTCAAGCTCTAGAGAGGGATGTCAAGACTCCAAATCTTCAAATTTGAGCTTTGAGGAGGTCTCCAATGGCTTCCTTGAGCTTCTTTGAGTGTTGCAGAGGTTAAAGATGGTGATAGGGTCGGGAAATGGAGTGTGAAGCCGAAGAAATGATGGTAAAGGATAGTATAGGCATCATTGTCTTGGTTTTATAAAGATTTTGTCGACTGGGTGGCTTCCGTACCGCGATGGGGCCTCCAATTCTTCTCCGCGTACCGCGGCGGATTTCGGGAGTCAAACCTTGCGATGTAGGTCGCGCACCGCGACGATGCTTCTTGTTGGGCCATCGCGTACCGCGATGGGCCCCTGGAGAGCCCAATAAGCCTATTTTAATGGATTTGATCCATTCGTCGCCGTTTTCACGTCTACGAACTATCATTTGGCTTCGTTTGAACTTCCAAGTTCAATGTGGGAGTGTTTCGTGAGGTTTCGAGTGTTGTGTTACACAATGTGCTAGACGTTCACCAACGTTCGTGTGTTTTGACACGTGTGTGCTGTTTGTTGATAATTCCACGAATTATCTTGTTGTGTGTCGGTGTTCGTACTGTTGTGCCACGTGTAAATAAAGCATTTAAATAAGCATTTAAATAAAATCAAAGCTGACCTGGAAATTACGGGGTGTCACATAAATCTATTTGTGGAAATCAAAATCTAAAATTGAAGGTGAATGGAGTGAAACGCTTTATTATCATTAACAACAATATGCTAAGCAGTCCAGTGTATGGTGGGACGGTGGCTGGGGCTTGTCCCCTACATATGCCCTATATATAAGCATACTTGATTGGATAGCATAGGTGGTTGTTGATGAGGTTAAGGTTGTCATTTTGGGGGATCAAGGTAAACATTTTCAGGGTAAACAAATTCTATGAATCAGATACTATGAAATCAAAGATGTGGAATGAAACGTTTAATTATCACCAGGAACAATATATCATGTAGTTTAGTATGTGGTGGGACGGTGGCTGAGCGGGTGGTAAGTTCGACCCTACATATGCCCTATATATAAACATACTGAACTGGATGGTGTAGGTGGTTAACGGGGAGGTTAAGGTTGTCATTCAAAGGTTATTCAAATTCATTTTTATAAAACTACATGAACTCACCAACCATGTGTTGACTTTATTTTTGCATGCCTTCTCAGGTGACGAACAGGTCAACTAAGGAGTTATTTCTTTTGGACTAGGATACCAGTTAGAGGACCTAGCTTTTTGGACCTGCATATTTTTGAAACATCATTTCACATATTATTTTGTATATCTTGTGCAGATACAAGATTGAAGACTTATGATGTTGATAGTAGATTTACATTGTTAATTTATGAACTAAACTGATGTAATTTAACTTTATAATTCTATTTTCATTTAGCAGTTTCTCATTTATATATCATGTGCAATGTAAACAATCTGATCATTCCGATTATCACTCACGATATCGCGCCCCGAGACCTTTCCGCCTGACGGGGAAGTCGATCCAACCCCGCCGGCTCGGGGTGTGACAGCTTCCATCGATAATAGTCCTTGTAGAGGCTGATAGAGCTGGGTTGAAGCTACTAGTATCGTCAAAGGGTCATTTAGGTCCTTCCATGTTTTGGCTGAACCTATGACCATCAATACTATCTCGGGTCCATCGATACTACTATATTAAGGCAATCCAAGTGTTACTTACTACAACAAGACTAAATATGAACATTTTTAAATATCAAAACGATGGAAGTAAATGGTATGGAAACGGATTGAGGTTAGCTAGGATATAACCGATTCTAAGCAACTCATACTTGACATTTTTCATGAATTAAACATAGAATTTGTCAACACTCTTTAACTGCACATGTATTTAGTAATAACAAAGCCCTAATAAACTTGTTTAGTCGAATTGAAATCGATTACGAAGATTTTTGAAAACAAACATTTTTATTACATATGCTGATAAGGTTGTTAGAGTTCAACATGTTTTCAAACGCTATCATGTATAATACTCTAGTATGAATTTCAATTCTAAATTTCCTGACTCGTGATTAAACTAAATAGTATTCAAATACAAGTTATGTTTAAGACTAATTAAATATCAAACAAGTAGGATAACTTGGCAGACATATGGTGTACACTTAGAAACTCTAACACCTAATCCCAACATCATATGATCAAATACTCACAATTATGAACAATATGTAAATCAAACTCAGGTATCTGAACACAACTTACTCAACAACAAAAAAATCAAACTCAGGTATCTGAACACAACTTACTCAACAACAAAAAGCGCATGCATCCACTAAATCAGAGAATCCAATTACATAACTACAAGATGAGTTCATTTGCCCTTTTTCGTATCCTTTTGATTTATAAATGAGATGGCTATGAGAATGAGATAACTATAGGATAAAGATGGCTATGATTATAACTATGAGATGACGATGAAATATAATTAAATTTGATTACTAGTAAGACTGTATGGATCATATCAATGTGATCATGTGACCATATGAGAATTCAACTGCCTTAAGTAACTTTTTAGTTCGTTTACCATTAAGTGGCAGAGGCCAAACCGATGGTAACGTAGTGGTACCATAATTTTAACAAACTTTCAGAGAGTGAGGTCTGTACGTTATGCGTATCATATACATAACTATCTTGGGCGATATCGTATGACCAGTAACAGGGCGACAACAGTCAAGTTTGGTAAAAGACCGCTTGGGTGATAATAATGAGACAAAAACTAGTATTAAATCAACCACAACTAATCTGTAGACTAGCAAAGTTCGAGTTGATCATGGGTCAACCATGGTGTTGCTTAGTGACAGATAGCTGTGAAGACAAATAAAGATTGGGATTTTAAAATGAATGATTGTAGGTTGGAAGCACTGTGGTTTGACTTAGTGTTAACCACCATGTTGTCCAATTGAATTCATTCATCGTTTATAACTATTTCTTAAATGGGTTGACTTTCACTTCTATGTTAGAAGTGAGAAACGATAAACTCATCTAATAAGAACTCAAGGGATGGATGGGAAAGAGTGCTAAACATATATCTTTTAAACACTAAGTGTTTACCATTACTTAAGTTATGGTAGTATACACTATTTTAAATGATTATTTCTATATAATAGCTACGTATGGTAGTTATGTCTAATGGAAAAAAAATTGTCTGTGCGTAGTGTATCATTTTTAGTTTCCAATAAACATAGGGTTGTTTTCGGTCAAGTGTGTGGTGGGCTGGCGGCTCCACTTGTTAGTATGTATGCCCTATACATAAGCATTACTTGGCTGGATGGGGCTTGATATGCACAAAGTAGTTTAATTAAAATTAACAAAATCCAAACTAAACTAGACACTAACTAATACTCTAGACCCTCTAAAACTAAACTACTGACAGGAAAGTAAACCTATCGAAATTAGTAAAGTAAAAAGCAAGTCCGGATATCGAACCCACATACTTCTACAGAAAATGTTAAAAATGCTAACAGACTCAAACACTTATCTATTCAATTACAGTTAAATGAAAATTATAATTGGAGGGGGTTTTTACTAAATAATTAAAAATATGATAAAAAGAAAGAATGACTGAAAACGAATTGAGTCTGAAAACAGGAATTAACTAAGATTTTATGATGATTAAAGTACTACCTAGGTCTGAATTCTATACATGCTCAACAACTCTTCTATCCATTATGGAACTAATGTGAAACCAGGATCTTGAGATACTAAACTTATAAGTAACCTAGAGCATCTTCAACCCTTTTAAAAGATGTTAACTAAGATACCTAAAAGCCGTTAAACTACCGGTTAGATGGACTTCCTTCACAGGTCACCCAATCCCCTTAATGACATATACAATAGGCAATCTACCTCACAACACGAGAGTCATAAATACACCAGAGTGCAAGGGATAATTAGGAATCTCTAACTGGATTTGGTAAACAAGAAATGACAGATAAACTAGAAAGAATCTCCTCACAAAGCCTTTGACTAGCAACCTAACACACAAGATAAACCGACAATCTCTCACTTTACAGCTTTTGAGATTGGTTGAACATCTAAAACATCTAAATCATGAAATCCACTCCTATGGAATACTACGTCTAGCAAACCATTCAATAATCAAAAACACACAGTAATTGATCTAACATGTACCTATGTTGTGAAAGACATTCACCAAAGCACATGAGGAATAAATAATCATGCAATAGATGATTCTAAATATGTGTATACATCCAATAATCAAAACCAAGTCTTTATGTCATTAGTTCATCACAATCAAATGTTCCAAAATCAATATAATTAACGTCAAACATGCATATTCATCATAACCTAGGTAGTTCTAAGGGTTTAGCCCATAATCATTTCATAAACAATGAAAAATCTTATCAGAAACTGAAGTGAAAACATGAAAATTCAGTAAAAAAACGAAGAGAAATCAAAATCAAATGTTTTACACCCTTGATTATGAATCATAGGGCTTCCAAATGTCAGTCCTTGCCTTCAAGATCTTAATCACCTTTTGTCGCCTCTCCAGAACTCTCTGATTATCCCTAACCCTCCTTTTTCCTCCCAGTCGTCTTTTAATCGAGAAAAACAAAATTTTCTGGGATTCTCACTTCGTCGCGTACCACGACAGGGATTGGACTTCGCGTAGCACGACGGGCAGCAAAAGCCGACAAAATTGTCGGGTCAACCCAAATGATTAAGTTAAGGGCATTTTGGTACTTTCCACCTCTCGCGTAGCGCGATAGGGTTAGATATGGTCCTCGCATAGCGCGGCGGGCTGCTTGTTCTTGATTTCGTCATATCTCTAATTCCCGATCCATCCTCTCACTACCGGAAGCCCTTTTCTCTGCATTTTTGTCTCGAATATATTCGTTTATGGCCTACTGCAACAATCAACAGAATGTTAAGAACCAGCTGTAAATAATCAAAAATAAAACAAAATATATACAAAAACAAAGAAAAACAGAGTACAGAAACATATGCGTTTTACAACACATCACATCCCAACACTTAACTCTTTTTCATCCCTGAAAATGAAGTATGCAAATGGAATCACAGTCAAGCAATAGGATTTCAATTCAATTACGCTTATTATATTAAAATCATATGCATTGGAAAAGATTGCAGGTATGTTTGTCCTTCTAAACCCAAACACCGACTACTAAGTTCCTCAATCATGATTCGTTATATTCATGTTCTAGCAATCCATCTATGGAACCCAAACTTAAGAAATAAAGATTTACATTGATCCTGAATTCAAGCTTTCAAGGAGAAAGGTTTTTTTTTTCTCATATATAAACAAACTAATAATCGTTAAAATCAGATTATTTTAAGATGGAAGAGGATGAAGGTATGAGCATTTTGCTTTTAGTTATCTACATTTTTTTTCTTTTTTTTTTGTTGAACCTAACTTAGTGGTGTTTCAACCAGGCTGTAACCCGGCGTGTAACACATAAGTTGCAGCTCATTTCTTTTCTCTTTTATGCTAGCTCATTTGGTGGACTGGGGCGCCATAAAACACGAATTTATTCTCATAAAAAGAGTACATATGTGCTAAAAATCAAATTTTAAAGACATTAGTTTGTTATTATGAAAGGGTTCCTTTAATAACAAGAAAACAGTTTCATGACCCCAAATCCCTTAAGATGTTTTTCATAAAATTCATGCAATTAAGTAATGTTATATCAATCTTAAGGTACATATAAGTCAGTCGGGCCTACCCACATATCCCAAAACCAATGCATAGATCAAATCAGTTTTTTAGGTTAGAAACCATAAAACCTGACTTTAACTGTCATTTTCCATTTTAAAGTTGCAACCATGTTAAATTTATATACAAAAATGAAAACAATTGACTCAAATGACTTAAATTACTCTAAAGTTAAAAATAAAACGCAATTTTCCATCCCCATACTTAAAATCTACATTGTCCCCAATGTAGAGATGAAAAACAACGAGAGAGAAAATAAAATGAAAACTAGAAAAAGCTAGTTACAAAACAAGACTGTCGAAGTACCAGTCTTTCCCAAAGAAACTGCTATCCAAGCCTGATGTGCTCCAACATGTCACAAACATACTGTAATCTTTATGATTTTTGTTATCTAAATTAAAATGTAATGGGGTTATATTATAATAAAAGAAGTTCATATGGTTTTGTTAACTCAATTCAAAATTTAAAACACATACATACATACATATAGAAAATGGGATTTAGTTCTAGATACGAATTTATCTTATGTCAAATATATAACGGTTGTTCAAAAAGAATTTTATTTAATTTAAATAATATACTTGATTTAATATAAAAGTTACTAAGATACTTAAAAACTATAGTTTATTTATAAATGGGTTATAAAACTTACTATATAAATAAATTTTTACAAATAATTAGTTAAAATATATAGTAATATAACTAAAACTTTATATGGTTATAAAACTTATGAAGTTTTATTATTTTTTTAACAAGTTAAGGTTAATTATGACATTATAAACTAGATTTATAAACAATTAGTACTTGTTAGAATTTTATAAATTTATTTAAAAGATTTCTTTTATAAAATAACAAAGCAAATTATAGGGGAATATTTGTTAAGGAAAGTTGTGGTACAAAGAATCAAAACATAGTAACACAAGGGACCTAAACTGTAAATATCAATTCTTTCTTCCTGCTTCTTTCTTCAGCCACGATCGACAATACCATCAACCGAATTTGAGTTCAATTCAACCAAAAACGCATGTAATCAATTCGATTGTAAATGATAACGCGTTTTCTACACGATCTTAATCAAACCCGAAACATTTAATTTGAGAATTAAACACTGTGAATGCAAGAACCTATAACCGAACAAATACTCGTTAAATATAACTTCAATTCGATCCAAATCAACACCAAAATCAAATTCCTTCGACAGAAAGTTAGGCGACCTGATTTTGAATCTATTGAGACCAACAAGTAACTTTGAATCGTCCCCAAGCTCTGAGTCCAAGTCGACGAACATTCCAAACAAAATATCATTCAAACACAGTCAAATCAGAAGCAAATCAAGTAAGTAAAACATCACCTTTCCAATAGGATCCGTAGTTTTATTTCTTTTCATTATACTGTACAGACACTTTTTATGTATATATTATATAATTTGTTTTGATTGGTTGTTTATTTTTTTAATTTGTATGTACATTGTGTTTGTTTCATATGTGTATATGTTTAAACAAAAATAATATTAAATTAATGAAATTAATGATAAAAACGAAAAACGTTAAAAATAAATTTTATTAATGTTTAAATTATTAAACGTTAAAAATGTTTAAATTTATAAAATTAAATTTATAACATTATCAATTTTTTTCTAATTTAAAGTTTGAAAAAAAAAATATTAAATTTTTTAAGCTTTTACGTGGCGTATATCACCATACTATACGTATAAGATTTCAATGTTGAAATAGGCTAAAAACAAGTTATTTTAATCAGAAAACTTATACAGCACGTACAGTACCCTACGTAGCGTACAACACAGAATTTAGCCAATCACATCTAGGAATTTAAGGTTGCAAATGTCAGATATCGTACGCCACGTAAGAAACTGTACGAGTCGTACAACACGCAGAAAACAAGGCTGCAGATGGTTCTGTACGTGTCGTAAAAACATACAATACGTACAAAAACTGGTGGGGTATTGAATTAAAAAAATGTGGTGTGTGAATAATCATTCTCAAAATCATCCATGAATTATCTTAACTCATGCATTTAAAACCACGTAACTTAATCATGACTTAATATCATGTTATCTACAGAGATTAGCAAGTAAAGAATTAAAATTTTGAGTTTGTAATAGAGTTATAAATATAGTCACAAATGGATTGGAAGATCAAGTTTAATTCTAAAGTCTGAGGACCTTTAGCGATGATTAAAACTGTCGATGATCCATGGCTGAAAGTTTGTGCAAAATGGTGTGGGTAAAGAATTATGCTTGGCAAGTTAAGTTAACCCAGGTTTTCAAACTCAAAACAGACCAGTTAATTCTATTAACCACACACTGACACTGTTGAACTAAATATAATTTTTTTTTTAATGAATTGCATATAGAAATTTTATAATAATGTCACGTCATCCGGTTTTTAATCTGATTCATTCAACTCAACCGATTCAACCAGTAAACCAATACAATAATGACTTCAATGTCTAAAGACTCGTTTCCTTGAACTCCCATTAAGAATTTTCTAAATTTATGAAAAGTTATAAAAGGTTCAAATTGTTATTCGATAGGATCTTGTCTATAAACTATCATAATTTGCAATTGTTGAGATCATAAGCCATATAATGTGAAACATTTTCCTTCAAATAAAAAGTAAAATTCTTAAATGAAGAATCTCTTTCATTTACCATTATGTGTACAACATCAAAAGACAAGAAATTGTAAGTTTCATGACTTTCTTCTGCTTTTTGTTTTAAATTCAAATTTTTGGCCAATTGGGAATGCCACAACTAAGAGATTAAAACAATCCATTGGAAAAAAAAAAACCTAACATAGTAGTTTAGTTAATGATGATAACAAAAGCTGCATAAAATTATGTTATTTATGAAACCAATCAAATCAATGTATTTTAAAGAAATAATTAATGAAACTAAAGAAACATTTAACTGCAAGTGAGAAGGTAAAGATAACTAATTTCAACATTTCAATGATCAAAATAGGCTAATTTCTTCACAACTTCAGAACCCCTTAAACAGAAGGTAAGAGATTTACAAAACATACCAAACCCAAATTCCACAAAAAACAAGAAACCCTAATTCAATCCCAAAACAACAATCTCTAACCACTGGTAAACTTAGTAACAGCCTTGGTACCTTCAGAAACAGCATGCTTCGCCAATTCACCTGGAAGCACAAGCCTCACAGCAGTCTGAATTTCCCTCGACGAAAGAGTGTTCTTCTTGTTGTACCTCGCGAGTCTCGAAGCTTCCTGAGCAAGCTTCTCAAAGATGTCATTGATAAACGAATTCATGATTCCCATCGCCTTGCCGGAGATCCCGATATCAGGATGAACCTGCTTCAACACCTTGAAGATGTAGATCTTGTACGTCTCGATTGATTTCTTGTGCTTCTTCTTCTTGTCTGTCGATGCAGCTGATGCGTCCTTTGGGATCTTCTTCTCTGCTTTGGGTTTCTTCTCCGCCGGAGCTTTTTCCGCTGCGGGTTTCTTTCCAGCAGATGCCTTTGGTGCCATTGATGCTGTTGAAGATATTGGGGATGTGCTAGTGATGATGAAGACAGAAGACGAAAATGGTGATGTTTTTGAGATGATTGTGCGGGATGTGTATAAATAATGTATTGTAGGATGATATGATTGGGTGGATACTAACGACACGGATTACGATCTCTAGCCGTTCATTTTTTGGTTAGGGAATTGAACGGCCGATCAAGTCACTTCTGAAATTTTTGAAACATCGAGTTTCCTGGCGGTAGGATGAGGAGTTCCAACTTGAAAAGTGAATTCAAATCTTTTAGTTAGTTTTGCGTTAATAGAAATAAATATAAATTCTGATTGTGTTTATTGAAAATAAAAATAATCCATGAACAAAAATTATTAAAAAGAAATATAATTACAGAAAAGAAGAAATCATCTATAAATTTAAACCCGTGCTATAATTTCTTCAAATTTATAAAAAATAAAATGTAAGCTAAACTTTTTGATATGTTTAAAGGAAGAAAGGATGGAGATATATAGGAGGGAGGATGTGAGCATGGCTTGAGGAGAAAGACGGAAAATTGACAAGTTAAATGGAGGTCTTATCGATGATTTAGGTTGAAATTTAGCTTGAAAATTTTGTTTTGTACTCAAGTTAATTGACTTGAAATTTGGCTTGTAAGAAATCTCAAGCAACTAATCGACTTGTTTTTATCTTATGACTATACATAATGGAGAAAAGAGAGATAATGTGGTATTTCTTAAATTTAAGAAATGTACAATAAGGAGAGCATCAGGTACAACTCTTAATGCAGGGCTCTGTTCCTTCAACCCTCATCTGGTGTAAATTCGAACCGCTCACCTCACGAAAGCAGAAAGACTTTTCGTCTAGGGTTTTCATATCTACTCTTGCTTTCTACACTTGGTATCAAAATCATCTTATAACTATATATAATGGAGATAAGAGAGAGAATGTGGTATTTCTTAAATTTAAGAAATGTGCAATAAGGAGAACATCAGGTACAACTCTTAATGCAGGGCTCTGTTCCTTCAACCCTCATTTGGTGTAAATTTGAACCGCTCACCTCACGAAAGCAGAAAGACTTTTCGTCTAGGGTTTTCATATCTGCTCTTGCTTTCTACACTTGGTATCAAAATCATCTTATAACTATACATAATGGAGATAAGAGAGAGAATGTGGTATTTCTTAAATTTAAGAAATGTACAATAAGGAGAGCATCAGGTACAATTCTTAATGCAGGGCTCTGTTCCTTCAACCCTCATCTGGTGTAAATTCGAACCGCTCATCTCACGAAAGCAGAAAGACTTTTCGTCTAGGGTTTTCATATATGCTCTTGCTTTCTACACTTGGTATCAAAATCAATGGGTTCATTGCATCCGAACGAGGACGATAACCAGAAATACGAAAGAGGGAGTCATCAGTTCTTGGAGTCTCCACTTCTGAATCACAGATGTAGTATGAGGTAATCGTCAATTCTTGGCTCCACCTTCAAATTTTGAAAATCGCCAATATCTTCTTTAAATTAAATCTCCTGCACATTTGAAAATTCAGAGATCAATTTGAAATTGAAGACATTCGTAACAATACTGTTCTTCAATCAAAGAAGCTCCTCAATTTGAAAACGCGACATTGTGCCTCTCCTACGATGCCCAATTTCTTAACATGATTTCTTATATGTATGTTTTAAACGTGTAAGTTTACTGGATGTTTGGTTTTACTTTATAGGTTATGTTTTTGCAGCTCCATGTTAAAGAGTTTTTAAGGTACATTTACTCAAACCTTTGAATGGTTATGATTTCACTCAAACCCTTGAATGGTTGCTCAAGGAGGTTGTTAATTTTTTTTTCTTGCCGAACATTTTAAATTAATCCATGGTTAAAGAACTTAACAGTATTATCTGAACATTTTAAACAGGAGGCGTGGGTTATGAAGGTTATGTGAGAATTTTCCTGAAAGAACTTGAGTGTTCATTATTGATCATATTTTGGCAACATGTAATTAATTTATTGTTGAAGTATGCCCTTTAGATTTATAATTTTCACTGCCATTTTAATGCATTATTTTTGAATTAAAATTATCTTTAGGTGGCACGATGCTTATAGTCGTTGACCTAATCAAGGAACGTGGAGTGAACAATAGGCATATAAATGTGGTAAGTTGGGATTTTCATGATAGGTCTTGATAGTTACATCCATTTTAATGCATTCTTTTTTATATTAAATTCAACATGATTGTTTTAGGATTTTGTGAATAGGTTATGTAATTAATATATATATTTTTTAATTTCGTTGGCCGTTTGCTGATCTTTTTCAATTGGTTTGTTTTTTGGCAGTTGGGATTTGTTTATTTTTGTTACATTATAGCTCACCAATTTGGTTTTAGTTTCTTCTTTGTTGATATCTAATTACTGCATTTGTTAATTGCTTAGGTTTCAATTCTGATCGAAGGTTTCAATGGCTTGCGAATGAATTGTTAGAATATTAATTATGCTTGATTAGGGGGGAATCCTTGGAAAGGCAGGTATTTCATGTTCTCTCAATTTTGGATTGCTTTGATATTTTTTAATAACAAAGGATAGAGACTCAAGAGGCTAATCTACTTTTTGTGCAAATAAAAAGACCATTCACTTTATGTTAAAGATTATTCTTTTTGAACCAACGCTTTGATTTTAAAGTTTATTTCATTTGTACTTAGCTTTTTAATTGCAACTGACTCATTCAGAAAGAAATTTATGTTTGCATATGTAGCCTTATACATGTGTATATGCAGAACGAGAAATTGACATTGTTTTATTTCATATTGGTCAATATTTCTTATTTTTGCTTCATATAGGGAATTGACAAGGTTTAGGAAGAAACCAAAAACCCCACCTTATAATGTTTATGCTACTCCTAAGCTGCTGGCAATTGCTAATAAGGTGATTAATCATCATTTCTGTAACACCCTGACCGATTGCGGAAACGTCGGGATGCCACAAGGGATGTGTAGATTGTTCACAAGCTCATGGGCATCTAAAGTATCATCACATAACAATTAATTCAAATAAAGTATTTACACAAAAATCATGTTCGTCATGATTCAATTTCAATGATTACTCAAAAGATGTAGCTAAATTAACTAAATCATAATCTTCATCGATCCACTTAATTTAGCTAAGTCCAAGATCTTATGTGATGAGTCCAAAAGATGTAAAGCTACCCTGCTCTACCTACTTATCGTCATGTCCCGAAACATGTAGAAAATCAAGTGTCAACTACGGGATTAGTTGGAGAGTAATCATAAGTTTTATTTTCTTCAAAATGTTCATAAAAGTTTAAAGAATAACTCATGTAAACCTGTAAAGTAACATCAATCTGTATAACCACAACAGACACATCAAGTCAAATAATCCAAGTAATAACAAATAATCAACCAAACACAATCATTCAATCTCATCCAACATATCAAATCAACCATCAATAATCATCATAATATTCTCGTTATAATATTCCGTGGAGGACCTTAGTCAACTCAATCAACGGTGTAATCATCGCGAATGACCGCAGTCAATTCAATCAACGATATTCTTAATAATCATAAGTATCCATATTGTGCACCGTTAAGAACCGAAGTCGACTCAATCAACAGTGGAATCACCGCGGAGGACCGTAGTCAACTCAATCAACATTAATTCAATCATCGTGGAGGACCGAAGTCAACTCAATCAACAATGACTCACTCAAAATATATCATCCCATAATCACAATTTATCTCAATAATAATCCCGGTTCCACACTTGTTATATCAGAATCAGATTTATTTTGGTATACATGTTTCACCCCCCGAGTTTAAAGCAAAAGATTTAAAAGGGGGTTATAAGAACTCACAGTGATGTCTTATAGTTCAGTGATTTGTAGAACGCGTGCTCACTATTGTGAAATCAATGGCGACTCAACAACATGTGCTAGATTCAATATTGTTTGCAACTTATAAGTACGAGTTATGATTTAGTAGGTTAACCCTGAAGTTGGTTAACTTTTATAACTCTTCATTATTTGATTTGATCTAACTCAATTGTGATGTAATACACTATCACTTAGCCAATATAGGTTAAGCATTAGTATATTGTACCTTCTTGGTTTATGTGGTTGAACTTGACCTAAACCTTAATAGGTTACACGAGTTTTGAAATCGTCATAGTTCAATTAGTATTTTACCCATATGTTAACCTACAATGGTTTTCATTATCTAGTGTGTTCACACGATAATGTCATAAGAACTTACTCATTTCGTAAGTTGCAAGTGGGTTTAACTAATATTAGGTTAATCTTTTAAAAGTATTTCATCAACTTTGTAGTAAAGTTGACTGCTTTATTTTACAAATATCCTTTTTGTTGTCTTGATTAACAATTTAGTGTATTATAACCCTTTAATATGTTTTAACACTATGTCTTGTAATTTAAAACACTTGGGTTAAGATTTGTCCATATTTTTAGCCAAAATTTAAGTAAACTAAGTGAGAACAACTTTAACCAGTTACACCCATCCCCAATGTTTCTCGATTAATCAGCGAATTAGATGTTTTTGATTTGTAGTCGCCGAGAATAAAATGTTCTCGTCCCCTATTTAGTGTTCTCGGCTAAGGATAGTAAAGAAGGAAGGTTCTTGACCAAAGTCAAAAAGGAAATAGGGGTTCTCGATCCTAAGAGGGGTTGTCGGCCAAATATCTTTGAGGATTAAAAGGTTTTCGGCCAAAGATGGGTTCTTGGTTTATTTGATTAGCCGGGAACGAGAAAAGAGAAAAGAAAAAGAATTTCTTTGTTCATCGTCTTTAACCTTTCAACCCTAAATAAATCTCAGTTCATTGCAGGTTTCTATCCACTTTATAATCTACTTGTTTAAGATCTAAATAAGTTGAAAAAAAAGTTTGAAGTTGGAGAAATACAATGGTTTCATTTTGAAGTTAAAACTGAAAGAAGAAGATGTAGATCTACCTGCAAAACATGGATGTGAGCTTGTTTTCTTCGTGATCTCGTGTTCTACTCGAGCGGAGAGTCGTTTTGACACCAAAATTACCCAAAACGATTGAGAAATGTAGAAGTTATGGTTAGGGTTTTTAGTGAGATGTTCTAGAGAGAGAAAGTGATGGGAAAGAGCTTTTAGAGATAGGGAGATAGCTGTGAAAATGAAGAAGATGAAAATGTTTTCCCTTTTTATACCCCGTAACAATCCCACGTGCTCGGTTACGTTTATTTCACGTTAACACCTTTTAAATTGTTCGGTTTTCACGTAAATTATATTTTAAATTACGAAACATTTAATAAAAACGATTTCGTTTAATAAAATGATTTTATTTAAATCGGTTTAAGGTAGTAATTCCTAATAACGTTTTAACTTCTTCTTTTTTTTATTAATTAAATATCATAATTATTATTTCGGTTATCTCATCGAAACGCGTTGCTTACGTACGAATTCGTAAAGATCGTCACCTTTTCGAATTCAACATTCGCATCGTATTTCAATTCGATTTACGATTTATGGAACATCATTTCAGTATATTATTTCTAATAATTGTATTCGTGTGAATCGTCACCCACTCAAACACACTATTTAGCTAATATTTCTGAAATAACATTCGCGTTTTAATTATATTCGTGACCTCACAATCTCTTAATTATCTTCCAATATCTCTCTCATCATTTTAATGAAATATATTTATCAATTATCCATTTCCCAATCCTCAACCCCACTAAATCATCACTGACACATCCATGATAGACCGAAATAAGTTTATGTATAGGGCATACGTAGGAGTCGGTCGCAACCTATCCAGCCGCCGTCCCACCACTATTTCAATAAACCATGACCATGTGTTCTTGACTATATTTAGTGACCAAACCATATCCCTTAACCATTCCAAAACAAAAACCCAGTTCATATCGTATTCATTCAACTGTTATAAACACTGTGGTTCAGTATAGTTATATTTCAAACTAACTACTGTTATAAACATTGTGGTTCAGTATAGTTATATTTCAAACTAACTTCCCCATGGTTGAAGCTTAATAATCATATGTTCTCATCAATGCATACCATCAATATTATCATCAATCAAATCAATAATCATCAAATTATCATAATAGGTTCTATCAATACAAGTTTATATTGTAAAGACAATACCTAAAAAACATTGATGTTATAATTTCTTTAAGGTAATGCAATCTTAAGGTAAGTTAAATACCTCCAATTTCCATTTTCTCTCATTTTTATATCTGAATTACGTAGTTTTTCGATTAAAAAAATGTGTAATAGAGTGCCAAATTGCAGCATTTTGATGCAAAATTTGTGATATTTGTGTGTTTTGCAACATTAGGTGGAACAAAATGAGTTGATTGCAAGAACTTAAAGCTTGATATTGATGGCTGCTAGAATAAAGTATGCTATGGTTTTCACTAATTCAAATGCATTAGTCAGTTGCATAATGATAGATTAGGTTTGTCTTGATATTGGACAAGTTAGAGTAGCAAAATTTGACAAATTGGGCCAAAATTGTCAAAAGTAACCTAAAGTTTATGCAAAAGTTTATATACAAATTTTTGTGATATAGTCATTGTATTAATACTTGATACCCTAATTATTTGTAAATATAAAATTTGGACCAAACATGTTTTAGCCTTTTAGGTAAATACAACATGTCCCATTTCAAGTAATACACGTTTTGATATATTACCTGGCCTACCCATTTTGCCGTCTCTATTGAAATATAAATTAAAATTAACTAAACATTACTGTGGAATATAATGTTAATTGTTCTATCAAGGCATCATATTAGGATAAAGTTTAACTAGTTAGCCTTTTTTTTGTTGGTTTTAGGATATTGCAAAAAATGTTAATTGTACACCTACGAATCAAATTACAGTTCTCTCTGTTAAATGTTGCTAGCACATGGCACATGACATCCATATTATGTGGCAGGCATTATTTCTCCCCCTTCATACTTTTCTGATAATGTGAGTTTTCCTAAGTACCAATTACTCACTATTTATTTAATTTTTTTGTGGTTCATCAAAATATATTGGGTTTTAGGGAGGAAGTGAAGTGGTCTGGTGTTGGCGAATTAATTCTGTTTTGGAGATGTCAATGGTAGCTCTGCCTATGATTACATAATGCATGACAAACTATTTTGTTGATCATATTATTTTATATACACTGCTTTGTTCCAACTATGCACAATCCCAAACACCGTTGAATGTCTTCTCATTCCGAATGATACCAAATATTTTTTTCAAATCTTAATTTTGAAATTTACTTGTCTTGGTTCCCCTAGTGTAAATTTTCAAAGCATTTTTCTATCAGCAGATCCAAGCTCAGAATGTTGTGATATGAACGGCCTCTATATTTCCTAAATTCATGTGTTTTTGTTAATTGTTGTGTTATGTTCTCAAGTCCTTTTTAATGGAGTTGAGGGTTACTAAAATTTTGGAAACAAATCAAGTTTTTTCCCCTCCCACATATGCACAATAGAGTAAATGTACATTGTGTGTATATTCTATAAATATTGTTTAGTAACAGTAGTTCAATTGTTATATAAAATATGTTTGAGCATGTTTAGGTTTTTAAAGGGCGAGTCATGTCGAATTCATTAGAAAATATGGAACTGTACTCCTACATGTTTTATTTTTTTTAAAAAAAGTAGGGTGTTATAGTTGACGATTTGATAACAGGCCGCCGTTGCCGCATTACGCGGGTGTCCTAACTAGTATGTATATATACATGTTATATCGAAAGAGATCATATATTAACCCATCTTTATTGGGTTAAATGTTTAACCCAAATAAGTCACTGAGAACAAGACGATGCACTTTTGAGGTTTTCAGTGATTTAATATCCAAGGGACTCATTCCATTAAGAACCATTAAATATGAAAGAATCAAATGAACTAATTTTGAATCACATGTTTGTAGGGGTATAAAAGTAATTTTCCTTTAAAGTAAGGGAACTTACTATTATACACTTTAAACTTGTGGCTAAATGGTTCCTTTAGTACTCAAGTTGCAATAGTTCTCATTTGAACATCCCCTTAATATCCAAAAACAAATATTGGTTTGAGAGGAAAACACTATTCATTTCGTACTACTTCTATTGCGTCATGTATAACTCACCTTTTTACCATTTTCTATTGATATCTCATTTCTTGTTCTCAGATCAGCCTCCTCATCGTTGCAACCACCTCACCGTCGCCAACTCCAAGATTTTCGCTCTCCCCTCTGACTACATCGCATCCACCTACAACGTTCATGCGATGTCACACCCCCAATTTTCAACTAACGGAATCATACCGTTTGGGACGTGACAAACCAGGATCTCAGATCATTAGACATAACGAAGACCTCTATATGATTTTCAAACATACTTTGGTCTAAATCTGTAATATCAAAGTTCTAACGTTGCGGAAGCGTTTTTAAAACAATAACAAACATAACGATTTGAAAAATGTAAATTACAAGTCAAAATCTTAAATGTTCAAATTCAAAACAACTGTAAGATAAATTATGCATGCGACTCGATCTCCTAGTCCATGCTTGCTTGATCTCGTACCTTAACGTCCTGAGAAAACATGTAAATCAAGTCAACACAAAGGTTGGTGCATACACAGGTTTAAGTGTTCACAAATGTTTGAAACAACTGTTTGAAATGAAATGTTTGCAGATAACATAATCACACATGCATAGTCATGATAGCTAGTCATTTGTACTATTTACATAAGCGGTCGACACCGAAGCTGACTGTTAGAATGTATTTTGCCTTTTCCACTATTGTCTAGCACAAACAATAGTAATGTGAATTGGCTAGTCAAACACTTGCGTAGACCTACAATCTACCAAGTGAGGTTTGTCAAACCTAATAGATCTATTTCCAACTACCATGCTTTGCACTACGGCAAACTAAACGGTTCGATATGTAAGGACTTGTAATGCTATGTTCGCACTTATAGTAAATAGCTAACTCATGCAAGTGATATGTATCTAAAAGTATCTGTTTGCACATGTTTTCTTCCCCAAAATAGTAAAATAAGAAAAGGGGCCGTGTACGCACCTTTGATAGTAATAGAATGATCAAACACACGTGAAATCGCGTAAACTGTCTTCTACGAGAAATCTGTGTTTCAACAATAATCGTTGTGTTATTCGGGATGTCGTTTTGTGTTTGAAATTACATACGTGTTAACACACGTATGTTAGAGTGTTAGAAATGTGTATAAATAAGTGCGTGTGCCTTTAAAATCGTTTAATAAAATCATATAGTCGTTTATGATTTTATTTAAATAAGCGTAATTATACGCGATTACGTTTTCGGGTTAAAATACAAATTTTATTATTTTATTTTGTTCGGGATTTCGTTACGGTTCCAACGCAACTTGAACGAGTTAAATCGGATTAAAATTGAATAAGTTATGATTTAAAAACCAAAAATGGTTTTTAAATACTAAAACGACAGAGGCAGGGTTCGAACCCCTGACCTCCTGGACACACAAACAAGCCCAAACCAGTAGCCCTTGCTCTGCATTTGCAACTGGTTTGATTTTCAATTAGTTTTAACCCAATTAAGCCGGGTTCCCTCTTGTTCCTATAATCGAACCAATTTACACCCAATTGGGCCCCAATTCGAACCCAACCGATCCCAAATCGATATGGCTTTGATTCCAAATATCCAAATGAGTTTTGTTGTATGTTTAATTTCTTTATTACAGCAAAATCATGGGGTTTTATAATCTCCAAACCGAATTCGAACTTTAGAATCTTTTCCTTTGATTCAAAACCTTCAAATTCGTTATTGTTATTCTGAAAAATCATAGGGTTTTCTTTCTACTAAGGATTTCGAAACCATCAGCATCTATCAATCTGATTTTCGTGTTCGTTTTCAGCAAAACCCCAACATGTTTATGATAAAGAACCCTAATAACTAGAACTTTATCAATTCAATGATGTTACACGAATTCAGTATGTGTTTATTCTCAATCGGCATATTCTGAAACTCCCTATGCATATTAATTTGATTATCAAGTTCATTTGATACGAAACCCCCAAATCGTTTTTCATAACAAGCCCTAGAATTCGAACTCCATCAATCCGTTGTAATTAGATGAAATTAACATGTGGTTTTCATTAAGAATGATATTCCGAAACTTTCTGTTGTGTTTGATTTCATTCTTAAACCCGATTGAGCAGAAACACCCAAATCGTTTTTGTATAAGAACCCTAGAATTGGGTTTCGTTGTTATCTGTTAAAATCAACATAGGATTATCTTTTAAAAGCCATATACGAAGCTACTAATGTAGTTTAATTTAACTTTTGAATTCGTTTTGTTAGAAATCCCCAATTCATCATGAATGATGAACCCTAGACTTAGGATTCATAAAATTAGATGTTTGTACACGATCTAAGCATAGGGCTATGCTTAGTCGGCTAGATTAGGTTGTGTAGAAGCGATCTTTTACCTGTTTTGATATAGAATTGACGATGATCGACTTTTAGCTTGATATTCGGCCGAGCTCTTGATCAAACTCTTCTTTCGTGGCTTCTAAGATCGAATTGGTATATAGAACAGATGCTAAAAGGGCCGAATATGGTATATGAGGCTTCAATTTGATGTTATGACTCCAAATGATATGATTTTGGTAGTGAGTAGTAACGGTTTCGACTCTTTGGCTTACAATTGAGTTAAATTTGACATAATTGGTTATCATAACCGATAGTCAGTGATGATAATCATCAATAGGATGATTAAAGATGTTTAAATGTTCAGTTACAACTCGAATTTTTGATGAATTCCGAAATTTCTTTTATTTTCTTACACGAATTTTGACTTTTTAAAGTCAAATCTTGTTTTTGCTTGATTCCACATTAATCCTTATGTATTAGATGTTTATAACCTTATGTAATCATTAATAGAATAGTCTAATATAGTTTAATTCACTTGTAATTGATCATAAAAGTAATCTTGGATTCCAATTTATTCTAAAAACCAAATTTTGACTTTTAAAGTCAAAATTGTATGCTTTAAACCAATTACTAACTTAATCCTTGTATTTTAATAGTTTTGGAACTGTTTTGTTTAGTTATAGACCTTCAAATTTGATTTTGTTCCATTTAGATTGATTTCTGTTAATTTCTGATTAACAAGAGTTAACCCGAAATTCCGAATTGTCGCATGCGACATCGTTCGAGAATAACTTTAGGCGCTTCAGGTACGAGTCGTTTATGCGGTGGTTCTAGGTATATGTAACGACTGGTTTTAATGGTCATGTGGGTTAATAAATAAAATTTCTGTGTGTGTGTGTTAGTATAACCCAAAGAGGAGGATGATTGTAAGTATCGGTGAAAACTGTGAGAAAAACGGAGTTCCTGATTCTTCGGAATCGTAAAAACGAGAAAATTACAAAGATATTTTGTTCTGGGACTCTTTGCGGTACACCAAGGTGGGTCTAAAGTTCCTTGGCGGTACGCGAAGGACTCAAAATATCTGAGGACTCCGGATTTTTTCGCGGTACGCCAAGAGCTTTTGAGCCCCTCTTAGCGGTACGCGACGAGTATGGCGGTTTAAATAATGAGAATTACATATCTGATTTGCATGTAAAATTTAAATTTGTGTTTTTCTCGAACATATTTCAACCCAAAGATGAACAGAGCGAATTTTGCTACCAAATCTCAGTTTTAAAGCCATCTAAACGTTCGGGTTGAGCCAGGGATCGTTTCTACAAGTTTGGATCGTTGTGTTGCAACTAAAAATCCGTTCAAAAGGGTAACGATTCGATCTCTCTACTGGTTTGATAGTGTATGGATTGGATCTGGTAACATAATAGTTATGGTTGTTGATTATTGCCTAGATGATGGCTAGGAATAATTAGAAACGAAGAACCGGATATTTTAACAGTGAAATCTTTGTTTTGAGCAGTTATAATGTCCCGTTATCATGAAAACCATGTCATTGTGTTTGATAACTAGTAGGATGATTAAATCATGGTTTTGAATGAGATATGCATCAAATTTGGACTAATCTTGTATAAAAGTAATGAATTGGTGAGTTTGGAGTTTAAAAGGAGGTTGGTTAGTGTTTAAACATCACCAAGACTGGTTAAATTAATGGGTGCATGTCAAGTATTTGATTAAATTCTTGAGAATTGAAAGTCAATGATTTTGACATAAATATAATGGGTAAAATGGTAACCTGACTTATGAACACCACATAATGAATAGTGAGATTCAAATGAGTTTGAATCAAGGTGTTATATGTGAAATTGTATTATGTGTATTGAAATAGTTGTATATGTGTGAAAATACAACTAGGGACTAGTGGTGAAAGTCAAGAGAAAAGTCAAAGAGTTGGAAAGAAGGTCATAGGTGCAGACCAATAGCTTGAATAAGGTAAGTCATTCGACTTACTAAACATCACATATATGTAGTAGAAAGAGTCTACTTGAGTGCTTGAATTATATGAATGGTGTTTAAACAAGTGATTGAAACTATTGGATGAGAAATTCATTAAATTGTGTGTGTTAAGATTCAAGATGAAACATATATGCAATATACTTGCATTAAAATAACCGGATGAGCCGGTGGTTAGCTGGATGAGTAATAATACTACAGGTGTGTGGATAGCTGGATGAGCCGGCAGAATTGATCAATTAAACCACTATGTGTGGATAAATCGAATGAGTCGATTATTATTAAATTAAACCACTAAAGTGTGGATAAATCGAATTAGTCGATTATTATTAAATTAAATCACTAGAGTGTGGATAAATCGAATGAGTTGATTATTATTCAATTAAACCACTAGAGTGTGATAATCAAATGAGTCGATTATTATTAAATTAAACCACTAAAGTGTGAATAACTGGTTAATCTGGGGACTAAATTGTTGAAACCACTAGAGTGTGGGTAATTGGATGAGCCAATAGAGTATAAATATTGATAATGGTGTTTTAAATTAACCAAAGGTGCTGGTAATAGAGTTGGATTAGATTATATGATCATAATGGTGTGTAATTAAGTGTGTTTAACTTATGAAATGGTGATTTCACGCTTCCGAACATGATTTTGCAGTAAAGTTTAAACTGGGACCAAAATTTGACACGTGTAAACGTGTGAGAAGTTTGGGTGTCACAATATATATATACTTTCTTCTCTCATTTGCTTCACTTTTTTCCTGTGATTTTCGAAAAGCTTTCTCCTTCAATCTACAAAACCCATCCTCTTCACTATTAGCACAAAACGTCTAAGAAGGCATACTTACACCGAAGCACCACCTGTTTGAAAACTGCCTTCAACAAGAATTGAAATCTTTTAGGTATGTTGTTTGAAAAACGCTAGAACTCTATACATGTGGCTTCTTCGCCTATTTCACCACTTGCAATTGAAAGGGTTCGTGATTATGGTTGTTTTTCACGTTATGTTCTCCAACTCCTGTTTCGACCACATGTCTGGGATTATGTTTCTATCCGTCAGAGTAGCATAGAGGTATGCTATTTGACAATTTTGTTATAATTACTCTGCGTTTTTGTCTATATACGTGGATTCAAAAATAAAAATAAAAAAACCCCTAATGTTGTGACTTTGCTTTGGTTTGATTTTCCCTTCAGTGTTCTAGACGCTTTGTCTGTTCCTATTTTGGTTGTGGACATAGTAGTGACCATAAAGTTTGCAATGGGTCTTTTACAATATTGGTGGTCTGGCCTTTGTTGTTTGTTGTTATGTGTTTGGGGATTTATTGTTGCCTTCTTTATAACGATTCAAATTGCATGTATATATTCTAAAAATTGTTTAGTTTATCTACGACAGAATCAGATGTAACCCAATACAGGTGTGTATTCTTTGGATTTTCGTATGTGCTTTCACTTGAATATAGATATCAAACCTTTTGATTATGCTAGCATGACAATAGTAGATTGAGATGAAGAGACATGTTCATATTAGCACTTAATAGTATTAATTAATCGTGTTTCTAGATTTGTGAATGCAATATTTGTTCGTTGTTAGTAATAGCTGCAAGCTAGACAACTCTTACAAGTGAACTTGAGATGAAAAGTTGTTACCTTGATGCTGAAAAGAGCTCCAAAGCTCTGATACTACTTGTAGGTCCCTAGCATGTCAATTCTCGAACCTTATCTATCAAATCGACAACAAATATCTTCTATAGTGTGCGGAATCCATAATAGAAGATAGAAAAGTTATAACATCTGTGCCGGAATCGTTACCGGAACAGTAATCTGTACAGTAACTTGTACAGTAACTCAAGTACAATCAAGGAAAAATACTTAGAAGCTATTTACATTCGATGCTAAACATAAACTATTACGTTTCTGAAATTCTGATTTAAACTTTATGGATTAAACAGTCAGAAACACATCAGACAATTATGAACAGATGCATACATGTTTAATTTGGTGTTATTAGGTTTAAACGTATGTGAGGATAAACAGAACAAAACAATATCAGTTGTTGTTACGGAATGCTAAACTGACGAACTATTCGTATAGGTGACGATCTGTACAAATAGATCTGATAGTTTAACGATCTGAAACGATGATTGAAAAGTAGAAAACAAAATCAGAAAGTGAAACGTACGATCGTGTTCGTACAGTTAGCGCTCTGTACGAAGACGCGCGTAAGTGACGTTTTCTGACGAAACGAAAACGAAAACGATTCGAACGATAATAAATCTAAGGAAATATAATATTTCCTGTTTTACAATTTTGAAACTCATCAGAAATAAATTTTAAAACGAAATTCTTTTAATTAAAACGTATAAAACATAAAATACGCGAAAGAAACAACGAAACGCGTAAAAATAATGAATTACGACAAATAATCCAAGAAAATTAAATACTTAGTATTTATTAGGAATTACAACCTTTAAAATAATTTAAATTAAAACCATTTTATTTAAATTATGTAATTACGCGCGTTACGATCCGGAAACGCAACGGGGACGAAAACCGAGCAACCGAAACGAACCCGAACACCCCCGGGGTATATATGGGTTGAATGAAGTCACCATCTTCATTTGAATGCACACCACTCTCTCTCTCTCTCTAAGATCCAACTCTTCCAAGCATCATAACTCCTTCGATTCTCAACGAATTTTGGTGTTCTTGGTGTCCACGCGAAGCTCTCGTCATCCTCTACACGGAAGTACAAGCGATCTGTGGATTTCTCCAGCCATTTTCTAGGTATGAGCAAAAGAAACTCACGAATATTAGGGTTTTGTTGTTCTTTTATTCGAACATCACCTTAAAACCGGCCATAAGTTCTAAGCTCGAACCCACACCACCTCGAGACTCACTTATGATACGAAACCATGGTGAAAACAACCTTCGAACCAGCTCAAACGATGATGATGGGCTGCTGGTTGAAACAGTGGGACGGCCGAACCTTTTAGGTGGGATAAGGAGGTGGCCGAACCTATTGCAGCTGTGTCATGAGTCACGAACCTTCAAGCATGGCCGGTGAACCTTCCCTATATCACGAACCTGTGTAATTCCAGCCACTGTCGACGAACCCAAGGGGGTTAGACGAACCCTTGAACGTGGAGTCAACAACCATCGACCCTCACCGAACCTACTGTCCTCTGCTGAACCCAAGGAGGGGCTGTGCGAACCTCCCATGACCGGGCGAACCAGCGCCGAACCTGAAACCTGTTGCAAACCTCAGGGAGTCACTAACCTGTATGAACGAACCCTAAGGTTCGTGGAGGTCCTCATTTTTCCAAACCTTCAGCCCAGCTCAACTGATTTCGGCCGAACCCTCATAAGGCTGCGAACCCTATCGCCGGCGAACCTGCATGGGAATGGCCGAACCCATGCATGGTTGTTGTACCTTGCGAACCTTAGCACCCCGAACTTGATGCAAATGCCGAACCTTGTTGTCGCCGAACCCTCCTTGGGCCAAGCATCTTTCAACAGCCAAGCATCTTTCAACAGCCAAGCAAAGTCAACCGACTTCTCAGGCCCAATTCTTAATTGATTCGGCCCAGTACAAGTGGGCCGGACTTGCTGCGGCCCATTGGGTCTGTTTCAGCCCAAATAACCCCCGGTCCAAGTAGGAGCCAACCCAAAGAACTTTTCGACCCATATGTGTTAAACGGCCCAACACACTTAATTGGCCCACGTGTAGCCTTAAACGATCAATGAATTTCTTAGGCCCACTCCTTGTTGGCCCAACATATTTATTCGATCCATTAAACCTTTCGGCCCATATTTGTTATTTGATCAAACACATCTTATTTAGGCCCACCTTAGTTAATTAGACCACGACAAATGGATTGGGCCACAGGGATACTTGGTCCAATAATTCGGCCCAAGTAGATAGGTTGGCTCAAGCCCAAAGCATTCGGCCCAATTTCATTTGATAATTCAATTAAAACAACTTACACGATTAGTGTGGAAACAAAAGAATTTGATTAATTCTAGAACTCATCACGTTTAAACAGAAGAAACATAAGCTTTTGTATTTAAAATCTTGTTGTGATGAAACTAAATTAAAATAAATTTTAAAGCAACAACGAAGTGTTAATCCGATTGAGTTAAGTGTTCTAAAGTCATTAACAAGTTAACAGGGCCGAATGTAGACTGAGACTCACAGTGTTAGCCAAATTTAGGGCAAACACCAACACATACACACACACAGATCAACAATAACATATACTTATAAGCTACAAACTAAGTGAAATCAGTACAGGATCGTGAACAACACAACAAGTACACACAAAGAGCGCGTGCATTCTTGTTTAGAACTTAGTCAACCACTTCAAACACATGTGAGTTCATTTGTCCCTTTTCAAACCTTTTGTTTTACTTCGGGACTGAGAAGCATGTTAAACAATTATTGAAATGTTTATTAAATGCTTTTACACAAATTTACAATGCTTATATTAAAGCATGAAATTGAAATACTTGGGCGGGAAACCAAAGACTAAAGCTATAGTGTAAATAGCTAATGCTATTTACTTTATACTTATTTACATTATACAAACACTTTGTGATCAAACTGGAAATTAGTATACTTTGAAAAACTATAAACTTGATACTTATACTATAAACGAGAAGTTTAAACTATATATTTGAGGCTTACAATATAGATTTGAAGCCTAAACCTTATACTAAACGCTCATGATATAAACTTAATACTTAAACTTTGAGCTAAATACTTATGTTATAAGCTATGTGCTTAAACTATACAATGGAGGTTTAACTTATAAACTCTATGTTTAACTATATACAAAATCTTAAGGCTTTGAAAATACTTAAACTAAACACTAATGCTTTATACAATTATTTCAGAAAGTTAATGTTCTACACCTTTAGTAAAGTATTAAATTACTTTACACTTACAACGATTTGCTTAAACTTAACTTGAAACATATATGCTTAGAAATACTTATATACGTGAGATGCTTGAAACACTTGGATGCTTAGGACACTTGAAATACTTGAAAACATGTGAATACTTGTTACACTTGAAATACTTGAAAACATGTGAATACTTGTTACACTTGAAATACTTGAAAGCACGTGAACACTTGTTATACTTAGAATACTTGAAACACGTGAATACTTGATACATTTGGGATACTTGAATACTTGAATGCACGATATACTTGGGATACATGAACACTTGGAATGCTTGATATATTTGGATGCTTGAACACTTGAATGCTTGAAACATTGGATGCTTAAACAAAAGACTGATTGACCACCGCGTGTTGACCTGCGTGTCAACCCCTACTAGTCATCAATGAAACTATGTGAATGCTTTAGACTTGTATGCATAAACTATTGGACATTGTAAGACAGACTGTTGGCCGCCGCTAGTTGACCTGTGTGTCAACCCCTACTAGTCATCAGTGTTCTTCTTTGTCAGAGTCATGTAAGACAGACTGATTGGCCGCCGCGTGTTAACATGTGTGTCAACCCCTACTAGTCATTCAGTGTTCTTCTTGATTCATCCATGGTTATGACAAGTGACTAGAATGATTGGGTTCTTCTCGTTGACTTTGTGTTAACTTGAAGGTTCCTCTATCATAACATGTCACGAGTCATATTTAGGATCATTATGGATGGATGCTGAATTTCTTAAGATTTCAGCTGTCCATAATGGTGCCTCTTAAACTTAATACTTATACGTTGTGGAATCAATAGTGTGGAGTGAAACGCTTAATTATCATTAATAACAATATGTTAAGCAGCCCGGTATGTGGTGGGACGGTGGCTGGGGCTTGTTCCCTACATATGCCCTATATATAAGCATACTTGGTTGGATAGCATAGGTGGTTGTTAGTGAGGTTAAGGTTGTCATTTCGGGGGAAACAAAGTAAACATGGATGGGGAAAACAAATGCTAAGAATCATATGTCATGAAATAATAGTAGTGGAATGAAATGCTTAATTATCATTAACAACAATATGTTAAGCAGCCCGATATGTGGTGGGACGGTGGCTGGGGCTTGTCCCCTACATATACACTATATATAAGCATACTTGGTTGTATATCATAGGTGGTTGTTAGTGAGGTTAAGGTTGTCATTCAGGGAATCAAGGTAAACAATTATAGGGTAATCGAAGTCAAAGAATCAAACATTATGGAATCGAACTGGTAGGATGAGACGCTTAATTATCATCAGGAACAATATATCATGTGGTTTGGTATGTGGTGCAGTGGTGGGACGGTGGCTGGGGCTTGTCCCCTACATATGCCCTATATATAAGCATACTGAAACAGATGGTATAGGTGGTTAATGGTGAGGTTAAGGTTGTCATTCAAAGGATTTTTCAAACTATTTTTACATAAAAACTACTTGAACTCACCAACCATTGTGTTGACTTTGTTTTTCTTACATGCTTTCTCAGGTGACGTACAGGATTAAGCTAAGATTCATGATTTGCATACTAGGATGCCCAGACATAGATCCTAGTTGACTTTTGAAGAAGCACATCTTTTGAGATTAATACGAATCTCTTTTGATATCTTGTACAGATACAAGATAGATGTATTCGATTCTTTTGGATAGGTTTACTTAGTTAAATTACTAAACATTGACATTTGTAATTTAACTTTGTAATCCTAGTTAATGTTTTATTGTGCTTACTTATTCTTAACGTTGATGCTATGTAAACAATCTGATCATCACGATTATCACTCACGATATCGCGCTCCGAGAACCTTCCGCCCGACGGGGACTTCGATCTTACCCCGCCGGCTCGGGGTGTGACAAAAGTGAATTTCTATTGATAAAAACGTGAACTTTATAAGGTAGCTTCAATACTTCTAGAGGCGTTTTACCTCGGGATTCTAACCTAGACCAGTACAACGTACGCCTATTTATACTAGTCTAGGAGTACACGAAAACTATGTACACGAAATACAAAAGTTCACGAAATACAAAAGTATACGAAAATACATGTACACGAAATCTTCAAACCTTGATTTTCAACTTTGTCCAATATTGATTTTGTCAGTCTTTGTCATCTGGATGGGCTCTGCATTTTCTGATTTTCGGATTGAGATAAGATTCACCGTAAAATACATAACATGTATTAAATACATAACATGTATTTTGGTGTTTCCCAAAAGCAGTTCTTCAAGCCGAAAAACCCTAGTTCCATATCTGCCAAATTCAATCAAGTTCAAGCCCCATGGTTACATTAACCATGGGGCTTTGATAGTTTATTAAAAAACGAGTCGAACAATATATAAATTGTAGGAACAACGTTCACAAAATAATATAAATATTTTATTACTTTAATATTTTAGATTACAATACCATTTCAAATACAACTGAATGTTTAAACACTTACGTTGAATATAAAATTACAATGAAAACATAAGATAAGAACAATAACAAGAAAAAGAACAGTTGTTGGCTGAGGATGTTTGTTCAACAGAGGTCCCTTAAAACAGATTTCGTGCCACCAAGGTTAATCTCGTCTGTCTCCCAGGGTAGAACAACCTAAGCAGTATATACTGCCGAAGTTAACCTAGCACCTGAAATGATACCTGAAACAAGAGTATTGAAAAAGATCGATTGCAGAAAAGAATGTATGTAGTGAGTTTCAGAATTCTTTCTCAGTATTTTTCAGTATGTTTTTTTTCAGTGTCCCTCAACCAAGGTACACAACCTTGTATTTATACTAATAGATCAGCACCTGAAACAACAAGAATTAAAGTATCTCTTTAAATGACCAATTAATTTCTTCTAACAGTCAGAATATTGAATTAGTCAGTTAAAACTAATTATTCAATGCAACATCTGAAACTGTTAGACAACAACTAATGTTTCTTTAATCATGGAATACAACCACGGATCAGATAACCACTGATTCTTTTCCAAGGTTACAACAACCACTGATGTAATTCTGAAAAGAAGAAAAAAGTGCCCACCCAGCCCAAAGTCATGCCGTGCCAGGTCCAGACGCGGACACGTGCTTGCGCACCCTTCAGGCTCAACTTTTGCATTTGATAATGCTTATGTTAATAAGCCCCCACTTATAAACCCACACAAGGTTTATCAATCCATCAATGTGAAACAGGCTTATTTCAAGCTTATTTCACATTATCTAATGTATTCAACTACACACTTTTAATCTTCGTTATCTTATTCATCTTAGCTCCTCTTTAGACCCGGTTTATTTCGTTGTGATCCTCTCACATCATAAAACATAAACTCAGTTTTTAATGATTAAATACGTAATACATATAATTATTATGGTACAAAGTTTAGTAAATCCTCAATTTACTAAAATTTCTAACATAAATCACTTAGACTACCCACAATGCTAAAGACTGCATTTACTATATGCGTCCTAGTCATCACTGCCACATCAGCATTTTACCATTTCTTTCCACATGCATTCTCTCTCCTCTTTTTAACTCCAACGCATCCTTCTCACATGCATTCTCTCTCTTCTCACATTCTACCACATATATATATATATATAATCACACCTCTAGTTTTATTGTGGGACCCACATATACTCCCATCCTTTGATGCACTTGCCCACATGCACAATTAAAATTCATTCCCCACCCCAATGTGCACTTCCCAAGTGCTCTCCTCCACGTAAGCAAGGATCACCACATTTCGTGCGCAATGTGTTAAGCCTTATAATCGACCAATCGTTAGCTATTTCGTGGTTTTTGTTTGATGAGACGCCAGAAATAGCAGGCTGGATTTCGAAATGATAAGAGCTCGTTACATTCTTGTGCACACAAAGCTCTGCAGTGATGAAAAGAACCCAATCAATTGTTTAATTCAAGCTTTTATACATATTCCGATCGATTTTAAATTTCAATTTGACTTTCGTACAATGAGAACTGATTCTGCATTCGTACGTGATTACTGATTAATGGTCTAAATTGATTATTGCAATCGCAATCATGTGATTAAAAGACTTGCTAAAATTGTCCCGATTGAGCTGGAGATGTGCAAACGAGCTATAAATAAACCGGGTCACGAATGGGTCGGGTTCAAACTGAACGGGTGGAGAAGAAAAAGAATTTAAAGTTTGACACTTTGAGTCCTTGTAATTTCTTACTGTTACCTAGCTTTAGTATTTGGCAGAACGTCTAGGAGCGAGCATAAAAACTGGTAACCGAACAAAACCCGAAAACCAAACTTGTAATACCTGTTACCCGAGACTGTTTGTTTATTTAGAGTATGTTTTCGGTCCTGAAATATAACCCAAACCGGTTTCGGGTCGGGTATCGAGTAATTTAAAGAAAAACCTGAAATTGAGAACAAGACCGATTATCTTGATAAAACATGAAAGCTTGATGAAACAAGCCAAACCGAACTCGCAAAAATCAAATTTTTCTTGAATTGGAGTCCCTTAGGATATATATAAACTGATTAACAAAACATCCAGTGGTGTCAAACATTCACAAAGTTTGGTTAAAATATACACTGGATTTGATTATGTCCTAACGCATTTCATCGAACACTTAGAGTGCATATTAACTCAATCACCCAAATAAACAAATTTGAGCTAAAAAACAAACATAATTTGCCTTATATGAAGCAGATTATGAAATTTAAAGGGTGATTAGGAACTCACATGAAATCAAAGCTTCAAAAATGTGGCGGTTGATGAAGATTGGTTCACGATTTAGAAGAAACCTTTGGTTTCTTTTTTAGTTTAGAAGTAATCTTCGGTTTTGAGGTAATCACAACATAGAAGTTGCTGAATCTATCCATTTTGGTTTGCATTTCACCCATTAAACCTGCAAAGTTTGCCTTTAATCCCACGTTTCGGGTACGTGAGAGAGACCGACCGAGAAGACCGACCCCTAACCGATACCCGCTTACAAAAATAACCCTACGGTCTTCGGTCCTGACTTTTGTATTAACCCGGTCTTCGGGTTCGGGTCGGGTAGACCAAAAAAATTCGGTTAACTGACTTTGTTCACTCCTAAGAACAACCCCTTAACATTATACAAAGATTTCTAAAAGAATTATATAAGTTCTTTAGTTTATATAAATTTATAATATTTGAAATATTTATGTATTTTAGAAACATTTCCAAAATAATCTCCATATTTATTATTATTGTTATTATTATTATTATTTTATAATCTTAATTTTCTTATAAAAATAATCGTTTAAGTTACTTTTCTTAAATTATTATCATATTTTTAACATTATTTAATGTAAAATAATGTTTTTCTAATTTTATTTTAAAAATACAGCCAAAGTTTTTTATTTTTATTTTTTTTAATATCAACTACAAGGTTTGCAGTTAAAATTACATATTAATAACCTTGATGCATAACCTCATATATAAAAATTATAAGTTTCATCTTACAAATATTTGAGGTAGGTTGTAGCACCACAATCGTCGGATTGATCGGGTTGATGATATGGCATTATGGTACGCTGGTTGGTTGAGCGTAAGATTGATAGGTCGAGGCAGGCATGCATCGAGCCTCCTCCGTCGCCACCACCACAACAATTGATCCTTAGTTTCTTTTAGTATTATGTTTATACTTCTTTTTTTATTTTGTTATGTATTGTTATATATTTGTATTTTGTATTTGGTTTGATTTTTTACATTTGTAATGTGTGCTGTATTATTTCGTATTTATGATTATTGTGATTACATTATTGTATTAATTAAGAAAAAATAATAAGAAATGATAAACGATATTAATGGCAAAAATATTATTATGATTATATAACAATTTGAATTGTTTAACAAAATAAAATAATAATAAAATTGTTGTTATAAAACTTATATTGTTAATCCAAAATTTTCAAAAATAATAATATTTATAAACAATTATCATTTTAATATAAAACAAAATTATCGTTTTTATACAAAAATATACGTTAAGATATTAATTTTTTAATTATACGTGTCGTTTAGTGCTATCCTGTATGTATAGTTTTACAAACAAGATGAATTCAAGAGTGAAATTAATGGCAAACATTTACACCTCATATATAATTATACGAAACGTATGACACATAATGTCCAATATTATGTCAGGAAATTTAGGGTTGCAGATGTCAGTTTTATACGTACATATGGTGTTATATGCTACACATATAACTTGCATGAAAACGAGGTCTCATCAGATGTCATACGTCTCACATATGGATATATACGAAACGTAAATATCCGCGGGTGAAAATATAAAATATAAAAGTTGGGGTGTCAAATTAACTGGTCAGATTTATAAATGACAAGTAGGGGTGAACATACCAAGCCGATAACCGAAAAAAACCGAAACCGAACCAAAAACCGAACCAAAAATAACCGAAACCGACTTAACCGATCGGTTACGGTTAACATAGGGCAATAACCGAACCATTCGGTTACGGTTTCGGGTGACCCAACTCCAATAACCGAAATAACTGAAACCGAACCGATATATATATTTTTATGTATTGTTCACATGTTTTCCATGTATTTTAATGTATTTAAATCATATTTTCATGTGTTTGAACCTATTTTCATGTATTTGATGTAATTTTTATGCAAATGTATGTTTGAAAGAGATTCAAAACAATAAAAACGAGTTCGCTAATCAAATTTATAACTACAAAATAAACACCACGAAAATAACCGAAACGACCTCTATAACGGAAATAACCGAAACCGGTACTCAGAATTTCGGTTACCGAAATTCCATTAACCAAACCGTCGGTTTCGGCTTCGGACTCGGTGGAGGCTAACAACCAAACCGAACCGACATTTGCACACCTCCGATGACAAGTAGGGCGGAGCACAATTTGCGTAATGATAATCGAAGCGATAACGTGTGAGTTCTAAATCAATTATAATTCTTAAAGATCAAAATTAGGATTTGTTCATCCCAAAAATACAAACAATCACTCATTCGGAAACAAATTCATCATGTAAAACATAAATTATCTATCTGTATCCATTTTATATACTTTTTGGCCTTTTGCTATGAATCAATTGTCAGTGTCCTTTTAACCGATTCGAATTTTCTTTTTACTCTGGCCCAAGAGAATTCTAAGGTTGTGTTTTTTTCGTACACACTTGTATATACACAATTTCAGAGGTAAGTTTTCTATGTTTCTCAATTCCAGTTCGAGTTCTAGATTGATTTTTGGTAGTGGGTTTTTCCTTCTTTAAGTTATAGTGGATTTGGATTCATTGATCATAAACACACGAATTTGATCTGGTAATGACGTTTTTATGTAATTTGGATCAATCCTTGATCACAATTATAGCGTAGGCTACTGGATATGGTCGATCGGGGTTCAGAATTGGTGAATTTTGTGTTTAGGTGTGTTTGTTAGTGAATTAAGGTGGGTAGGGTTGGTGAAAAGATGGCAGATGTTCAACAACTGATACATAAGCCTGAGAGCTCTACTAATGCCTGTTCAGCATTTGAGAGGGGATTGGAAGAACTGATGAGAGGCCATTTGGATGATTGTATGTCATTCGAATCCTGCAGCTCTCCTGGTAATGATGAAGATGAGGGTGAAAGTGAAGGCGGTGACCTGCTTGTGAGAAGGAGAAGGCGATCAGATCTTGAAGGTGATGATATAGCTGAGACCTCTGCTGCTAGAAGACTCCAATCTCGGATTTTGAGCAGGTGGGCTGCTAGACAAGCCCAGGAGATGATTACAACTATAGAGAGAAGGAACCGCGAGTCTGAATTGATGGCGCTTGCAGGTTTGCACACAGTTTCCATGCTTGATTCTTCATTCCTTAGGGAATCGCAGTCTCAGTCTCCTACCTCAAGAAGACAGGGGAATGTTGAGAGACCGAGTACCCGTGCATCATCTATCCTGCAGATGTGGAGAGAATTGGAAGATGAACATGTCTTGAACCGTGCTAGGGAAAGGGTGAGAGAAAGACTGAGGCAACAGAATGGGGTGGACTCCAACATGTCAGAAAGCCGAGCAGGTGAACATGAGCGTGAGAATGATTATGGAGCTTGGTCCAATGATCAAATGGAAGCACAAAATGGTCATCAAGAAAATGATGGTTCTATTCATGAGCAGTCTCCTGAGTTAGGTGAGGTTGATGTTGAAAGAGAGAGGGAGAGAGTGAGGCATATAGTTCAGGGATGGAGGGAAGCTGATGTAACTGATCATTCATCTATTGTTCCTGAGAGGAGTGGTAGTCCACGAGCTGAGTGGGTTGGTGAAACCGAGCGTGAAAGGGTTCGGATTGTGAGGGAGTGGGTGCAAATGACTAGTCAACAGAGGGGATCTCGTGGCAATCATAGGGGTGAACAAGGTGCAGTGGTTCATGATCAAAGTAATGATAGTAGTGGTGTTGACAATGATGAAGGTCAACCAGAACATATTCGAAGGGACATGTTGCGGTTGCGTGGGAGACAAGCCCTACTTGACCTACTTGTGCGGGCCGAGAGGGAACGCCAGATGGAACTTCAAGGCTTAACGGAGTATCGTGCGGTTTCTGATTTTGCTCATAGGAACCGAATTCAGGTCAGTTTTATGTGAGTAATCTCTTAATTCATCATTTGTTGTGCTAATGTTGTACGCCTTTCAAGAAACCGATAATATCATTTTTGTTGATGTATTAGTTATCTGAGAGTTTTGGCACTATAGAAGTACAGATGATCAGGTATTGACATTTGTTCTCATTATGTCAGTCAGTCAACAGTCATTGCTGAGAGGCAGATTTTTAAGAAATGAAAGGCCTGTGGAGGAGGAGAGGCTTCCATCATTGGCATCAAGTGAGCTAGTCCAGCTGAGACAACGCCACACAGTCTCTGGCCTCAGGTACATTTTTTTCTTTAATGTTTTCATCCATGTTGGGTTGGATGAATTGGGTAACGGTCAAAATGGGTTTGGTTAAAACATGACAGCTTTATATACAGGGTTGAAATAAATTGAATTGGATTCATTTGACCTGAAACACCTTTTGTCCAACAAGCCTAGCTTTGTTATGAATAGACTTGTATTTTTCATCTTTTGATGAGGCATGCAATTCTTTATTAGAGAAGGGTTTTGGCCCAGACTAGAAAACATTGTCCGTGGTCAAGTAAGTGTCCAATCTGAAAATTCATCTGACAGTAACACCAGTGAATTTAGAAGTGATGAGACTCAAGCAAACACTCCACTGGAGATTGAACATGAAAATCAGGAGCAAACTCTATTTTTGGCTCAAGAAAATGACATTCATCAGGTTTCAAATCATATGGGAAGTTTGGAAACTGGTGCAACTGTTCAAACTTCAAATCAACAGGCAAATGTTGACGAAGGAGGAGATTGACAGGACCAGATTTCAGAAGATGTTGATAGACGTTGGCAAGAAAGTACAGGTAATGATTGGATACAAGAAACCTTAGGGAGTGAAGTAAGTGGTATCCATGTACAAGAAACCAATGATGTATGGCTTGAACGTGGTTCACACGAACCGGTTGAACTATTGAGAACACGGCGAGCTGTTCCTATTAGGAGAGTTAACAGATTTTATGCACCTGAAGATGATAATGTTTACAGTATGGAATTAAGAGAACTTGTAAGCAGGTAATACATATTTGCTAAGTTCTCTCTTTCCAACAAATATGCAATTTCACATGCTTTTGTAAGTCATTAATAAATTTCACACATAGTAGAAAAAAATATTTGTAGTATAAATGATTCTGTTTATATCATAGGAGAAGTGTTTCTAATCTTCTTAGAAGTGGATTCCGGGAGAGTTTGGACCATTTGATTCAATCATATGTTGAAAGGCAAGGTCGTGATCCCATTGATTGGGATCTACACAGAAACTTGCCCACAACATCACCAGAGGGTGGCCAAGAGCAGAATGAAGCTGTTGATAGACCTTCAGTGGTTGCATCATCTTCGCCAGTGCCACCACCGCAACCAATTTGGCACCATGATATGCCTCATTCTAGTTGGTCACGTCACAGCATTCATCGTTCTGAACTTGTAAGTCAAGGATTTTCTTATGATTTATTGTACTCCCATCTCATTTACTTTTTAAGAATAATATTTTTTATTTAAATGGGAACTTATGGAGTAGGAGTGGGAGATGATTAATGACTTGAGGGCTGACATGGCGAGGCTCCAGCAAGGCATGAGTCACATGCAGAGGATGCTTGAGACTTGCATGGATATGCAGCTTGAGTTGCAACGTTCTGTTAGACAAGAAGTTTCTGCTGCTTTAAATCGGGCTGGTGGTGCACAAGGTAGATGTTACCATATATCTGCAAGTACCTTGTTATTATATATATTGACACCGGTGATTCAAACTGCCGTGATATTCAATCTGAGCCGTGTAAATTTACTAAGATTTCATTATGGCCGTTTATGTTCACTATCATTTAGACATGGTAAATTGGAATAAATTTGATTTTTTGAGGTGGTTTATACGGAAGTGTTGGTTTTAGACGCGGTTGTTTCAATTTTTGATTTTTAAACATAGTTTTTCTTTTTGGTTTTTAGACACAACTTACTTTGTGGTATTTTTTGAATAATTTGGTTTTATGCTTAAGTTATATATTAGGGTTATACGAGTAATTTGAGAGTTTTTTTTTTTTTTTTTTATTATTTCTCAATAATTGATTCTTGCTTAGTAAAGTTACTTTTTGGTTTTTTTTGGATAATTTGGGAAATTTTATTACCTTACAAATTGCATTTTAATTAATTAAACAAATATTATTTTTTTAAGTGAGATTTTACTGGGCAAACTTATTGTTGTTGTAAACAAATATTATATTTTTTTGTTTTGAACTAATTTTTGTATAGTGATGAAATTATAACATTAAAATACCCCGTCATCAGACGGGTACAAAACTAGTTTATATATGCTAGAGGTAAGCCTGGCCAGTTTTATAAAAAATGACCTGGTTTTGACCATTGTATCATTTGAGTATAATACTCAAATTAACCTGTTCTATAATTTGAGTTGACCCAAATGAACCCATATGAAAATATGTTTACCCATATCAAACCATTCTTTTGAGAATGGGCCATGATTGCCAACCCTAGCTAGAAGTATCTGACTAGAAGGTAGTATGGGTAAATGGATAACTTATGGGATATCATGCATTAATTGTACGTACATAACCCAGATTGACCAATTTGACCTGTTCTCTTTTTACCTATTGTTTTGACATGTTAGAGGTAAAATCCGAATTGACCAACTCATAAGTAATGCAGGTATTGTTGCAGCAACTTCTGCAGATGGATGCAAATGGGTTCATGTAAAAAAGGGAACCTGTTGTGTTTGTTGTGATAGCCAAATTGATTCACTGTTGTACAGGTACTCTCCATTGTCTCTTTCTTCTATGTTTTTAGTTAATAAATCCCTTAATATAAAAAATAGATTATGCCAATCTCATTTAAATATCATGTTAAATGTATGGCAAGTTTAACAACAATGAATAACCTGTTCTTGATTTTTTAACACTACATTTATAAATTTCTGATTTTATTATTTTGGTACAGATGTGGTCACATGTGCACGTGCTCGAAATGTGCAAACGAGTTGGTTAGTGGAGGAGGGAAATGTCCCTTGTGCCGGGCACCCATTGTTGAGGTAGTCCGAGCTTACTCTATATTGTAAAAAAAAAACCAACCTATAAATCGACCAAGGAAGAAGAATTTAATCATCTACTGCTCAAACGAGGTAGTCTTCTTGTTCTCTTACATGTAAAGTGTTAAGTTTTTTGCTTTTTTATTTTTCGATTAAATGTGGCTCATAAAATGGCGCCGTTTGATTTGTTGTAAAGAAAAATCTTACAGGAATACAATTTTATAATTTAATTAATTAATTATTTTTTGCATATTTATTGTTTAAATTAAAGGGAAGGCATCCCTATCAAGAGTAGTTGAGAAATTGCATCATGCTTCACGGTTTTGGTTGTTTGAGATCGTGACTCGTGTATACTTGTTTAGCATTTAGTTGTTTCTTGACCATTTTACCCTTCTCAGTCTCATTCAATAACCATTTTACCTAGGGCTGTAAACGAACCGAACGAACACGAACGGGCCATTGTTCATGTTTGTTCGTTTAACTTATAACTTGTTCACGAACGGTTCACGAACGCTTAATGAACGAAAATTCTTGTTCGTGTTCGTTCATTAAGGATTTAGCTTGTTCACGAACGGTTCACGAGCACTAACGAACACATATTATTTAAATAATAAAAATCAACATTTTTAATCTCAAGCAATTGAGATAATCATTTATAAATATATAAATTAAGATATTATATTATTAAACTAAAAATACCTTTAAGTATTATGGTATTAAACAAAAATTAAAAATAAACAACACATTTAATGAATAAATTTAATAAATAAACTTAACCGAACATAAACGAACATGTTACCGAACGTTCACGAACACAAATGAACGAACACGACTTCTGTTCATGTTCGTTCATTTAACTAAATGAATGGAATTTCTTGTTCGTGTTCGTTCGTTTATTAAACGAACGAACATAAACGAACTTCCCGCCGAACGGTTCACGAACTGTTCGCTGAACGTTCGGTTCGTTTACAGCCCTAATTTTATGTAACATTTGTACATTTAGTCATGATAGTCGTAAACAGTGTTAGAACAGTGTGTGTCCATGTTCAGTCAGTCAATGTGAATCATGTGTTCATTATGTGCTTGTGTGTTAGAATCTTTATTATTTAACAAGTATGTATTATTTATTTACAGTTGAGTTCACTAGGCAAGAACAGTATTGTGTTATATCGAAACAGTGGTGGGCAGCGAGAGTGAGCCCTATATATATACTGCGTTCGGTGTAACAGGATAGTGTTGGTGCGTAGTGTTAAGACGAATATTATGACAATTAATTCAACAAGAATCGTAATACGTAAGCGAGACTGAGTATAGTTATGGGTGACGATCCATAATGATACGAATGTTGAACTTATAATTATGATTAAACGACTTTAAATAATTTATACGATCGAAAAACGTACGCAATTTCGGGTATACACGTAATTGTGAATGTTTAATGATCTGTCAACACACGAAGAGTAAAAATAATTAAATTAACTATTTTATATTTTTACAATTTTGAAACTCATCATTTTAATGAGTTTAACAACTCTTTTTATTTAAAACCGCGTAAAAATACGCGTTACGTTCCGGAAACGCGAACCGAACGACCGAAACGAACCCGAATACCACCCGGACTATAAAAGCCTTGATGAAGGCCATTTTCTTCATTAAATGCAGCCAACAACCTCTCTCTAGCTCCAAATTCGCGAACCTTTTCTCACACTAGAATTTCAACCTTCCAAGCTTCATATCTCCTTCGATTCTACACGGATTTGGGCGTTTTTGGTGTCCACGCGAAGCTCTCGACATCCTCTACGCAGAAGTACAAGAAATCAGTGAGATTAACCGGCCAAAATCGAGGTAATTGAGCTTGAAGTTTCGGAAAATATGGTTTTGTGTGTGTGTTCATGAAACCCGACATTAAGCCGATCCTTACACCACGAATCTTAGTTTCGCACCTCCAACAACACTCCCTGGTGCTAGGTTAACTTGGATCGTGGTCTGGAGCAGGAGATTCGATGAGGAGGATGATGCTAGTAACAGGTTCGACGGCCAAACCTTCAGCCGCCATTGACGAACCCTAGAGGTGCTCCACGAACCATCATGGTTCGTAGGTTTTCAGCCGAACCCTTAGGGGTCCTCACGAACCTGCATTCAGTCATCATTGATCCCACGAACCCTAATGGATCTCACGAACCTGCACGAATCTTCCATGCTTGCCAGCCGAACTATGTGGTGCCGAATCTATTAGGGTTTTCTAGCCGAACCTGCATGGGAATGAGCAACTTCGGCGAGCCCTATGGAGTCCACGAACCCTGCATGGTTCGTGGGAGTACCAGCCGACCCTTAGTCCTTAGTCAGTCGAACCATGAGGCCACCGAACCAACTGTACATTGCTGAACCATTCAACTATGCAGCCGGCCGAACCCATGCATACAAACCATTATATTGAACGAACCCTTAGTCTATGGCAGACATTCACGAACCTTTCAGGAGTTAGCCATCATGCATGCAGAACCCTGATGAGATGTAGTCGAACCTTAAGGAACCTTCACGAACCATTGATGACCACCGAACCCTCTACAATGAACGAACCTTTGCATGGTTCCTTAACATGTAGCCGAACCTTAGGTCATCAACATGAAGGGTTCGCTGCCTAAGGTGGCAGCCCAAACCCATTCGGCCCAACTCAATGATTCAAGGCCCAATGTGAGGCCCTCGACTATGACAATTGTGAATTGATCATAAATGGGTTAAGTTGGTAACTTACAATAATCATGAAGATCAATTCACAATCACAAGACTTGAAAACAATTGAACATCTTTTCATAAGTCATGTTAATCAATAGTTATCAAATTTGCAAACATTTATCATTTTATGCATAAGATTATGCACAAAAGAACATTTCATATTCGTTTCTTGGACCCATGATCAATCAAGTAATTCAAAGCATAACTTCCAAGTTTACACAACAATCATAATCTTGATCAAGTAATCACGAGTAATCAGGTTCAAGAGAACACAAGTCAATCAATGAATCAAGGTCTATATAATTATAAATCCTATATCTTATGTATGATTACAATGTTATAGGAATCGATTAGAAGTCCTGTTTGCTACTTGCTATCTGTTTTAGTTCAGAGTCTACTGCAGACAGGTGAGAACTTTAGCCCCTCTTTTACTGTTTTATAACTGTTTTGGGGTGGAACACGTGATCAAACTCTCCATTTACAATCGTATTTCATTACACAAGATGCGTGTATTCCTATCAACATTTCAGGTTCATATTACAAATCTAAGGGATTTATCAACTGTTTCAGAAAAGTTATCAACCGTTTTAAAGGATTATTAAACTATTGAACTATTATTCTAAAAAGGTTTTATAAATGATATGTTCTTTTAAATAATGAATTTTATAAACTTTTCTGTTAAAAACCTTGTTAATATACAAGGTCACATTTCATGATATTCAAATCAAAAGATTCATTTCATGGTATTTGAATCAAGGGTTTCAAACATGGTATTCAAACAATGGTCTCATGGTGATGTTCAAATCAAGGGATTCACTTATGGTATTCAAATCAGAGGATTCATTTCACAGTATTCAAAAGAAAAAAAAAACTAAGGATTTAATTCATGGGATTAAATCAAGTTTTTCAATCATGTTTTCACATAAGGCATTAACACGCTCGTTTAAAGTAAGGTTCAGAACATGGTGTCTATTGTTGTAAACAAACTTATGAATGCATCAAGTATCATATTCATTAGCGTTAGTACTGGGTGATCACAACAAGGGAAAGCGGACACACACATTTGGGGCAGACCGATTGCTGCAGTTAGTTTTTAAATTTGTTTTATAAACCAACTGCAGATTTCGGTTACGTATGGTTTTATCAAAACTGTTGACACATTATCTAACTCCAAACGTGGTTTTGGGACTTGATATTATATGTTGACTCTTGTGCAAACAGTGATTGGACTGTTTACACTCATTTTCTTACTTGATGTTAGTTTGGGTTGCAGCTCATCCATGTGAATCATTTATTACTTTAACATACCTATGCCTTATATCATATATTCATGTTTACAAATGTTTAAACCTATTGTTCTCACCAACTACGTCTGTAGTTGACAGTTACTTTTCACGTGTTTCAGGTAACCAGGTTTAAGACTTTCTCAGGGACAACTAAGGAGACCATACTAAGATAGAACAAGATGAAGAAACATGCTAGGATGGATTAGAAACACACTAAATCCTAATTGTTTAATTGTCTTGTTTGAAGTCTTATTTTGTAAACTATATTTTGGGTCTGTAGTTGTCTTTCTTTTGGTAGATAGATTGTCTGTAATTAAACAACCTGTCTAAACATTATGAAATGTAGTAATCTATTGTGGTTGTTCTTATTCAATACCTGTGCATGATTCAACTGTTCATACGTCACCGCGCCGTGGATTCCGCACGCGGCGCTGGGGTGTGACAGGTTGGTATCAGAGCCAAGGTTGTAGAGAACTAGGAAAAACCCAATGTTTAATGACCTAGACTATAACCTAAGCTACCCAATAGGACTAAGTGCTATAGGCTTGAGGAACTTAGGATCTAAGTAACTTAAGTGAGCATTAAGTCTACATCAAGCTTGAAAGATCTTAGGGACATTTTTCTAAGATTAGACATCGAGTCAAGGAATTTGAATCGGAATTCTATAATTTTAGAAATCGAATTAAATTCTCACACATATGCATTTAAGGATTTCAGAGGCAAGGATCTGTATTCTTAGTATCCTTGATCTGAAATTCTCACACAGAGATCATTAAGGATTTAGAGGCAAAGATTTGTATCTTTGATCTAAAGTCCTAGTCATATTCATTATAGGATTTAGAGGCAAAGATTTATATCTTTGATCTAAAGTCCTTGTCATATTCACTATAGGAATTCAAAGGTCAAGATCTATTAACTTAGAATCTTGATTTGAAATCCTTGTCATGTTCATTATAGGAATTCAAAGGTCAAGATCTATTAACTTAGAATCTTGATTTGAAGTCCTTGTCATATTCATTATAGGAATTCAAAGGTTAAGATCTATTAATTTAGAATCTTGGTTTGAAATCCTTGTCATGTTATCATCATCAGGTGTTCATTATCATAGGAACTTTATAACTTAGAATCTGTGTAACAGTATTCTTTAGTTGAAGTTCTCACAGGAGATCATTATACTCAATACTGTTTGTATTGAGGACCTAGGTTCATTAACCTAGGACCCACATGCAGAAACCTAAGGTTTTAATTTCTAAGTAAATTAAGAACCATGGTTTACATAATCATCATCATAGTCACAGAACAAGAGAAATCATGAAACAATCAATCAAGAGTTGGAATCTTAGCTCCAAATGCCAACGGCGGATTAACGCTGATGTGCTGAGGTAAGTGGTGGGTCGGTGAGAGCTTACCCTATATATAAGCTTATTTCAGTATGTTAGGGGGAATCCGGCGTTTGTATTTGGAGTAAGGATTCGGGATCAACTGGAATCATTGAACGTTAGTCAAACACATGGAATACAAACATTTGGGAAACAATCATTGGTGAATCAAATCATAGTGCAATTCAAACTTGGATGAACCAAACATTATGGTGAATCAATCAAGTTGTGAACATTCTTTAAATGTAAACCTTAAGTGAAATTCTTAAGTGATTACATCATTAGTACTTACTATCATAGCTTAACAAGAAAAATGTAGAGCACACATATGATTTAGTTCTACATGTTAACAACTGTTAGTAGGTGCACACATAACATAATCATAGTTCAATCATGGAATCAATCATAGTTCAAGTTGATCAAAGATCATGAGATTCTTAATCAATAGAACACACTTGCAAATCAGTACAAACGTGTTGCCAAATGCTAGCAAGGGCATGATCGTGGTATATCGAAATGGTGGTGGGCAGCGTGAGTGAGCCCTATATATAAGCTATTTTCGGTATATCGGGAAAGTGTCAATGTGTAGGTTTGGTGGAGAGATCATGGGACATCGTACATATTCACATGATAAGTATGCAAATAAGTTGATAACTTATACGTGTACTGGATCATATTACAATTGAATGATAATACTAGTAGTATGGATATATTACTGACCTGGGACATCGTACATATTCGAAGATATCTCACGATAATTCAGATTGTAACGATGTCGTTCTGGGGTGAGAGTTTTTTCAAAGATTACGTGCCAGATTTGAACGAAGAGCCTCTTGTTGAGTATTCATACGACACAATAGATCTGAATGCTGAACCTATCGCTGATGTCGGTTTTGATAGTCAAGCATCGTATGCGCAACAAAACGATTATAAGTTCGTGTATGATGACAGTAAACAAAGTAACCAGGAGGAGGCTTATGAAAAAAAGCCGGCGAATTTAAACATTAACTGGGAAACAAAAGAGGTAACTTAAATGAAACATAAATGTCGATGATTGTATGTAATGATTTTTATTTATGCTATTTATTATTATTTTTATATGTCAGAAGTTTATGTCCGAATAAGCGCTGGTAGGGTGGGTGAAAAGTAGAGCACTAGACAATGGTTATATAGTAGTCAAGAGAAGAACGAAGAAATCAAAGACAACAGGAAGTGTAATCAAAATCTGGCTCATGTGTGACCATGGTGGCGAGCATAATAGCATCGCAATCTTTAGACGGTCAGGCTGTAACACCCCGACCGATGGCGGAAACGTCGGGATGTCACGAGGGATGTGTAGATTGTTCAAAAGCTCGTGGGCATCTAAATCAAATCATCATATATCATTCAATCAACCAAAATAATTACACAAAAATCATGTTCATCATGAATTACATACATCAAATACACAAAAGAATTAGCTAAACTAACTAAACTCTATTCGCTAGAATTTTAGTTAATTTCAGCTAAGTCCAAGATCCTATATGATGATTGTCCAAAAGTGAGATTTCATCCTCTTCAACCTACTTAGCTTTATTACCTGAAACATGTAAGAAATCAAGTGTCAACTACAAAGTAGTTGGTGAGTAATCATAAGTTTTTATACTTAAAAGGTTTTATAAAATGAATTTAAGAGTTTAAGTTTAAAAATGGTTTTATAAAAGGTTTAGATCAAATGAGTATAAATGCTTATGATTTTATGAGAAAATCCACAAGAATACCTGTATGAGATAATCCAACCAATTTCCAAACTCATCAATCAAACACATACACAAACACATATTCACATATCCAAATCAGTCATAGTCAATCATAGATAATCATAGTCAATCATAGATAATCAAACCACAAAACCAATCAACCAATCTCAACATTAATATTCTCAAATAATATCTGTGACTATACATGGTCATTATGTAATTAACATAAGTTAAAGACATGATCCATGGAGTGGAAGCTATCCACGTGACAATACATGAAACCAATGCAATTAACCTAGGTCAAAGGCATTGTTTCACGGAGTTATGATAATCCAAGTGGCTATACATGTAATCTTTGTTATTGACCAAGGTCAATACAATCTTTACACGGATGTGGCAACCCACGTGACAATACATGTGATCATTGCGTATAACCGAGGTCATCAGCAATGCCACACGGAGTTTTAATGATCAATGTAATTCCATAATATAAATATCATGTTGATAAACATGTATTATCCTTGTGTTATCAAAATAATATTTGACTTTGGTACACATGTTTCACCTCCGAGTTTTTAAAACAAAACAGTTTAAAAGAAAGGGAGGTTATGAGAACTCACCTGCAGTCCTTAGACTTTGTGTTCTCGTATTAGGCGCGCTCGTGTATGTAACTCGAAGCAACTCAAAGATCTGTAATTATCGTGTGTTTTATATTCATAAGTATATTTGTTTTGTCTCAATCAAGTGTCCTTGAATATTTACTTCAACTTCTTAAGTGTCTAATTAACTTAGTTATTTATTCCAAGTTACCTTATCACACTTACTATTTTATCACTAGTCATCGTACAAATGTAATTTAAACTAACCAGCTGTGATTATCTAGTATATGTTGATTTTAAATAATGTAACAAAGCTTACAAGTGATATAGATGATAACCTTTTACATATCTGCACACTTTTGTATAGACCTACATGCATGATTAACTTTGTTGTCCACCTTGATGTAGTTATAACATTCAATTCACATTATAAAAGGTTATATCCATGTCTTTTTCATAAAAGATTTCCATTATGTAAAGTCTTATATTAACAGGTTCATCTTATCAAGAAAACTGGCAAACCCCTAAGTTCCTCACGCATGCATGGTAATATGTACGTGTGTATATATATAATCCATATCTTCCATTTACCCTAAATTTCCTAATTATTTTTGTTGCTTGACAAACCAGCGAACCTATCAAGCATATGGGATAAGGTTCGGCTGCTTTATAAGAAGGGTTCGGCCAAGGTGCTAATAGGTTCGGCCAACAAGGAGGCAGATGATTCGGCTGCCAACCCATCCTATGGTTCGGCTGAATTAGCAAGGGTTCGTGACCATAGCGAGTAGGGTTCGGTCGCCCCATCAGGTTCGCGTGGCACTAGGGTTCGCCAACCATGGAGGTTCACCCACTGCAAGAGGAAGGTTCTTTGTGACAAGGTTCGGCTCAACAGGGATGGTTCGGCTAGGGTTAGGTGATGGCCGAAGGTTCGCAGACCTGCATATCGAATCCAACCTCCATTGCTGTTCACAATTTTCGCCATTAGATCCTAGTTGTTAAAGGTTCGTCTATGGCTCCCATACATCATTACTAATTTCGTTTCAACCAAAAACAACCCTAAATCTCGAGTTAAGATGGCATCCAATACGCGTGTATCTTCTTAGTAAAAACCGAAAATAAAAACAGTTGATTTACCTCTGTTCGTTGATGAAACGTGAGATGTTCTTGTACTTCCTTGTTCTCCTCGATCTTGTGGTCGTTTAGGGCCAAGAATCACGCGATTCCGTCAAGAAACGAGCTCGTAATCGTAGAGAGAAGTTGGGTATTGTGAGGGAGACAAATTTTTGAAGGTTTTAGAGAGAGAAGTGATCTTGTAAAATGAGAAAGAAAATGATGGCTTTCTTGTTTATATCGCGTGTGGTTACCGCGTGTTCTGTCTCGTTTTTATCGCGATAACCTTATTAGATAATCGGTTTTCATCGTGAAATATTTTTAAACATAAAACATTTAAATAATTAGTTTTCATGTTAACTAAAATGATTTTAAATAATTTATTTTGTAAAACAATGCCGTTCCATTTAATAAATTAGTTACTTAAATAAATGATTTCTTCGATTTTGTTTTAGGTTGTGATTCCTAATAAACGTTTTAAGTTTTCATTTATTAATTTAATATCGTTAGATATTATTTAATTATCTCGTCGAAACGCGTTACTCGCGTACGTATTCGTAAAAATCGTCACCTTTACGAATCCGATGCTCGTACTTCATTTCGATTCGATTTACTATTAAAGGAATATTGTTTCGAAATATTATTCTCAATAATTATATTCGTGTGAATCGTCACTCACGCGAATGCTTTTGTTGAGTTAATATTTCTAAATTAATATTCGCGATTAAATTGTGTTCGTAACCTCACCATCGCGTGTTTATTTCCAATTATATTTTCTTTATTTTTATGAACATAATATTATTATTCCCAATCCAAAACCCGCTAAACCCAAGTCACTGATACATCCATGATAGACCGAAATATGCATATGTATAGGGCACATGCAGAGGTAGATCGCAACCTCCCCTACACCGTCCCACCGCTATTTCGATAAACCATGACCATGTGTCCTTGACTATGTTTAGCAACGCAAAACATAACCAACTCCCAGTTCCTTTCCATTCCAACCAATAATCCATAATCCGTGTAATCATCTGCGATAAACTCTCTGGTTCTATTTAGTTGAGTTACAACTAAACTTCCCATGGTTTACGCGTATAATATGTTCTAAACATGTATACCAGTAACAGTGATAATTATCAAATAATAAGAATTCATCATTAATAATAAAATCTCAGATCGTAACAGTACAATCGTACGGATGTGCGGACGATCGGAAGTACAGTGATATGGTTGAGAATCTGACCGAACAACACATGGATCCTCGTAACATTCTTTCGAGCATAAAAAAGCATAACTGTAACATCTGTGCCGGAACCGTTACCGGAACAGTAAATTGTACAGTAACTTGTACAGTAACTCAGGTACATCTTACGGGAAACTATGTTATGCTATTGATACATTTCTGAAACTATTAAACGATTGTCTGAATCTGACTTAAACCTTAGGGTTTAACAGTCAGAAACATGTCAGGCAACACAGTGTTGAAACATAGATACTTGATATGATACTATTGTGTATAAACGTATGTGAGGTTAAACAAGACAAACTTTAACGGTTATTGTTATGGAATGCTAAACAGACGAATTATTCGTATAGGTGACGATCTGTACGAATGATTCTGATAGTTTAACGTTCTGAAATAATGACTTAACAGTAGAAAACAAGAATCAGAAAGCCAAACCATCGACGTGTTCGTTCGAATGACGATTCGAACGAATACGCGCGATGGCGACGCGATCTGATAAACGTATAACGATACGAACGATTATAAATTTAAAGAAATAAAATATTTTCCATTTTACAATTTTGAAACTCATCATAAAATAAATTAAATCAAACTGTTTTATTAAATCGCGAACGAAATAAAGAAACGCGTAAAATACTCGATTTTAATAAATAAATAAATTAAACGACATTTAGAATAATTTTTAGAAATAAATAACTTTCGAAATGATACAAATAATATTTTTAAGAAAAATACGCGCGTAACGTGCCGAATACGCGACAAAACCCCGAACCGAGCAACCGAAACGAACCCGAATATCTACGGGGTATAAAAGCCTCAAATGAGGCTAACCACCTCATTTAATTCATTTCCCCTCTCTCTCTACTCACCATTTCCGGCCACCATACACACCCACCATTTCCAACCTTTGCAAGCTCATATCTCCCTCAATTCTCGACAAAATCACGTGATTCTTTCGCCTAAACGACCATCTTGAAGCCCTCTACATGAAAGTACAACTCATCTGAAGTTCTACCCAGCTGAATCGAAGGTATGACGCGTTTAAAATCACTGAAAAATAGGGTTTTGTGCTTGTTGTGCGACCCCTACCTTAACACCGGCCATAGATAAATCCTTCGAACCCACAATCTCATTTACAAGATAACCACAGCGTGGGAAAGCTTAGATCAGGAGATCGAAGTTGGATGAGGTTGATGGCTACGTACAGGTTCGTGATAACCTAACCGGCCGAACCCTTGTGAGGGTGACGAACCCTCATTCCTTGGGCCGAACCCTGCTACCCTTCATCTACCACCGAACCATGTCATGCGGCAAACCATTGATGTGGGCGAACCCTAGGTTGACGAACCTACTACTTCGAGTGCCGAACCTAAGACAGCCCCGAACCCTAGCTGGGTCTAGCCTCACTGCCGTACCCTCTATGCATGGTGTTCGCAAACCTGCTGCCATGCCTCCACGTTCACTGGCCGAACCTTGGGTAGAGCACGTGGTAGCCGAACCTTACTGGTTCTAAACATTCAGCCGAACCCCACCCTACTTAGGCGAACCTAGTCTTCATGGGAGCCGAGCCTTGGGGTTGCTAGTTGATAGGATCGCTGGTTGCAGCACCATTTCTTTTTCCAAAGTAGCTTAATGCTATTCTATGCGATGGTGAGTGGTGTTGTCCGGTCCAAATCCCTTGGCTCACGATGGTAATAATCAGCCCATTGTCAACAGGCCCAATAACGACAAAACAGGCCCAACAGTTTGTGTTTATGTTCAACAGAAAATAGCTGGCCCATACCACTCTTCTAGGCCCACCTGAAATTAATTAATCCTAGCCCACTATGTCATCCAAGTTCCACGGCCCAACAACCTAAACATATGGCCCATGTATGCTAAAGGCCCACGAATGCCTAGCCCAATACCCCTCTATTTCTCGGCCCAAAGATCAACTACATTCGGCCCAATTGAAATGCTAGGTCCATTTATGTCGGCCCACATTAATCATTTGACGCGACGAAAGGCCCACAAGGTTCAAGTAACAACGAATATGAAATAAGTGATAACATGTTAAATTGGATTAACATTAAAACTAAAAACCTAAACTTTCACATTTAGAAAACTCATTTATCACTATGGAGATTCAAATGGAATGTAAGATTTTGTTAGCAAAGTAAAGTTAACTTAAATCTTGTGGGAAATGGATGACACAACAAAGACAATTAACTAAGGGTCAAGTGAATATAGAGACACAAAGTGTTAGCCAACTTTAGGGCTAACACTAATGCTTATACATGCACCAATCAATCCAACACAAACTCATAAGTTACAATACTGTGAAATCAATTCAGGATCTTGAACACTATACCGAATACTACAACGAGCGCGTGCATATTAGAGTAAGATAAGTCAACCCCTTCAAACACCAGGTGAGTTCATTTGTCCCTTTTCAAATGTATTTGTTTTACTTCGGGACTGAGAAGCATGTTAAACATTTTCCTAAAACTCTTGAAATGTTATTTATGCTTTAAACTTTAAACATGATACTTATGTTGAAACTTATGCTAGAACTTAGAATACTTGAAAAGCAATAGCCTTGAAACTTATACTTTAAAATTGAGGCTAGAAAACATATGTGGGATGCTTAGGAGACTTGATACTTATGCTACAACAATATGCTTAAACTTGGTGATTGATGCTTATGTTGCAAACTAGAAGTTTAATTTATTCTTAAACTATATTCTTAAACTATATTCTTAAACTATATTCTTGAAGCTTATGCTATAAACTATATTCTTAAACTATATTCTTAAACTATATTCTTGAAGCTTATACTATAAACTATATTCTTAAACTATACTCTTACTACTTATGCTCTAAGCTATATTCTTAAACGCTACTCTTGATGCTTACGCTATAAACTATATTCTTAAACCATACGCTTGATGCTTATGCTATAAACTATATACTTAAACTAGATGCTTAACATTTATGCTATAAACTATATGCTTAAAACTACGGATGCTTTAAACCTTTTGTAAGCTATAAACTTGTTATGCAAAAGCAACAGTTTGGCCTCTCAGTGCTTGCCTCTCCGGTTGCTAAACTTAAAAGCTATAAACTTGATAAGCTAAAACAACGGTTTGGCCTCTCAGTGCTTGCCTCTCCGGTTGTTAAACATTGGATGCTATAAACTATTGACTATGGAAGAACAATAGTTGGTCTCTCAGTGCTTGCCTTCATGTGTTCTTCCTAGTCGGGACTTGAAGAACAATAGTTGGTCTCTCAGTGCTTGCCTTCATGTGTTCTTCACAGTCAGGACTAGAAGGCACCTATTATGGTCTCTCAGTGCTTGCCATAGGGTGACCTTTATAGTCGGGACTTGAGGGGTAGACTTATGGCCTCTCAGTGCTTGCCATACAGTGATTCCTCAATGTTCACTCATGCTATAAACTTAAACATAATGCTAAAGCTATAAACGAAATGGAGGGTAGGTAAGACGCTTAATTATCATTAACAGCAATGTCCTATGTGACTTAGTATGTGGTGGGACGGCGTCTGGGCGGGTCGTAGGCTCGACTCAGGGGTATGCCCTATACATAAGCATACCGAGTTGGATGATACAGGTGGTGTTAATGAGATTAAGGTTGTTACCTAGGGGAAACATGAATGCTTTTGGGTCGATATCATAAACTTTTAACCACGATGCTTTTAAACTAATATTGAAGCTAATACATACGAATGCTATAGACTTGTAAACTTTGAAACAGTAAACTAAAGCTATGATGAAGAATGAAACGAATGGTAGGTAAAATGCTTAATTATCATTAATAGCAATGTCCTATGCGACTTAGTATGTGGTGGGACGACGTCTGGGCGGGTTGTAGGCTCGACTCAGGGGTATGCCCTATATATAAGCATACCGAGTTGGATGATACAGGTGTTATTAATGAGGTTAAGGTTTTACCAAAGAGATTTGCAAAAGCTATTTTACAAATACTAAAACTACATGAACTCACCAACCATTGTGTTGACTTTGTTTTCTTACATGTTTCTCAGGTGACGCACAGGAATAGGCTTAAGCTTTTGGATTGCATACTAGGATGCCAGTTAGCAGACCTAGTAGACTTTTGAAGAAGCACATATTTTGCTAAGGATACGAATCACTTTTGATATCTTGTACAGATACAAGATAGGAAACATTTGATTTTTGTTAGGTTTACCGAGTTAAATTACTGAACATTGATATTGTAATTTAACTTTGTAATCCTAGTTTAAATGTTTGATTGTGCTTTAGTTATTCTTAACATTGATGCTATGTAAACAATCTGATCATCACGATTATCACTCACGATATCGCGCCCCGAGAACCTTCCGCCCGACGGGGAATCCGATCCAACCCCGCCGGCTCGGGGTGTGACAGATTGGTATCAGAGCTCAAGGTTATAGAGAATAATAGGTCATTACATAAATGGTTTGGCCTAGACTATAACTTAGGGACCCTTCATGTAGAGAACATGAGAATTAGGAAATTTCTTGCATTGTGTCTTCTGCATTCGATTATTGCACCAACTGATATCCTATTGGTTACGATTAGAATGTCACCGAGAAGACAACCATCACCGACTCTCCCTTCACAAGAGATGGAACCAGCAGTTGATGCACTCGCAACTCTGATCACTGAAGAGTTGATGGCAGTTCTCCCTGGAATCATCAACCGAATCAGGAACAGTGAGGAGTTTGCTAGGAACTTCCCACCGCTTCCTGAAAAGAAGGAACCGGAGAAAGGAGAAACCAGCAACAAACCTAAACGACGTACTGCGAAAAAGCGAAAGAGAACCGTGAACTACATTGACGCTACACCCCTCAGTCAAATCCTGCCTGGTCCGATTTCAGGGATAAGTGGCCACTGCGGGGGAAAAACCCCTCACTGCCCAGTTTGTCGTAATTATCATCGAGCTGAACTCCCATGTGTGCAGTGCACACACTGTGGGAAAACAGGCCACTGGATGCAACAATGCAGGATGCCCATGACCCATATTCCCCGTCATTATTTTGGTACATCTCCTAAATGTGCCAAATGTGGTTTTCACCATGACGAGAAGAAGCCTTGTAGACACTGTCTAAATTGTGGGAAATACGGACACTGGATCCAACAGTGTCGGCTTATGCGCACTAGGAAACAGGAACAAAGAGCAAGTACCTCTACTCCCTCTCAACATAGCCACAACTGCTACACGTGCGGAATGCTCGGACATTTCACGAGGGACTGCCCTAGGAGGATGCCTCCCGCTGACCCAGAAATCACTGAGGAAGTACTTGCTTTACCAGCTCCTGGAGATCACTCGGAGTCCGGTGACTCCATAGGTATGCAACTTTCATTAAGTTGCGATGAATTATTTATTGATGTGTTAACTAGAAATGCATGATCCATTGAAATTTTAGAAACAATAAATCTAAGGTAACTGTAAGTAAACTTGGTGCTGATAAGATAGTCGAACTAGTGACCCAAGAAATCCTTAGGTCACATAAGCATTAAAGGATTAAATAAAGATAGAGTAATTCGTAATTGCAGCTAACTACTGTAATTAGGAAGAGAACCTTATCTAATAAGAACATTAAAAGCCATAAGGGTTCAAAATGCCAAAGCTAGAATATAAGCTTTTACTCACCATCTAGACTTCATAGAAATCGAATTTCTTAACATAGAGAACTTAAATTCTAGGATGTTAAGAAAGGATGAATGTGGAATTATGCTGGAATCATAGTTAAGCTACATAAGCAGACAGGGAACTCAGTTACGAATATAAGACAAAGGTATGCCAAGGACGGGTACTGGTATGTAGTATCTCCTCACTCATAAGACTTCATTTTATTTTGACACTAATATGAATAAGAAACTATCTTATTCCTATTAGTACAATCACATGAGTATTCCATGAAACTTAGGAATACTTTTAACTCGATAGAAGCAAAGGAAGAATCCCTGGTTAATACACATAACATGCGTAGAAAGCCATAGCTAACACTAAAGTTGTGTAACAGCTGATGCTCATAGCATCGGTTAGTTTAAACAATGAAGTGTTAGAGCCACACAAGGATTAAGCAAGCCATAACTATAAGACAACTATAAGCATTAAGGCTAGCAAAACTTTGAGGCTATACGTAAGAAATCCCAAACGCGACTTAGACTTTAATCTGGGAGCGCAGGGATATCACACAAACCCAGGTTTTCTCATTGTTATAGAAGGAGTAGTACCCGATAATAATTTTAAATTTCGGGACGAAATTTCTTTAACAAGGGGAGACTGTAACATCTGTGCCGGAACCGTTACCGGAACAGTAAATTGTACAGTAACTTGTACAGTAACTCAGGTACATCTTACGGGAAACTATGTTATGCTATTGATACATTTCTGAAACTATTAAACGATTGTCTGAATCTGACTTAAACCTTAGGGTTTAACAGTCAGAAACATGTCAGGCAACACAGTGTTGAAACATAGATACTTGACATGATACTATTGTGTATAAACGTATGTGAGGTTAAACAAGACAAACTTTAACGGTTATTGTTATGGAATGCTAAACAGACGAATTATTCGTATAGGTGACGATCTGTACGAATGATTCTGATAGTTTAACGTTCTGAAATAATGACTTAACAGTAGAAAACAAGAATCAGAAAGCCAAACCATCGACGTGTTCGTTCGAATGACGATTCGAACGAATACGCGCGATGGCGACGCGATCTGATAAACGTATAACGATACGAACGATTATAAATTTAAAGAAATAAAATATTTTCCATTTTACAATTTTGAAACTCATCATAAAATAAATTAAATCAAACTGTTTTATTAAATCGCGAACGAAATAAAGAAACGCGTAAAATACTCGATTTTAATAAATAAATAAATTAAACGACATTTAGAATAATTTTTAGAAATAAATAACTTTCGAAATGATACAAATAATATTTTTAAGAAAAATACGCGCGTAACGTGCCGAATACGCGACAAAACCCCGAACCGAGCAACCGAAACGAACCCGAATATCTACGGGGTATAAAAGCCTCAAATGAGGCTAACCACCTCATTTAATTCATTTCCCCTCTCTCTCTACTCACCATTTCCGGCCACCATACACACCCACCATTTCCAACCTTTGCAAGCTCATATCTCCCTCAATTCTCGACGAAATCACGTGATTCTTTCGCCTAAACGACCATCTTGAAGCCCTCTACATGAAAGTACAACTCATCTGAAGTTCTACCCAGCTGAATCGAAGGTATGACGCGTTTAAAATCACTGAAAAATAGGGTTTTGTGCTTGTTGTGCGACCCCTACCTTAACACCGGCCATAGATAAATCCTTCGAACCCACAATCTCATTTACAAGATAACCATAGCGTGGGAAAGCTTAGATCAGGAGATCGAAGTTGGATGAGGTTGATGGCTACGTACAGGTTCGTGATAACCTAACCGGCCGAACCCTTGTGAGGGTGACGAACCCTCATTCCTTGGGCCGAACCCTGCTACCCTTCATCTACCACCGAACCATGTCATACGGCAAACCATTGATGTGGGCGAACCCTAGGTTGACGAACCTACTACTTCGAGTGCCGAACCTAAGACAGCCCCGAACCCTAGCTGGGTCTAGCCTCACTGCCGTACCCTCTATGCATGGTGTTCACAAACCTGCTGCCATGCCTCCACGTTCACTGGCCGAACCTTGGGTAGAGCACGTGGTAGCCGAACCTTACTGGTTCTAAACATTCAGCCGAACCCCACCCTACTTAGGCGAACCTAGTCTTCATGAGAGCCGAGCCTTGGGGTTGCTAGTTGATAGGTTCGCTGGTTGCAGCACCATTTCTTTTTCCAAAGTAGCTTAATGCTATTCTATGCGATGGTGAGTGGTGTTGTCCGGTCCAAATCCCTTGGCTCACGATGGTAATAATCAGCCCATTGTCAACAGGCCCAATAACGACAAAATAGGCCCAACAGTTTGTGTTTATGTTCAACAGAAAATAGCTGGCCCATACCACTCTTCTAGGCCCACCTGAAATTAATTAATCCTAGCCCACTATGTCATCCAAGTTCCACGGCCCAACAACCTAAACATATGGCCCATGTATGCTAAAGGCCCACGAATGCCTAGCCCAATACCCCTCTATTTCTCGGCCCAAAGATCAACTACATTCGGCCCAATTGAAATGCTAGGTCCATTTATGTCGGCCCACATTAATCATTTGACCCGATGAAAGGCCCACAAGGTTCAAGTAACAACGAATATGAAATAAGTGATAACATGTTAAATTGGATTAACATTAAAACTAAAAACCTAAACTTTCACATTTAGAAAACTCATTTATCACTATGGAGATTCAAATGGAATGAAAGATTTTGTTAGCAAAGTAAAGTTAACTTAAATTATGTGGGAAATGGATGACACAACAAAGACAATTAACTAAGGGTCAAGTGAATATAGAGACACAAAGTGTTAGCCAACTTTAGGGCTAACACTAATGCTTATACATGCACCAATCAATCCAACACAAACTCATAAGTTACAATACTGTGAAATCAATTCAGGATCTTGAACACTATACCGAATACTACAACGAGCGCGTGCATATTAGAGTAAGATAAGTCAACCCCTTCAAACACCAGGTGAGTTCATTTGTCCCTTTTCAAATGTATTTGTTTTACTTCGGGACTGAGAAGCATGTTAAACATTTTCCTAAAACTCTTGAAATGTTATTTATGCTTTAAACTTTAAACATGATACTTATGTTGAAACTTATGCTAGAACTTAGAATACTTGAAAAACAATAGCCTTGAAACTTATACTTTAAAATGGAGGCTTCAAAACATATGTGGGATGCTTAGGAGACTTGATACTTATGCTACAACAATATGCTTAAACTTGGTGATTGATGCTTATGTTGCAAACTAGAAGTTTAATTTATTCTTAAACTATATTCTTAAACTATATTCTTGAAGCTTATGCTATAAACTATATTCTTAAACTATATTCTTAAACTATATTCTTGAAGCTTATACTATAAACTATATTCTTAAACTATACTCTTACTACTTATGCTCTAAGCTATATTCTTAAACGCTACTCTTGATGCTTACGCTATAAACTATATTCTTAAACCATACGCTTGATGCTTATGCTATAAACTATATACTTAAACTAGATGCTTAACATTTATGCTATAAACTATATGCTTAAAACTACGGATGCTTTAAACCTTTTGTAAGCTATAAACTTGTTATGCAAAAGCAACGGTTTGGCCTCTCAGTGCTTGCCTCTCCGGTTGCTAAACTTAAAAGCTATAAACTTGATAAGCTAAAACAACGGTTTGGCCTCTCAGTGCTTGCCTCTCCGGTTGTTAAACATTGGATGCTATAAACTATTGACTATGGAAGAACAATAGTTGGTCTCTCAGTGCTTGCCTTCATGTGTTCTTCCTAGTCGGGACTTGAAGAACAATAGTTGGTCTCTCAGTGCTTGCCTTCATGTGTTCTTCACAGTCAGGACTAGAAGGCACCTATTATGGTCTCTCAGTGCTTGCCATAGGGTGACCTTTATAGTCGGGACTTGAGGGGTAGACTTATGGCCTCTCAGTGCTTGCCATACAGTGATTCCTCAATGTTCACTCATGCTATAAACTTAAACATAATGCTAAAGCTATAAACGAAATGGAGGGTAGGTAAGACACTTAATAATCATTAACAACAATGTCCTATGTGACTTAGTATGTGGTGGGATGGCGTCTGGGCGGGTCGTAGGCTCGACTCAGGGGTATGCCCTATACATAAGCATACCGAGTTGGATGATACAGGTGGTGTTAATGAGATTAAGGTTGTTACCTAGGGGAAACATGAATGCTTTTGGGTCGATATCATAAACTTTTAACCACGATGCTTTTAAACTAATATTGAAGCTAATACATACGAATGCTATAGACTTGTAAACTTTGAAACAGTAAACTAAAGCTATGATGAAGAATGAAACGAATGGTAGGTAAAATGCTTAATTATCATTAATAGCAATGTCCTATGCGACTTAGTATGTGGTGGGACGGCGTCTGGGCGGGTTGTAGGCTCGACTCAGGGGTATGCCCTATATATAAGCATACCGAGTTGGATGATACAGGTGTTATTAATGAGGTTAAGGTTTTACCAAAGAGATTTGCAAAAGCTATTTTACAAATACTAAAACTACATGAACTCACCAACCATTGTGTTGACTTTGTTTTCTTACATGTTTCTCAGGTGACGCACAGGAATAGGCTTAAGCTTTTGGATTGCATACTAGGATGCCAGTTAGCAGACCTAGTAGACTTTTGAAGAAGCACATATTTTGCTAAGGATACGAATCACTTTTGATATCTTGTACAGATACAAGATAGGAAACATTTGATTTTTGTTAGGTTTACCGAGTTAAATTACTGAACATTGATATTGTAATTTAACTTTGTAATCCTAGTTTAAATGTTTGATTGTGCTTTAGTTATTCTTAACATTGATGCTATGTAAACAATCTGATCATCACGATTATCACTCACGATATCGCGCCCCGAGAACCTTCCGCCCGACGGGGAATCCGATCCAACCCCGCCGGCTCGGGGTGTGACAGATTGGTATCAGAGCTCAAGGTTATAGAGAATAATAGGTCATTACATAAATGGTTTGGCCTAGACTATAACTTAGGGACCCTTCATGTAGAGAACATGAGAATTAGGAAATTTCTTGCATTGTGTCTTCTGCATTCGATTATTGCACCAACTGATATCCTATTGGTTACGATTAGAATGTCACCGAGAAGACAACCATCACCGACTCTCCCTTCACAAGAGATGGAACCAGCAGTTGATGCACTCGCAACTCTGATCACTGAAGAGTTGATGGCAGTTCTCCCTGGAATCATCAACCGAATCAGGAACAGTGAGGAGTTTGCTAGGAACTTCCCACCGCTTCCTGAAAAGAAGGAACCGGAGAAAGGAGAAACCAGCAACAAACCTAAACGACGTACTGCGAAAAAGCGAAAGAGAACCGTGAACTACATTGACGCTACACCCCTCAGTCAAATCCTGCCTGGTCCGATTTCAGGGATAAGTGGCCACTGCGGGGGAAAAACCCCTCACTGCCCAGTTTGTCGTAATTATCATCGAGCTGAACTCCCATGTGTGCAGTGCACACACTGTGGGAAAATAGGCCACTGGATGCAACAATGCAGGATGCCCATGACCCATATTCCCCGTCATTATTTTGGTACATCTCCTAAATGTGCCAAATGTGGTTTTCACCATGACGAGAAGAAGCCTTGTAGACACTGTCTAAATTGTGGGAAATACGGACACTGGATCCAACAGTGTCGGCTTATGCGCACTAGGAAACAGGAACAAAGAGCAAGTACCTCTACTCCCTCTCAACATAGCCACAACTGCTACACGTGCGGAATGCTCGGACATTTCACGAGGGACTGCCCTAGGAGGATGCCTCCCGCTGACCCAGAAATCACTGAGGAAGTACTTGCTTTACCAGCTCCTGGAGATCACTCGGAGTCTGGTGACTCCATAGGTATGCAACTTTCATTAAGTTGCGATGAATTATTTATTGATGTGTTAACTAGAAATGCATGATCCATTGAAATTTTAGAAACAATAAATCTAAGGTAACTGTAAGTAAACTTGGTGCTGATAAGATAGTCGAACTAGTGACCCAAGAAATCCTTAGGTCACATAAGCATTAAAGGATTAAATAAAGATAGAGTAATTCGTAATTGCAGCTAACTACTGTGATTAGGAAGAGAACCTTATCTAATAAGAACATTAAAAGCCATAAGGGTTCAAAATGCCAAAGCTAGAATATAAGCTTTTACTCACCATCTAGACTTCATAGAAATCGAATTTCTTAACATAGAGAACTTAAATTCTAGGATGTTAAGAAAGGATGAATGTGGAATTATGCTGGAATCATAGTTAAGCTACATAAGCAGACAGGGAACTCAGTTACGAATATAAGACAAAGGTATGCCAAGGACGGGTACTGGTATGTAGTATCTCCTCACTCATAAGACTTCATTTTATTTTGACACTAATATGAATAAGAAACTATCTTATTCCTATTAGTACAATCACATGAGTATTCCATGAAACTTAGGAATACTTTTAACTCGATAGAAGCAAAGGAAGAATCCCTGGTTAATACACATAACATGCGTAGAAAGCCATAGCTAACACTAAAGTTGTGTAACAGCTGATGCTCATAGCATCGGTTAGTTTAAACAATGAAGTGTTAGAGCCACACAAGGATTAAGCAAGCCATAACTATAAGACAACTATAAGCATTAAGGCTAGCAAAACTTTGAGGCTATACGTAAGAAATCCCAAACGCGACTTAGACTTTAATCTGGGAGCGCAGGGATATCACACAAACCCAGGTTTTCTCATTGTTATAGAAGGAGTAGTACTCGATAATAATTTTAAATTTCGGGACGAAATTTCTTTAACAAGGGGAGACTGTAACATCTGTGCCGGAACCGTTACCGGAACAGTAAATTGTACAGTAACTTGTACAGTAACTCAGGTACATCTTACGGGAAACTATGTTATGCTATTGATACATTTCTGAAACTATTAAACGATTGTCTGAATCTGACTTAAACCTTAGGGTTTAACAGTCAGAAACATGTCAGGCAACACAGTGTTGAAACATAGATACTTGATATGATACTATTGTGTATAAACGTATGTGAGGTTAAACAAGACAAACTTTAACGGTTATTGTTATGGAATGCTAAACAGACGAATTATTCGTATAGGTGACGATCTGTACGAATGATTCTGATAGTTTAACGTTCTGAAATAATGACTTAACAGTAGAAAACAAGAATCAGAAAGCCAAACCATCGACGTGTTCGTTCGAATGACGATTCGAACGAATACGCGCGATGGCGACGCGATCTGATAAACGTATAACGATACGAACGATTATAAATTTAAAGAAATAAAATATTTTCCATTTTACAATTTTGAAACTCATCATAAAATAAATTAAATCAAACTGTTTTATTAAATCGCGAACGAAATAAAGAAACGCGTAAAATACTCGATTTTAATAAATAAATAAATTAAACGACATTTAGAATAATTTTTAGAAATAAATAACTTTCGAAATGATACAAATAATATTTTTAAGAAAAATACGCGCGTAACGTGCCGAATACGCGACAAAACCCCGAACCGAGCAACCGAAACGAACCCGAATATCTACGGGGTATAAAAGCCTCAAATGAGGCTAACCACCTCATTTAATTCATTTCCCCTCTCTCTCTACTCACCATTTCCGGCCACCATACACACCCACCATTTCCAACCTTTGCAAGCTCATATCTCCCTCAATTCTCGACGAAATCACGTGATTCTTTCGCCTAAACGACCATCTTGAAGCCCTCTACATGAAAGTACAACTCATCTGAAGTTCTACCCAGCTGAATCGAAGGTATGACGTGTTTAAAATCACTGAAAAATAGGGTTTTGTGCTTGTTGTGCGACCCCTACCTTAACACCGGCCATAGATAAATCCTTCGAACCCACAATCTCATTTACAAGATAACCATAGCGTGGGAAAGCTTAGATCAGGAGATCGAAGTTGGATGAGGTTGATGGCTACGTACAGGTTCGTGATAACCTAACCGGCCGAACCCTTGTGAGGGTGACGAACCCTCATTCCTTGGGCCGAACCCTGCTACCCTTCATCTACCACCGAACCATGTCATACGGCAAACCATTGATGTGGGCGAACCCTAGGTTGACGAACCTACTACTTCGAGTGCCGAACCTAAGACAGCCCCGAACCCTAGCTGGGTCTAGCCTCGCTGCCGTACCCTCTATGCATGGTGTTCACAAACCTGCTGCCATGCCTCCACGTTCACTGGCCGAACCTTGGGTAGAGCACGTGGTAGCCGAACCTTACTGGTTCTAAACATTCAGCCGAACCCCACCCTACTTAGGCGAACCTAGTCTTCATGGGAGCCGAGCCTTGGGGTTGCTAGTTGATAGGTTCGCTGGTTGCAGCACCATTTCTTTTTCCAAAGTAGCTTAATGCTATTCTATGCGATGGTGAGTGGTGTTGTCCGGTCCAAATCCCTTGGCTCACGATGGTAATAATCAGCCCATTGTCAACAGGCCCAATAACGACAAAATAGGCCCAACAGTTTGTGTTTATGTTCAACAGAAAATAGCTGGCCCATACCACTCTTCTAGGCCCACCTGAAATTAATTAATCCTAGCCCACTATGTCATCCAAGTTCCACGGCCCAACAACCTAAACATATGGCCCATGTATGCTAAAGGCCCACGAATGCCTAGCCCAATACCCCTCTATTTCTCGGCCCAAAGATCAACTACATTCGGCCCAATTGAAATGCTAGGTCCATTTATGCCGGCCCACATTAATCATTTGACCCGATGAAAGGCCCACAAGGTTCAAGTAACAACGAATATGAAATAAGTGATAACATGTTAAATTGGATTAACATTAAAACTAAAAACCTAAACTTTCACATTTAGAAAACTCATTTATCACTATGGAGATTCAAATGGAATGAAAGATTTTGTTAGCAAAGTAAAGTTAACTTAAATTATGTGGGAAATGGATGACACAACAAAGACAATTAACTAAGGGTCAAGTGAATATAGAGACACAAAGTGTTAGCCAACTTTAGGGCTAACACTAATGCTTATACATGCACCAATCAATCCAACACAAACTCATAAGTTACAATACTGTGAAATCAATTCAGGATCTTGAACACTATACCGAATACTACAACGAGCGCGTGCATATTAGAGTAAGATAAGTCAACCCCTTCAAACACCAGGTGAGTTCATTTGTCCCTTTTCAAATGTATTTGTTTTACTTCGGGACTGAGAAGCATGTTAAACATTTTCCTAAAACTCTTGAAATGTTATTTATGCTTTAAACTTTAAACATGATACTTATGTTGAAACTTATGCTAGAACTTAGAATACTTGAAAAGCAATAGCCTTGAAACTTATACTTTAAAATTGAGGCTTCAAAACATATGTGGGATGCTTAGGAGACTTGATACTTATGCTACAACAATATGCTTAAACTTGGTGATTGATGCTTATGTTGCAAACTAGAAGTTTAATTTATTCTTAAACTATATTCTTAAACTATATTCTTGAAGCTTATGCTATAAACTATGTTCTTAAACTATATTCTTAAACTATATTCTTGAAGCTTATACTATAAACTATATTCTTAAACTATACTCTTACTACTTATGCTCTAAGCTATATTCTTAAACGCTACTCTTGATGCTTACGCTATAAACTATATTCTTAAACCATACGCTTGATGCTTATGCTATAAACTATATACTTAAACTAGATGCTTAACATTTATGCTATAAACTATATGCTTAAAACTACGGATGCTTTAAACCTTTTGTAAGCTATAAACTTGTTATGCAAAAGCAACGGTTTGGCCTCTCAGTGCTTGCCTCTCCGGTTGCTAAACTTAAAAGCTATAAACTTGATAAGCTAAAACAACGGTTTGGCCTCTCAGTGCTTGCCTCTCCGGTTGTTAAACATTGGATGCTATAAACTATTGACTATGGAAGAACAATAGTTGGTCTCTCAGTGCTTGCCTTCATGTGTTCTTCCTAGTCGGGACTTGAAGAACAATAGTTGGTCTCTCAGTGCTTGCCTTCATGTGTTCTTCACAGTCAGGACTAGAAGGCACCTATTATGGTCTCTCAGTGCTTGCCATAGGGTGACCTTTATAGTCGGGACTTGAGGGGTAGACTTATGGCCTCTCAGTGCTTGCCATACAGTGATTCCTCAATGTTCACTCATGCTATAAACTTAAACATAATGCTAAAGCTATAAACGAAATGGAGGGTAGGTAAGACGCTTAATTATCATTAACAACAATGTCCTATGTGACTTAGTATGTGGTGGGACGGCGTCTGGGCGGGTCGTAGGCTCGACTCAGGGGTATGCCCTATACATAAGCATACCGAGTTGGATGATACAGGTGGTGTTAATGAGATTAAGGTTGTTACCTAGGGGAAACATGAATGCTTTTGGGTCGATATCATAAACTTTTAACCACGATGCTTTTAAACTAATATTGAAGCTAATACATACGAATGCTATAGACTTGTAAACTTTGAAACAGTAAACTAAAGCTATGATGAAGAATGAAACGAATGGTAGGTAAAATGCTTAATTATCATTAATAGCAATGTCCTATGCGACTTAGTATGTGGTGGGACGGCGTCTGGGCGGGTTGTAGGCTCGACTCAGGGGTATGCCCTATATATAAGCATACCGAGTTGGATGATACAGGTGTTATTAATGAGGTTAAGGTTTTACCAAAGAGATTTGCAAAAGCTATTTTACAAATACTAAAACTACATGAACTCACCAACCATTGTGTTGACTTTGTTTTCTTACATGTTTCTCAGGTGACACACAGGAATAGGCTTAAGCTTTTGGATTGCATACTAGGATGCCAGTTAGCAGACCTAGTAGACTTTTGAAGAAGCACATATTTTGCTAAGGATACGAATCACTTTTGATATCTTGTACAGATACAAGATAGGAAACATTTGATTTTTGTTAGGTTTATCGAGTTAAATTACTGAACATTGATATTGTAATTTAACTTTGTAATCCTAGTTTAAATGTTTGATTGTGCTTTAGTTATTCTTAACATTGATGCTATGTAAACAATCTGATCATCACGATTATCACTCACGATATCGCGCCCCGAGAACCTTCCGCCCGACGGGGAATCCGATCCAACCCCGCCGGCTCAGGGTGTGACAATAACCCTGCAAATGTGTCCATCTCTAGAAATGTATACAATTTACATCAGAAAATGAGAAACAAGAAGAAATTCGGTGATACTCCGATGTAGGTTTTGAAAAACCTGCTTCATAGTCAACGTTACGTTTACTATACTCGGGAGGATCCTGAAACGAACGTCGTGGAAGGCATTTTCTTCTGTCATCCAAAATCGTATTGCTGGTGGCGTGCATTTCCGCACATACTGATGATGGACGCGACGTATAAAACGAACCAGTACAGGCTTCCGTTTATTCAAATTGTTGGTGTGACTTTCATACACACCAGACGTTTAGTATTGCTTACGTGTTCGTAAGCAGAGAGCGTGAGGAAAACTACGTCTGTGTGTTGGAAATGGTTAAGAGTATGTTGAATAAATTTATGGAGCCACGTGTGATCATAACAGATCGAGACCTTGCTGTTATGAGTGCATGCCGTAAGGTATTTCCAGAAGCTGCAAAATATCTCTGCAGATGGCACATAGACTGAAATATTGCCAAACATTGCAAGGCAAGCTTTTCGGATGCTGACTGGAAGAAATTCAAAGGTCGCTGGGCGAATTTGTGTAACTCTCCGACAACAGATTTATACGACTACAACTACAAACGTTTGTACGAAAGACTTATTAAAGACAACAAAAAAATTAAGCATCATATACCATCATTATTACCATCATATCATCATTGGTGTTTTGTTTCATTTCAGAGGTTCTGGAGTATATGACGCACACCTGGTTAAACAGTTACAGAGATATGTTTGTAATAGCATGGACCAATAGAATGCGCAACTTTGGTCAACGTAAAAGTCAGCACTAAAACCTAAAACGATACATCAGATCAACAAATAGCACGCTTGCCTCGCTTGTCGGTTTCGTAAATGAAATCGTGCAATCACAGGAGGTAAAAATGAATCATGATTTTGAAACAAGCTTGATTGAAACTATGGGTCATCATAAACTAACAATATTTGATAACCTTCGAGTAAATGTGTCTCATAAAGCTCTTGATTTGTTGGTCAAGGAAAAAGATGAAATAAGAGTTATGCGCGACTCAAATATGACGTGTGGCCACCAGCTTTGGAAGAGTTGTGGGTTGCCGTACGCTTGTCATATATCAAAATACATAAACACAGGTTCGTAATATTAAATGTAAATCTTACATGTTTCACACGTAGTTATTGGTATAGTATTTTTAATTATAAATTATGCAGATACGAAGATACAACTTTCTGAGATAGACATATTTTGGACAAAACTGAATACAATTAACCCAACACTATTAGAAGAAGAAGAAATTGATGTTATAGGATAAATGGGTTTGGTTACAGAATAAATTCCAAACCTCCTGAAATAAAAAAGAGTCTAATAAAAAAGGTCTTGTTGCAGGTATTTCCAAATAAAAGCGACAAAAAGGCGACTTTAGTTCAAAAAGATACACATGGTCGTCCAACTTTAAAGGCACTGAAACAAAAAGAGCAAGACGTTAAAGATAATTTAGCGTCCCAAGAAAGTACATTTGAACCTTCGAGGCATAGTTCGTTTACAGCTGTGACCGAGAAAAGTTAGAAACCCGTATTTCGGCGTAGTCGTTCCATATCGGTATCAAAAGCAATGCCACCATCGGACTCGCAAAGTCAAGACGAATTATGTTTTCCACGTAACATGAAGCCAGAAGGATTAAACAATGTTTATCACTTCGGTCGTCACATCCTTCTTGTATTTCAACCTTACGTGATAAACATACAAGAGTCGAGCCAGATGGTAACTGTGGTTTTCGTTCTGTAGCCGTGGGTTTAGGATTCGATGAAAATCATTGGGCATTTATTCGACAACAACTCATGCACGAATTGTATTTCAACACAGTTCTGTACAAATATGTGTTTAACTCCTACGACCCAGGATCTTATGATGTACTACGCAACACAATAAATTGGCAACAGATTGCACCTGCTCCTGCCGAACATTGGATGTTTATGCCTCACATAGGCTTAGTAGTTGCTCAAAGATTTGGTGTAATCGTTCACCTTTTCGGCAGTCGAGGTGCTCAAACCATTTTCCCTTTGTGGACATCTGCTAATAGTTTGGTGCGACATAGCGTCGTATCAATAGTTCATCTTGGCGTCCATTTCATTAGTGTTACATTACAAGGATATTATCCAATGCCAACGGTAAATCCTATATGAAAACGTTACCGAAATGATGCCGCATCCGATTGGGAGTTCATATATCATGACAGGCTGCAAGAATATCGAACATTTATAGATGAAAATAAGTTGGTCGACTACATTGACATATAAATGTAAAAACAACAAATTCTTTAATTAAATGTAATAAAAATGAATTATTTGTGTATATGTAAAAAAAAACTAAAGTTTGAACAGTACGGCCCATACTGTCCTAGCTTAAATTTAAATTTCAGTTTCATTTTTACTTTTTCACACAAAAAATACTCACATATTCTCTCGTATTGAACAAGACAGGCCGTCTTGGCCAGTACGGCCCGTATTGTTCATTCAAATTTGAACCAGACAAAGATCAAGACGGGCCGTCTTGACCAGTACGGCCCGTCTTGACCAGTACGGCCCGTCTTGACCAGTACGGCCCGTCTTGTTCAACAAAAAAAGAAGGTGAACTTTGGCCTGGTATGGCCAAGACGGGCCGTCTTGATCAGTACGGGCCGTCGGCCAAGACGGGTCGTCTTGATCAGTACGGGCTTGGTGGGCCCAGATCTCTGTCACGCCGTTCACCGGCCACCGACTACGGGCGACGACGATCAGAGATCCTCTGATTCGTTACATCCACTGCTGCATCGTGACGATCATCTTAGGTTGCAGACAAAGCCAGGAGTGGGTGACGATGACGAATTTGTTCTATCTTCACTCACTCATGACTGGCAGGTCGTGCAACCTTGCACGATGTTTTGCATTATACTACGCCTTCTTCTACCATCGACAGGAGCGCGGTACATTGTGGGGTGGCGCTTTTGTCAACCACATCGCACACACCAGAGGCATGGTCGACTTGCTTCAGGATCTGCCGGCGATCGAGCCTTGTAAGCTCGATCGTCGTACGCTCCTGAACATGAGACTTGCAACCGACATCCCCGGTCTGGGTTGCGGTTTGTTGGATCTGATGGCCGGCCATTTCAGGCAGCCCAGCTCGCCGTCATACCGGAGCAGCAACAGCCTAAGGACCAGGCGATGCCGGAGCCCGATCCGATTCGGGAGGAGCCGGTTCGATCACCGGCACGCGAGGACTCACAGTCGCAGCATCCACCGCACGTTTACCATGCGGTGCGCCTGACCGAGCCGCTCAAGGCGTTGTTGCACCATGTTGCGGCCTAGTGCGAGGAGATGGCTCAGGCTGATCGTCGTCGGGCCGCCTGGGAGACACGCGTCGAGCGACGCTCGGTCGGCTCGAGGATTTGGTCCAGTGGACGGTCGCGTCAGAGCATGCGCGACGGGACGGGTCACAGCTTCCACCGTTCCCGGAGCCACGCGTCTACCCCGACGACGGATCGTTCGCTAGACCATCCGCAGGTTCGTAGTTACTTTTGTATTTTGTTTCCTTGTATGTAAAACTTATGCTGTGTATGTATGTATGTTTATTTCTTCATTTGTATTCTTTCTGGTTGTCTTGTTTTGTTTTTGTCTGTGTTGTTTAATAATTGCGCGACAAAATTATATCGTTTAAATTATTTAAATTAACATAAACAAACTAATTATAAAATGAAATATATAGTTAAAACGATTTCGTAAATAATCAATATCGTTTAAAATGATAACGTAACAAGATTATGACGTTTAATTAACATAATAGACGTATATCGTTAAAATAGTTCACGTACTAAACGTATATCGTTAAAAATTATTTACATACGTAAATTAAGTTTAAATAAAATAAATAACTTCAAGACGCCCGTACTGCACAGTACGGGCCGTATCAAGTGATTAAACTGCTTGACACCCAAAAATGCGAGCCGTACTGGTCAGTACGGCACGTCCTACAGAATGTTTCACTGAATCCAAGGAATTCTCTGGATTGTTTGTCTGCACTATATACGGGCCGTACTGACTAGTACGGCTTGTCTTGGACCGCTGGTTTACAATTAAAAAGTGGGGTGTCTAATTAAAAAGGCCCAATAATAATGCTAACAAAGGCTAGGTAACAAAATAAGATTTAATTTCTTATGTCCTTCTGTTTGCAATTCTAATTATACATACCCATTTTGGGGAGGTTCCCATAAAAAGTCTTTTTGTTTAAGAAGGCTAAGAATGATTTTTAATAACTTTAAAACCGACCCAAACAAACTACGATTGAATTCATTTTTATATCATTGGAACCGTCTTGTAATTCCCTAAATCCTATACCTTAAATCATAAATAATGAACCCTAATAATAAAACCAAAATTATAAAAATAAACCTTAAACCTAAAGATAAAACCTAAAAGCTTAAAAAACATTTCCTAAAATCCAAACTCCAAAACTAGTAGTTAAAGATAAAACCAAAAAACAAATATTGTAGGGTTCGATAAGACGGTTCCAATGTCATCGAAATGAGTTAAATCGGAGTTCGTTTGGGTCGTTTTAGAGATTTTGAAAATTCTTTTTAGCATTCTTATGCAAAATAAACTTTTTATTTGATTATTTCCATACCCATTCTTTTATAATTTTCTTCTTTAGGTATAAGATAAATGTAATTTTTAACTTTAGGTAAGGTGACATATGTAATTTATTAAGATATGTAAGATGATATTGGTAATCGATTTTTTAAATAAAACATATGTAATTTATAAATTTTATAAGAAAATACATGCAATTGCCCCAATATAATATAGCTCTAAATATACGTCATTGCTTAAACAATCTAAATGTTTGGTGTAGGGGTGTCCTTGAGACTGAAAAAACCAATCTAAAACCGAAAAACTGAAATATCAAAACCGAAATAAACGAACCCAAACATAAACCAACGGGTTTGATATAAGTTTTGTAAAAACCCTAAAGTTTGGGTGGGTTTTCATTTGTCCTAAAAAACAAAAAAAAAATTATAATATTTCTTTAAAGCAAGAGAAGTTATTATTATACCCTTTAAACTTGTGGATATAAATGATTTCTTTAGTTTTCAAGTAATGGTTTTCAATTAAACATCAATATATATATATATATATATATATATATATGGGGGAATGATCAATTGTTAACATTTGCTTATTGCGTTAACTGAATAACTACATCTTACTACTTTAGGGCCCACATTAAAGTAAATCTAAATGTGTAAGTTTTTTCTTGTTTTTAATTAATATAGGGCCGACTTACATTAATAAAAAAAGAAGAAAAAACTAGATTTACTTTAATGTAAGTCCCAAAGTAATAAGATGTAGTTATTCGGTAAACGCAATAAACATAGGTTAACAAACGAACCACACCCTATATATATAGGATTGTGAACAAATGATAACCCACCTTTATGGCAATAACCCGGATAACTTTATCAAGATGAAGTCAAATCTTGGATTGTTTTTTGAATATCATTGTAACACATTTAGAACATTATGTTATTTTGTGAGTTTGCGAATATTCATCACCGTTTGAGAGGTTACATTGTTGTAATTTTTGGGTCTGAAACAGTTACAGTGCTGTAAATAAAAGCTTACAACAATGATATCTCTTAAATAGTGATGAATTTTCACAAACTCATAAAAGAACATGGTGTTTTACATGTGTTACAATGATGTTTAAAAAAAAATCCAAGATTAGGCTTCCCTATATATATATATATATAGAGAGAGGAAGGTTCATAAGAAAACTCCTCATTCCAGAGAAAAATAATACTATCCAATAAATTTTTAATTTTTTTTCATAATTTTTTATTATAAGGTTAGAAATGTTATAATAAAAAAGAAATTTTTGAAAAAATATGTTGATCACAAAGTTACGTATACATAACTAAAAAAGTTTCGTATGTAACTTATAAAGTTACATATATGTAATCAATATATGTAATATACAAGTTACATATATGTAATAACCTAAAATACATAATTTTTTTTAATTTTTTTTCTTTTTTTTTTACATTTATTATCTTATAATAAAAGGAAATAAAAATGAAAATGAAAAAAAAGTTTAATTGGTAATGATTGTGGTTAGTTTTCTTGGGTTTTTTTCAAAATGAAGGTTTCTTAGGAACCCTCCCCTATATATATAACATCGCTCTCATCTCTCCTCTCTCCCTCCTCTCTCTCTCCGTCAATCTTTCTCTATCCCTGTTCTCTCTATATTTTGAAATTATCCATATATTACACACGTGTATTGTTTTTTAAGTTAAAGAAAATATTTTTCATAATATTAAAACAAACAAAAAAAATGTATACTTACACGTGTATTAAAAAACTACAAAATATGTATTAAACACAATTTTATTACACAAATACAAACATATTTTCAACCATAATAAACATTACCCGTTTGTATTTTTACATATGAAACAAACATTACATATGTGTAATTTTATTACATGTGTAATAAAAATGTACAAGTTTTACTGCATAACGTACACATGGTCAAGCAACATTTATAAGATAGGGAAAACTACACGTGTAGTAATAAAATACACCTAATCAAGGAGTATCCATAAGATCTGAAAAACTACACATGTGTGGTAATAAAAATGTACAAGTTTTACTACATAAAGTACACATAGTAACGCAAATACATATAAAATCTGATAACTACACATGTGCACAAATAAAAATATTCAAGTTTTTAAGCACTTAGTACACCTAGTCAACTGAAAGCCTACACATGTGTAGTAATAAAAATGTACAACTTTTACTGTATAAAGTACACCTGGTCAAGTAATATCTATAATATCAGAAAATTACACATGTGTACAAATAAAAATGTACAAGTTTTTAAGCACTTAGTACACTTGGTCAAGCATATGTTTGAACCACCACCATGACCACCACAACCACCATCGAACCACCACCACCATTGACAGAGAACTACCATGCTACCACCACCATGCTACCACCATCATCAACCACCACCATCATTGACTTTAGAGAGAGAGTAGAGAGAGAACAACCACCACCACCATCACCACCTCCTAAACCCACCGCCGCCTAAACCCACGAGCACCACCGGTTGAACCACCACGACCACCACCTCTTGTAACCACCACAACCACCGCCGTCTAGAAGCGCCACCACCACCTACTCCTAGAACCGCCGCTGCTGCGTACCCACGACAAACCACCGCCTTCATCTACCACTGCTCGCCGCCATCACCACCGCCGCCTAAACCGTAGATCCAATGTTGTTGTTGACGCCAATCACCACCACCACCGATGTTGCTGTTTACACCGGTCATCATCACCACCACCCCCGCCCGGTCACCACCACCTCCCGTCATCCATTTCTGGTGAGAGAGCACTGGTCACTTGCACCACCTTCTCATCACTACTAACTGTCAGTCACCACCGCCTAAACCCACGACCACCATTGTCCAGCTCCTTCTTCGTCTTAATCGTAGAGAGAGTAGAAAGAGAGAGTGGAGAGATGGCAGGTTTTTCAAATGAGGGACATAGAGAGAGAGAGTGAAAGTGTATATATATGAGGAGTGGTTAAAGATGAAAATACCCTTTTCATATAAATAAATTATAAAATAAAAAAGTTTGACCTAACGGCTAAGATAGGTTTTAAGGGTTTCCTCTTTAAGATCGGGTTTTCATTTGATTCAATTCCTATATATATATGGATTGAATCTTATGAAAACTCAATTTTAGAGAGAAAACCGTTAAACCCTATGTGGGCCATTAATTTAGAATCTTGAAAATAAATATGTGGCCTATATTAACCCACATTAAAATGATTTGTTTATTTAAAACCCAATTTTTTATTCAGGTTTAATTTGGACCACATATTTATTTTTAAGATTCCAAATCAATGACTCACATAGGATTTAAGGGTTTTTCTCTCTAAGATTTGAGCTTTCATAGGATTCAATTCCTATACATACATACATACATACATACATACATACATACATACATACATACATACATACATACATACATACATACATACATACATACATACATACATACATACATACATACATACATACATACATACATACATACATACATACATACATACATACATACATGTGATCAAATACTAACTCACACTTAGAGCAATAACCCATTAACTCTCTTTACCCAATCAGAAATAAACACATGGATTTTTCTTTTATTATTTGATAAGTGTACATTAGTAATTTGTTTTATGTACTAACTTACCCCATCTTTTTTATACATCAATAACTTTTTCATACTATAATATTTTTTTATAAAAATTGCACCATTTTACTCGTCTTATTTTTCTCTTTAATTCTGTTATAGTCTTGACTAGGTTTTTTTTATTTTTTTCGGATGTTCGTATTTACACCAATGTAACAAGTATAAAAATAACAAATTATTTGTAACGAGTTGTAACGAATTTGGGTTTACATTGTTGTATAATAAATAGGATTTACGTTTAAGAGTGTAAACGAGCCAAGCCGATCCCGAGCTAGTTAATTACGTTATATTCTTGACTAGGTTTTTTTATTTTTCCGTATGCTCCAAAATTCGTTATATCTACAAGATTGTAAATACATTTTAATACTATAAACAATTATATCTACAAGATTGTAAATACATTTTAATACTTTAAAAAAAATACTATAACATTTTGTTGATAAAAACCAAAATTCGATATATCTGCTAGATTGTAAATACGTTTTAATACTTTAAAAAAATTATATCTACAAGATTGTAAAGACATTTTAATACTTTAAAAAAATAATATAACATTTTGTTGTAAAAACCAAAATTCGTTATATATACAAGATTGTAAATACGTTTTAATACTTTAAAAAAATTATATCTACAAGATTGTAAATATATTTTAATACTTTAAAAAATACTATAACATTTTGTTGATAAAAACCAAAATTCGTTATATCTACAAGATTGTAAATACATTTTAATACTATAAAAAAATACTATAACATTTTGTTGACAAAAACCAAAATTCGTTATATCTACAAGATTGTAAATACATTTTAATACTTTAAAAAAATACTATAACATTTTGTTGATAAAAACCAAAATTCGTTATATCTACTAGATTGTAATACGCTTTAATACTTTAAAAAAATACTATAACATTTTGTTGATAAAAACCAAAATTCGTTATATCTACAAGATTGTAAATACATTTTCATACTTTAAAAATTATATTTACAAGATTGTAAATACATTTTAGTACTTTAAAAACCAAAATTCGTTACAAAATCAAGAATATAACGTAATTAACGAGCATCCGGAAAAAATAGAAAACCTAGTCAAGAATATAACGTAATTAACGAGCTCAGGAACGGCTTTGCTCGTTTACACTCTTAAACTTAACCCCTATTTATTATACAAGTATGTAAACCCAAATTCGTTACAACTCGTTACAAATAATTTGTTAGTTTTATACTTGTTACATTGGTGTAAATACGAACATCCGAAAAAAATAGAAAAAGCCTAGTCAAGACTATAACGGAATTAAAGAGAAAAAAAGATGAGTAAAATGGTGCAATTTTTATAAAAAAAATATTATAGTATAAAAAAGTTATGGATGTATAAAAAAAGATGGGGTAAATTATTTAATATAGCAAATTACATTAATACCCTTATTCCCTTTTCTTTCAAATCAATTACATTATTATATTATAGTTTAATATCAACCATTAGATAAGCATCTTGTAATTTGATCATTAAATATGGTGAGGTTAATGTGTTATTTCTCTATCCTAAGGTTAGCAATGGATCACTTTCCTATATATATATATATATATATATATATATATATATATATATATATATATATATATAGGGAATGGTTCAAATACTAACCCTCCTTACGGCGCTAACCCATTAACTTTGGCAAAAAATGGCCGAATCTTGAATTTTTTTTAAACATCATTGTAACACAATTTGAACACCATGTTCAGTTTTGAGTTTTGGCTAATTCATCACCGTTTGGGCTCTTACAGTACTGTAGGTGTTTAAATATTTAAAACTTACAGTACTGTAGCAAAAACCTTACAACGATGATATTTTTTAAACGGTGATGAATTAGCCAAAACTCAAAACTGAACATGGTGTTCAAATTGTGTTACAATGATGTTTAAAAAAAAAATTCAAGATTCGGCCATTTTTTGCCAAAGTTAATGGGTTAGCGCCGTAAGAGAGGGTTAGTATTTGAACCCATTCCTATATATATATATATATATATATATATATATATATATAGGGCAAGGTATAAAAAATAACCCTCATCTTTTGCTACAACTACATAACCTATTTCAACTAATCATAAAATTACACATAAGCATTTCATTAAAATATTAAAAAGGGCATCATAGTCATTTTACCTTTATAAGTTTTCCCCCCTTTTTTTTAAACATTAACAACTTTTTTATATTATATTATTTTTTTAAAAAAATTGCACCATTATATTCGTCTTATTTTTCTCTTTAATTCCGTTATAGTCTCGACTATTTTTTTTCACTTTTTTTAGATGCCCTATATTTACATTATTGTAATGAGCCTAAATACAACAAATTTATTTGAATTTTTTTTAAAAATAATAAATTACAGTGATGTAATTTACATTGACGTAATTTATCGTGATGTAATTTACATTGACGTAAAATTCGGTTTCGGTTTTTTTCGGTTAATTTGGTTCCGGTTCGGTTTTTTCGGTTAATTCGGTTTCGGTTCGGTTTTTTTTTGCTTTTTGCTCATCCCTAATTTGTAACGAGCCTAAATACAACAAATTAGTTTGAATTTTTTTCAAACAATGATAAATTACATCACTATAATCATTATTGTTAGAGAAAAAAAATCAAAATAATGTGTTATATTACATCATTGTAATTATCATTGTTAGAGAAAAAATAAAATAATGTGTTATATTACATCACTGTAATTTATAATTGTTAGAAAAAATTCAAAATAATGTGTTATATTTATGCTCGTTATATCGATGTTTAATAATGGACAATGAGAAAAAAATTAAAAAAACTAATCAACATTATAACGGGAATTAAAGAGAAAATTACATCACTGTAAATAATGTGTTACGTCACCGTTAATTACGTAATTGTAAATTACTTCATTTTGTGTTACATTACTTCATTTTGAGTTACATTACTGTAATTTACCATTGTTAGAAAAAAATTCTAATTAATTTGTTATCGTTAAGCTCGTTACAATGATGTAAATACATGACATCAAAAAATAAAAAAAAACTAGTCGAGACTATAACGAAATTAAAGAGAAAAATGAGACGAGTATAATGGTGCAATTTTGTTTAAAAAATAATATAGTATAAAAAAGTTATGAATGTTTAAAAAAAGGGGTAAACTTTACATAAATGACAAATGTCCTAAATGCCCTTCACACTAAAGACAAAAGAATTGACACGTGGCACAATCCTACACACTTACCTTTTTCAAGTAACCATTGGATGATGGTTAATAGGTTGTTGCAAAAGATGAGGGTTATTAAAAATTCCATCCCCTATATATATATATATAGGGCAAGGTATAAAAAATAACCTCATCTTTTGCTACAACTACATAACCCATTTAAACCAATCATAAACTTACACATAAGCATTTCATTAAAATATTAAAACGGGCATCATAGTCATTTTACCCCTTATAAGTTTCCCCCCTCTTTTTTAAACATTAATAACTTTTTTATAATATACTATTTTTTTAAAAAAATTGCACCATTATATTCGTCTCATTTTTCTCTTTAATTCCGTTATAGTCTCGACTATTTTTTTTTACTTTTTTTAGATGCCCTATATTTACATCATTGTAACGAGCTTAAATATAACAAATTTATTTGAAATTTTTTTAAAAATGATAAATTACAGTGATGTAATTTACATTGACGTAATTTATCGTGATGTAATATACATTGACGTAAAATTCGGTTTCGGTTTTTTTCGGTGAATTTGGTTTAAATTACAGTGATGTAATTTACATTGACAACAAATTAGTTTAAATTTTTTTCGAACAATGATAAATTGCATCACTATAATTATCATTGTGAGAGAAAAAAATCAAAATAATGTGTTCTATTACATCACTGTAATTTATCATTGTAATTATCATTAACGTAAAATTTGGTTTCGGTTTTTTTCGGTGAATTTGGTTTAAATTACAGTGGTGTAATTTACATTGACAACAACTTAGTTTAAATTTTTTTCGAACAATGATAAATTACATCACTATAATTATCATTGTGAGAGAAAAAAATCAAAATAATGTGTTCTATTTACATCACTGTAATTTATCATTGTAATTATCATTGTTAAAGAAAAAAAATAAAATAATGTGTTACGTCACCGTTAATTATGTCATTGTAAATTACTTCATTTTGTGTTACATTACTTCATTTTTTGTTACATTACTGTAATTTACCATTGTTAGAAAAAATTTCTAATTAATTTGCTATCTTTAAGCTCGTTACAATGATGCAAATACATGACATCAAAAAAAAAAAACTAGTCGAGACTATAACGAAATTAAAGAGAAAAATGAGACGAGTATAATGGTGCAATTTTTTTAAAAAAATAATATAGTATAAAAAAGTTATGAATGTTTGAAAAAAATGGGTAAACTTTACTTAAATAACAAATGTCTTAAATGCCCTTTATATTAAAAAAAAGAAAAAAAAAGGAATCTGACACGTGTCACCATCCTATACACTTACATTTTTAAAGTAACCATTGGATGATGGTTATCAAAAATCCCATCCCCTATATATATATATATATATGTATATAGGGAAATGTTCCATTGGTAACCCACTCAAATGTGGTAACCATTTAACTACATTTGATTGGTTTTTGAAATAATGTGTTTTAAAGTGAGTGGTCCATATTAAATCTGAAAAAAATATGTGAATGAGATTTGTTTAAGGGTATTTTTGACATTTGGTGGGGGTGTACTTGATTCCTTTTTTAAAAAAAAGTTTACCCCCCAATTTTTTAAACACTCATAACTTTTATACACAATATTATTTTTTTATAAAAATTTCACCATTAAATTTCTCACTTTTTTATCTTTAATTAAAGTATAACTTTGTCAATTTTTTTAAAATTTTCGTAATTTGCACTGATGCAGCGACGTTTTACACTGATGCAACGACGTTTTGTACTGACGTAACGAAATGCATTTCTTTTACACTGATGTAATCACAATGATGTAACGAGCTGAATTTTTACAAAGTTTTCGTAATTACACTGATGTAAGAAGCTGGATTCAAAGTGTTCTTAATTTTTTAAAATATTAATGAAATAATTTTTGTAATAAAAAATAATTTGTAACAAGATGGAAAGATTTTACGTTGGTGTAACAAACGCTCGAAAAAATGAGAGAAAATTAAGAACACTCAAAATAATTTGTATAACATTTTAAAGATGGAAAGATTTTGAAAAAAAGAGAGAAAAGTATTGTATTTATTGTTTGTTACGTTGGTGTAATTACGAACGCTCGAAATTTGTAACAAGTTGGAAATATTTTACGTTGGTGTAATTGCAAACGTTCGAAAAAATGAGAGAAAATTACGAACGCTCGAAATAATTTGTAAAACATTTTAAAGATGGAAAGATTTTGAAAAAACGAGAGAAAATTATTGTATTTATTGTTCGTTACGTTGGTGTAATTACGAAGGCTCGAAAAAAATTAAAAAAAAATTTGCATGACTATTATGGAATTAACGAGAAAAATATAACGAGTTTAATAGTGTAATTTTTATAAAAAAATAACATAGTATAAAAAAGTTATAAGTGTATAAAAATCAAGGGGGAAACTTTGATTTAAAAAAAGGAAAATGGATAGATTTTTAAGAGTGTGATATGGTTAGAAATAAAAAGTCCATAATGCCCTCATTAAAGCAAAAATGAATCTATGATGTGGGTGAATCTGATTAGCTTAAATGAGTTAACAGGTTATCACAAATATGGTGGGTTCTTATTTGAACTAAATCCTATATATATATATATAGGGTAAGGTTCCCCTAAAAAGTCTATTTTACCTAAGAAGGCTAAGAAGGATTTTCAAAAACTCGAAAACCTATTCAAACAAACCCCGATTGAATTCATTTTTGCATCATTGGAACTGGCTTGTCAACCCTAAAACCCAAACCTTAAATCATAAACAATAAACCTTAATACTAAAGCCAAAACTTTAAAAACAAATCTTTAACATAAAGATAAAACTTAAAAGCTAAAAATCAAGCTCTAAAACCTAAAGTCTAAATCTAGTTGTTAAAACGAAAACTTAAAAGCTAATATTGTAGTGTTCGATAAGAATGTTCCAATGCCATCGAAATGAGTTCAATCGAATTTCGTTTAGGTCGGTTTTGGAGATTTTAAAAATCCTTCTTAGCCTTCTTAAGCAAAATATATTTTTTTATTTGATCTTTTCCCTATATATATAGAGGATCAAATGTTAACCCTCTCTTATAGTGTTAACCCGTTAACCTTGGCAAAAAATGCCCGAGTCTTTGAATTTTTTTTCATGGCTTTTATTTTACATAAATAGGGTTTTTTTTTGTTTTTTTCTAATTCATCACCGTTTAGAATTTAAAACAATTGTAAGTTTGAGTTACATTATCTTATGTAAGCAGTGTAACACAAACTTACACTTGATTTAAATTCTAAACGGTGATTAATTAGCAAAATCACAAAAAAGAAACCCCCTATTTATGTATAATAAAGGCCATGAAATTTTTTTTTAAAGATTCGGGCATTTTTTGCTGGTTAACGGGGTAACGCTATAAGGGAGGGTTAACAAGGGAATCATCCCCTATATATATAGGGTATAGATAATTTGAAAACCCTCAATATGAAAACTATGAAAATCATGTAAAAAAATATTTTTTTAATTTTGTTTTATAGGTTTGTAACATTATTTGGTACATTTTTATAAAAAATTAAAAAAACGCCTAGTAGATATTTAATAAAAATATATTTTGTAAAACCTGCTAAAACATACGTAACGTCTTGGCGTGCGTTATGTATGTTTTACGTGGGTTTATAAAATATTTTTTTAAAAATATTTACTTGGCGCTTTTTTAATTTTTGTTTATAAAAATGTACCAAATAATTTCACAAACCTGTAAAAAAATTTAAAAAAAACGTTTTTTATACATAGGTTTTACATGTTCTCATGGTTTTGATAGTTTTCATACTAAACAGACGTTTTCATTTTATCTTTTCCTATATATGATATGTATGTAGGACCTAGGAAACCACTCGGTTCCTTGCGGATTCTGCTTGGCAGGCCCTCGAATAGTGCGAAATCCTATTCGAGGGTTTTCCAATCGAAATCACCAAGCCCCGTGGCAATCCGATGATGCGGAGTCAACGTTTTGATCGAAACCAAACACCACGGGGATGAGAAACGAACTTGGAGAAGGGGTGGCGGCTCAGAACCCTAGGGATGTGACATGGAATGTTCAGGGGTCAGAAAAAGTGTTAAAACATTCTGTTTGCAGGGGTATATATAGGTGTACTCATTCGGCCGAATGAGTTGTGCGAAACACTCATCCGAGCGAATTGTCACACCGAGCCGGCGGGCTGGATCGACTTTCCTGTCGGGCGGAAAGTTCTCTGGGCACGATATCGTTTGATAATCACAATGATCAGATTGTTTACATAGCACATGATATAATAAGGAGAAATGCTAACATGACAATGAAATAGAATTACAAAGTTAAATTACATTGTTTCTTCATAATTTAACTAAGTAAATCTAATCAAAAGAATCAATGAGTTTATATCTTGTAACTGTACAAGATATACAAAAGATGATTCATTGTTTTGTCATCCAAAAGTATGCAACACCAAAAAGTAGCTGGCCTTCTTAAAGTCCAGTAGCTATGTCCCTGAATGTCTGGTAACTAAACCTGTTCGTCACCTGAGAAAACATGCATTTAAACAAAGTCAACACTAGGTTGGTGAGTTCATAAGTTTGATAATTGAAAACCTTGATTTGTTCACATACACAATCCCAATGTCATACATGTTACTTGTAAATTATTTGATTCACCCGTTCACACAATGGCCTTTCCATAGTTATATTTACAAGTAGTATCTCATCCTATTAGTTATGCTTATATATAGGGCATATGTAGGGGAACAAGCCCCAGCCAACATCCCACCACATAACTAATAGAACTCCACACTACTTGCAATACAACTATAGATATCCATTTCTATTTCACCTGTCCATTTGTGCTCATCACCCAACGTTTCATATGTAGAATAATATAATAAAAGAGGTTCAGTTATCAAACCGAAGTATTGATAACCCTCAATATGTTATGGAAATTAGATTATGTTAATCGGATCCTTGTTATTATTCTATTACTTATGGGATTAACTGTTAATCACTTTTAATAATAAAAGTTTTAGTTAACCAATTTTTATATGTTCTCAACTTGAAGTGCATAGAGCCTAAAAGGAATCTATTGCAATCCTCACATAATCATATTACAATGCATCCGATTTACCTCTACCACTTTCTGTTATCGTAGGCCTCATCGAAACTGTTACTAGAAATATGACATGAAGGAAAATAAATTCCTCAGTCTACTATTCCATAGGAAACGATGGATTAATTACAATTATAACTGCAGATTAATATCACCATGTGTCGCTTACCAGACCCTGACTATTCGTCGCCCTGTCACTGGTCATACGTTACCGGCCAATGAATCAATACGATCAACATACTAGCCCTACAAGCTAGAGGTTTGTCAAACCTATGGTACCACTATGCTATCGTCGGTTTAGTCACGTCAAACTAACTGGTCAGCGATTTTTGAAGGGACTTACAATGATCAACTTGAATACATGGCACATGATTGAAATGATATAATGCAGACAGTTCAATAGTAATCAATTGTATTGTGTTCATCAATGTTGTTTGTTCCCATTGTTGTATGTTCTCTGGTACACCCCAGGCCGGCGGGAACGGATCGTGTTTTCCCGTCGGGCGGAAGGTTCCCGGGGCGCGATATCATGAGTGATAATCAAATGATCAGATTGTTTACATAGCACATGATAAATAAATGAGAAATTTCTAACACATCCATGATATAGAATTACAAGATTAAATTACACAGTATCGTTCATAATTTAATCAAGTAAATCTACCAAAAAGAATCAATGTAACTATATCTTGTATATGTACAAGATATACAAAAGATGATTCATGTTCTTGTTCCCAAAAGCATGCAACACAAAATAAAGCTAGGTTTTCTAAAAGTCCACTAGCTAAATCCTTGCATGTATGTATTCATACCTGTTCATCACCTGAGAAAACATGTATTTAAACAAAGTCAACACTAGGTTGGTGAGTTCATAAGTAAGTTAATGTAAAACCTTGATTCATTCACATGCACATTCATAATGATAATATGTTACTTGTATGATTGTCTGTTTCAATTGTTCACCCAATGGCTCCTCAATAGTTATAGTCACAAGTACTATGTCATCCTAATAGTGTTGCTTATATATAGGGCATATGTAAGGGAACTAAGCCCTAGCCAACATCCCACCACAACACCACTAGAACTCCACACTACTTGTGATACAACTATTGATTTCCATTCTCAATTCCCATGTGTATCTCATTCTTGATCACCTGTGTTCTCATGTATAGAATAATAAAATGATGGCGTTGTAATTATCAAACCGAAGTATTGATAATCAATGTATGTGTTAAGGAAATTAGATTTATCAATTCTGTTCCTTGTATTATTCTATAGTTTGTGGAGTTAACTGTTGTTTCACTTTTAAATATTAAAAATGTTAGTTAACTGTTTGTAATGTAATCTCAATGCAACGTATAGAGCCCAAATGAAATCCATTGTAATCCTCACGAAATCAGATTACAATGCATTCCATTCACCTCTATTCCGCCGTGTGATCCCAAAGTCTCCATGTGGGATTGTTCTCATATGATTAACAAAGTCGAATAAGAACTTGTCTTATTACATCATGTTAATTACGTGTAAATGATATGAATCCCATGAAGTTACGTTATCATGATCATCATTTACTGTAGTCCATGTGATCCCAAAGCCTCAATGTGGGATTGTTCTCGTGTGATTAACAAAGTCGAATAAGAACTTGTCTTATTACATCATGTTAATTACGTGTAAATGATAAGAATCCCATGAAGTTACGTTATCATGATCATCATTTACTGTAGTCTATGTGATCCCAAAGCCTCAATGTGGGATTGTTCTCGTATGATTAACAAAGTCGAATAAGAACTTGTCTTATTACATCATGTTAATTATGTGTAAATGATAAGAATCCCATGAAGTTACGTTATCATGATCATCATTTACTGTAGTCCATGTGATCCCAAAGCCTCAATGTGGGATTGTTCTCGTGTGATTGTTTATGTGTAAACTGTCTAAATGTTTGCTCATGTGGAAATAACTAAGTATTATAAGATATAATCTTACAACTATGTTATTCTAATGTGTTGATGATTAAAAAATTACATTACCATAATCATTCTGAGTTTCCCTATTATCTCATGATCATACAAGCATGCATACAATGATAGGCGATAATAAACAGTTTGATATTATCTAAATCACAGTATAAATAACATGTTAAGCATAACTTTTAAATAAATAAAAGTAAACATGTTTCTCAGCCCCGAGAGTTAAAATCAGTAAAGATTTAAAGTAAAAGGGGCATATGAACTCACCTTGTTGTTGTAGGGTTGACTTAGCTTAAAAGAAAGAAGACACGCGCTCTTTAATTGAAGCTTTTGTGTTTTCACGTTCCTGTATTGATTTCACAATGTATTCATCTTATAAGTATTGATTTTTATAAATTTGTGCGCGTGTAGATGTTAGCCCTAACTTGGCTAACACTCGTAAGTCTCGGTAATTGATTCGGCCCTTGTTTATTGCTCATATTCTCTAACATTTGCTTTCATTGATATGGTCTAGTTTGTAAGTTACCATTTGAGTTTCCTAAATACAATTTTTTTTTGTAGCTAAGTCCAAGCCATACATATGACTTGGATTCGAAATTTAATGTTTGTCTTGATTTGCAAATTCCCCCAATAATTGTAGTTTTAATGTATTAAATTGCTTCGTTACAATATAAGTCGAAATTAATTGGGCCGAATCCCGTTGGGCCTTGAAACTTGTTATTGGGCCGGTTTAATGCTGATGGTTCGCTATTAGTACTGGTTCGCTCATGGTTCGTGGTCCCAACCTTGCACAGGTTCGTGAATATCCTGTGACGTGCCAAAGGTTCGGCCGGCAACCCACGAACACTGTTCGAACTGAAGCTTCATCACAGTGGTTTGAGGGCTCGATCTACGGTGGTGTTCAGTACCCATGACTGATCGCAGACAAGGGAGATCATCAGGGTTGACTACATGTGTGTGTGTGGGTTAAGTCTATGACGAGAAAACCCTATTTTCTCAGACTTTTCTTGACATTATACCTCGGTTTTCAGTGGATAACTCTTTAGATCTGTTGTACTTTCGTGTAGAGCTCGTCAAGGGCTTCGCGTGGGCGAAAGAATCACTCAAAACCGTTGAGAAACGAAGGAGATATGGAGCTTTGAAGGTGCAACAATGGTGGTTTTGATGATGGCCGGAAATTAGAGCTAGAGAGAGAATGGGGAAGTGAAAAATGAAAGAAAACTCTCATTCTAGGGTTTTTATACCTCGAGTGGTGTCCGGGTCCATTTCGGTTGCTCGGTTCGTTAATTCGTCGCGTAACCGGATTTCTACGCGTAATTTAAAATAAATAAATAAAAGATCAATTTTAATTAATTTTAATGAGTTTCAAAATTGTACAAATGTTAATTATAATATTTTATTAAATTACTATCGTTCGTGACGTTTTTCGTTTCGTTTCGTCGAATCGCGTCACCATCGCGCGTATTCGTTCGAATCGTCATTCGAACGAACACGACGATGGTTTTGCTTTCCGACTTTTGTTTTCTACTTATCAGTCATCATTTCAGAACGTTAAACTCACAGATATGTTTGTGTGAATCGTCACCCACGTAAACACACTGTCAGTTCGTTATTCTAAAACGACACTGTGTTATTGTTTGAATTGTGTTTGCTCACTGTCGGACTCAACTAAACATCATGTTTTCACGTAGTTTTCCCATTGAAATGTCGGCCATCTGATTCCTGTCATCTATGGATATCAGATTGCAACCGAATTGTTTTTGTTATTCTCTTGAACCCTGTTGTTTCTCGTGATCTGTTGTGTTAATTGTACTTAAGTTTTCACTTAAATACACACAACTAAAGTTTCAAATGTACGTTGTACTTAATGTATCTAAGTTTACACAAAAATACGTACAACAATTTCTTGTATTTAAGAATCTGTTAATACTAACACTGTTTACACACATGTACGTACACATAGTTACTGTAGAAAGTACACGCACCGTACGGACTTGCCGGCCGGTCAGGTACTAGTTGTCACAGTCTCCCCTTGTTAAAGAAATTTCGTCCCGAAATTTAAGCATAAAGGTTGGGCTTTATTTCTCGAACAAGTGAGGATACTTGGCTTTCATGTTGTCCTCGCGCTCCCAAGTAAATTCTGGTCCACGCTTGGAGTTCCATCGAACCTTTACAATAGGAATACGGCTACGTTTCAGTTTCTTAACTTCACGTTCCATAATCTCTATAGGTTCTTCAATGAAGTGTAGTTGCTCATCAACTTGTATTTCTTCCAATGGTATAATCAATGATTCGTCTGCTAAGCACCTCTTGAGATTTGATACATGAAACACATCGTGTACTCCACTGAGTTCATCAGGGAGTCTGAGTCTGTATGCCACAGGACCTATGCGGTGAGTAATCTCAAACGGTCCGACATACCGAGGTGCTAGCTTGCCTTTAGTCCCAAAACGAACTACGCCTTTCCATGGGGACACTTTCAACATAACTTGGTCACCCACATCGAATTCCAAAGGCTTGCGCCGTTTGTCTGCGTAACTCTTTTGGCGACTACGTGTTGCTTGTAATCGTTGTTGTATCTGGGCTATCTTATCAGTAGTTTCCTGAATAAGTTCAGGCCCAGTTATTCTGTTGTCTCCCACTTTGGTCCAACAAATTGGAGACCGACATTTTGTACCATAGAGTGCTTCAAACGGAGCACACCCAATGCTGCTGTGGTAGCTATTGTTGTAGGAGAACTCAATGAGAGGTAAGTGTGTGTCCCAACTTCCACCGAAGTCTAGGATGCATGTTCTCAACATATCCTCTAGGGTTTGAATGGTGCGTTCGCTTTGTCCATCCGTTTGTGGATGATAAGCGGTGCTCAATTTAACACTTGTCCCTAGAGATTGTTGCAATGATTGTCAGAACCGCGAAGTAAATCGGCTGTCCCGGTCAGAAATAATAGACAATGGCACCCCGTGCCTTACTACTATTTCATCGATGTATAGTCTCGCTAGTTTCTTCATCTTGTAAGTCTCTCGGATTGGCAAAAAGTGTGCGGACTTGGTCAATCGATCAATGATGACCCAAATCGAATCGTGTCCGCTGGAAGTGCGGGGTAGCTTATTAATGAAATCCATAGCTATTTGTTCCCACTTCCATTGAGGTATCTCTGGTTGTTCCAGCAAACCCGAAGGTTTCTGGTGTTCTGCTTTGACCTTGGCACATGTGATACATTTGCAAACATAAGTGGCAGTGTCTTTCTTCATACCCGGCCACCAATAAAATGACCTGAGGTCTTGGTACATCTTATCGGCACCAGGATGAATTGAGTAACGTGTCTTGTGTGCCTCGTCAAATATGAGTGTCCGGAGTTCATCTACTGCTGGAATCCATACACGATCCAAATAGTAGATAACTCCGTCTTGCTTTGTCTTGAAATGTTTCTCGGCTCCACAATCGAGCTCGCGTTTCAGATTGTCTCTTGCCACTGCTTCTTGTTGTGCTTGTAGGATATGATCTCTTAAAATTGTTTGCACAGTCATTCCCATTGCGCGAACGCGTAAGGGTTTGACTCTTTCCTTCCGGCTCAAAGCATCTGCAACAACATTTGCTTTGCCCGGATGGTATTTGATCACACAATCGTAATCGTTCAGGAGCTCAACCCAACGTCTCTGTCTCATGTTAAGCTCCTTTTGATCAAATATGTGCTGTAGGCTCTTGTGATCTGTGAAGATAGTGCATTTGGTACCATACAGGTAGTGTCTCCAAATCTTTAATGCAAATACAACAGCTCCCAGTTCAAGATCGTGTGTCGTGTAATTCTTCTCGTGTATCTTCAACTGTCGTGAGGCATAAGCAATGACTTTGTCTCGTTGCATCAAAACACATCCGAGTCCCTGATGGGAAGCATCACAGTAAACTACAAAGTCATCATTGCCTTCTGGGAGTGTTAAGATTGGAGCATTGCACAATCTTTGTTTCAATGTCTGGAATGCCTCTTCTTGTTTCTGAGTCCACACAAAAGGTTCAGTCTTCTGTGTGAGTTTGGTGAGAGGCAAGGCTATCTTAGAAAAATTCGAAATGAATCTCCTGTAATAACCTGCCAATCCCACGAATGATCTGATCTCTGTCGATGTTGTAGGCACATCCCAGTTCTTGATTGCTTCTATCTTGGCAGGATCCACGTGAATACCATTACTGTTAATCACGTGACCCAAGAACTGAACTTCCCTTAACCAAAATTCACACTTGGAGAATTTTGCATAGAGTTGTTCTGCTTTCAGAAGTTCCAATACTGTCTGGAGGTGTTGTTCATGTTCCTTCTCGTTCTTTGAATAAATCAGTATATCATCAATGAAGACGATAACAAACTGATCTAAATACGGCTTGCACACCCGGTTCATCAAATCCATGAACACAGCCGGTGCGTTCGTTAATCCGAATGGCATCACCATGAATTCGTAATGGCCATATCGGGTACGAAAGGCCGTCTTTGGTATGTCTTCCTCTTGAATCCGGAGCTGATGATAACCTGACCTCAGGTCTATCTTTGAAAAGTACTGTGCTCCCTGTAACTGATCAAACAAATCATCAATCCTCGGTAACGGGTACCGATTCTTGATGGTGAGTTTGTTGAGCTCTCTATAATCAATGCACATCCTGAAAGTTCCATCCTTCTTTTTAACAAAAAGAACCGGAGCTCCCCACGGGGAAAAGCTCCGTCGGATGAATCCTTTATCGAGTAGCTCTTGTAACTGATTAGACAGCTCCTGCATCTCTGACGGAGCAAGTCTGTAAGGAGACTTAGCTACAGGAGTTGCTCCCGGAATCAAATCGATTCGAAACTGCACCGATCTCTCGGGTGGCAGTCCCGGTAAGTCATCCGGAAATACTTCTGCGAAGTCTCTCACAACTTGTACATCTTGAATCTTGATCGTCTTCTTGTCTTTCTGAATCACGTGAGCTAGAATTGCAACGCATTGTTTTCGTAAGTACTTGCGAGCCTTCATGCACGATATTATCTTGACACTGCGTTTCGCTTGGTCTCCACGAATCTCCAAGACTTCATTGTTCTCCACAGGAATGCGTAGTAGCTTATCGTAACAGATGAATTCAACTCTATTAAGAGATAGCCAATCCATTCCGATGATGATGTCGAAACTGCCTAGCTCCATCGGTATCAAGTCGATGGAAAATGTATGATCGCCAAGTGTTAGTGGGCAATTCCTAAATATAGTGTCTACTGTGATCTGTTTGCCGTTTGCTATCTCAATAGTGTAAGGGGAGTCTAACAATTCCTTAACATAATTAAGATGGCATGCAAAGTCGGATGAGATGAAACTCTGATCCGCACCAGTGTCAAATAATATGGATGCATAGAAGTCAGATAAGAGAAATGTACCCGTAACAACGTTCGGGTCCTGTCGTGCAGCAGCAGCTCCTATCTAAAAAGCTCGTCCTCTTGGTGCTTCAGCCCTTTGTTGGTTTCTCTTGGGACAATCCCGAGAGAAGTTTCCAGGCTCGCCACAGTTGTAGCAAGACCTAGGATCTGCAGCAGCAGTAGCTGCATTGTTGTTTCTGTTTTGAGTCCTCGGACTCCTGCAGTAATTTGCTGTGTGACCAAATCTCCCACAGTTGGTGCAGTGTCTGCACGGAACATTTGGTAGATGATGAAACTGACACGAGTTGCACAAAGGTGCAGTGCCAGTGTATGGCTTCCTGATCTCCAATGGTTGTGGCTGGTTACGCATTGGAGCTTGAGTAGTGGCAGCAAAGTTTCTGGCCAGCTTTTGTTTCTTAGCCGGACGTTTATCCGACTTCTTGGAAGTTCCAGCTTTGGCTGTTTCAGCATCCTTCTTGAATGCCCCAGAGGCAACCATCATATCTGTCAAGGATGCTGACAGTGTAACGGCTAGCTCCATGGTAGTAGGGTGGGCAGAAATCACATGACCTCGGATACTGGGCGGTAATCCACCAACATACCGCTCAATTCTCTTCTCAAGTGTTGGCACCACATCCGGTGCCAGAGTGGCTAACTCATGAAATCGTGTGGTGTAGGCCAGATGCCCAGCACCAATCATCTCCAGATTGAGCAGTTCAGTCTCAACCTTTTTCAGTTCATTTCTTGGGCAAAACTCTGCCCGCAGCATAGCCTTGAATTCACTCCAAGGCATAGCCTGGGCCTCATCCCGCCCTCTGACTGAAACTTGAGCGTTCCACCAAGTTAATGCTCGCTTGCTAAATGATCCCGCAACATACTTAACTCTGTTCTGTTCAGGACAGCCACTGATGTCGAGGGTAGCCTCCATCTTCTCGATCCACTGGATCAGTCCGACTGCACCCTCACTGCCACTGAAACTGGGTGGCTTGCAACCTACAAAGTTCTTGTAGGCATAGTCTTGACTCTGTCTGGTGTTACCGCTGCCTTCTCCAGATGAGTTGGCAACGTTGTTGCTGTTGTTGGTGTTGATTCGGTTCATCATGTCTGGGATTACCTCCCTCAGCTCACTGCTCAACAGAGTGGCCAGTGCAATGGTAGCAGGATCCAGCTGATAAGCCGGTGGTGGCGGAGGAGGATGTGGAGGTGGAGGTGGAGGAGAATCAGGTGGTGTCGGCGTAGACTAGTGAGGAGCAGAGCCTTGAGTCAATGGTAATAGAGGTGGTTGTCTTCTTGGCGGCATTCTGATCATAACCGAAAGAAATCGGTTAGTGCAGTGATCAGAAGTTGAAGACATATGCAAATTGAATCCTAAGTCACATGATCTCTATATGAGGGTCCCTAGGTTATAGTCTAGGCCAAACCGTTAAAGTAATATGACCTATATTTCTCTATAACCATGGCTCTGATACCAATCTGTCACACCCCAGGCCGGCGGGAACGGATCGTGTTTTCCCGTCGGGCGGAAGGTTCCCGGGGCGCGATATCATGAGTGATAATCAAATGATCAGATTGTTTACATAGCACATGATAAATAAATGAGAAATTTCTAACACATCCATGATATAGAATTACAAAATTAAATTACACAGTATCGTTCATAATTTAATCAAGTAAATCTACCAAAAAGAATCAATGTAACTATATCTTGTATATGTACAAGATATACAAAAGATGATTCACGTTCTTGTTCCCAAAAGCATGCAACACAAAATAAAGCTAGGTCTTCTGAAAGTCCACTAGCTAAATCCTTGCATGTATGTATCTATACCTGTTCATCACCTGAGAAAACATGTATTTAAACAAAGTCAACACTAGGTTGGCGAGTTCATAAGTAAGTTAATGTAAAACCTTGATTCATTCACATGAACATTCATAATGATAATATGTTACTTGTATGATTGTCTGTTTCACTTGTTCACCCAATGGCTCCTCAATAGTTATAGTCACAAGTACTATGTCATCCTAATAGTGTTGCTTATATATAGGGCATATGTAAGGGAACTAAGCCCTAGCCAACATCCCACCACAACACTACTAGAACTCCACACTACTTGTGATACAACTATTGATTTCCATTCTCAATTCCCATGTGTATCTCATTCTTGATCACCTGTGTTCTCATGTATAGAATAATAAAATGATGGCGTTGTAATTATCAAACCGAAGTATTGATAATCAATGTATGTGTTAAGGATATTAGATTTATCAAATCTGTTCTTTGTATTATTCTATAGTTTTGGAGTTAACTGTTGTTTCACTTTTAAATATTAAAAATGTTAGTTAACTGTTTGTAATGTAATCTCAATGCAACGTATAGAGCCCAAATGAAATCCATTGTAATCCTCACGAAATCAGATTACAATGCATTCCATTCACCTCTATTCCGCCGTGTGATCCCAAAGTCTCCATGTGGGATTGTTCTCATATGATTAACAAAGTCGAATAAGAACTTGTCTTATTACATCATGTTAATTACGTGTAAATGATAAGAATCTCATGAAGTTACATTATCATGATCATCATTTACTATAGTCCATGTGATCCCAAAGCCTCAATGTGGGATTGTTCTCGTGTGATTAACAAAGTCGAATAAGAACTTGTCTTATTACATCATGTTAATTACGTGTAAATGATAATAATCCCATGAAGTTACGTTATCATGATCATCATTTACTGTAGTCTATGTGATCCCAAAGCCTCAATGTGGGATTGTTCTCGTATGATTAACAAAGTCGAATAAGAACTTGCCTTATTACATCATGTTAATTATGTGTAAATGATAAGAATCCCATGAAGTTACGTTATCATGATCATCATTTACTGTAGTCCATGTGATCCCAAAGCCTCAATGTGGGATTGTTCTCGTGTGATTGTTTATGTGTAAACTGTCTAAATGTTTGCTCATGTGGAAATAACTAAGTATTATAAGATATAATCTTACAACTATGTTATTCTAATGTGTTGATGATTAAAAAATTACATTACCATAATCATTCTGAGTTTCCCTATTATCTCATGATCATACAAGCATGCATACAATGATAGGCGATAATAAACAGTTTGATATTATCTAAATCACAGTATAAATAACATGTTAAGCATAACTTTTAAATAAATAAAAGTAAACATGTTTCTCAGCCCCGAGAGTTAAAATCAGTAAAGATTTAAAGTAAAAGGGGCATATGAACTCACCTTGTTGTTGTAGGGTTGACTTAGCTTAAAAGAAAGAAGACACGCGCTCTTTAATTGTTCCTTTTGTGTTTTCACGTTCCTGTATTGATTTCACAATGTATTCATCTTATAAGTATTGATTTTTATAAATTTGTGCGCGTGTAGATGTTAGCCCTAACTTGGCTAACACTCGTAAGTCTCGGTAATTGATTCGGCCCTTGTTTATTGCTCATATTCTCTAACATTTGCTTTCATTGATATGGTCTAGTTTGTAAGTTACCATTTGAGTTTCCTAAATACAATTTTTTTTTGTAGCTAAGTCCAAGCCATACATATGACTTGGATTCGAAATTTAATGTTTGTCTTGATTTGCAAATTCCCCCAATAATTGTAGTTTTAATGTATTAAATTGCTTCGTTACAATATAAGTCGAAATTAATTGGGCCGAATCCCGTTGGGCCTTGACACTTGTTATTGGGCCGGTTTAATGCTTGTGTGGGCCGATTGTGGGTATTGGGCCGAGACAAAAGGAATGGGCTTTGCAACATTTATTGGGCCGGCTAAGATGTAATGGGGCTGGATAATTGAAGTTGGGCCGTAACAGTGGAGTGGGCCAGGAATAATATTGAGCTAAACATGGTTGTTATTGGGCCAAAATGTTTCAGTGGGCTGATCAGCTTTTTATGTGGGCCGAATAAGGAATATAGCCCAGATGTATGCTTGATCAGTTTGTATGTTTGTCGAGGTCCAAGAAAAGAAAGATGGTCGACTAGGGGCAACCGTAAACACAGGTTTAGCCATCCAAGGGGCAGCGAACCTTCTGGTTTTCAAAATGGCTAAGTTCGGTGGCTTCTTAGGTTCGCCACAGTGATGGGGTTCGCCGCTTCAGGATGTCATGGGTTCGGTCGTGTGGTTTCTTACTAGGGTTCGGGAATAATACGGTTCGGTACTGTTGATGGTTCGGCTAAAGCTGCATGAGGGTTCGGGGATGATGCAGGGTTCGCAGGTGATGGCAGCTAGGGGTTCGTGGCTTGTAGAAGGTTCGTCGGTGGTTGGCTCTGAGGGATAGAGGGTTCGTCTGCCATCACAAGGTTCGCTCAGTGGCTGATGGTTCGCGATTAGTACTGGTTCGCTCATGGTTCGTGGTCCCAACCTTGCACAGGTTCGTGAATATCCTGTGACGTGCCAAAGGTTCGGCCGGCATCCCACGAACACTGTTCGAACTGAAGCTTCATCACAGTGGTTTGAGGGCTCGATCTACGGTGGTGTTCAGTACCCATGACTGATCGCAGACGAGGGAGATCATCAGGGTTGACTACATGTGTGTGTGTGGGTTAAGTCTATGACGAGAAAACCCTATTTTCTCAGACTTTTCTTGACTTTATACCTCGGTTTTTAGTGGATAACTCTTTAGATCTGTTGTACTTTCGTGTAGAGCTCGTCAAGGGCTTCGCGTGGGCGAAAGAATCACTCAAAACCGTTGAGAAACGAAGGAGATATGGAGCTTTGAAGGTGCAACAATGGTGGTTTTGATGATGGCCGGAAATTAGAGCTAGATAGAGAATGGGGAAGCGAAAAATGAAAGAAAACTCTCATTCTAGGGTTTTTATACCTCAAGTGGTGTCCGGGTCCATTTCGGTTGCTCGGTTCGTTAATTCGTCGCGTAACCGGATTTCTACGCGTAATTTAAAATAAATAAATAAAAGATCAATTTTAATTAATTTTAATGAGTTTCAAAATTGTACAAATGTTAATTATAATATTTTATTAAATTACTATCGTTCGTGACGTTTTTCGTTTCGTTTCGTCGAATCGCGTCACCATCGCGCGTATTCGTTCGAATCGTCATTCGAACGAACACGACGATGGTTTTGCTTTCCGACTTTTGTTTTCTACTTATCAGTCATCATTTTAGAACGTTAAACTCACATATATGTTTGTGTGAATCGTCACCCACGCAAACACACTGTCAGTTCGTTATTCTAAAACGACACTGTGTTATTGTTTGAATTGTGTTTCCTCACTGTCGGACTCAACTAAACATCATGTTTTCACGTAGTTTTCCCATTGAAATGTCGGCCATCTGATTTCTGTCATCTATGGATATCAGATTGCAACCGAATTGTTTTTGTTATTCTCTTGAACCCTGTTGTTTCTCGTGATCTGTTGTGTTAATTGTACTTAAGTTTTCACTTAAATACACACAACTAAAGTTTCAAATGTACGTTGTACTTAATGTATGTAAGTTTACACAAAAATACGTAAAACGATTTCTTGTATCTAAGAATCTGTTAATACTAACACTGTTTACACACATGTACGTACACATAGTTACTGTAGAAAGTACACGCACCGTACGGACTTGCCGGCCGGTCAGGTACTAGTTGTCACATTCTCGTTGTTGTTAACAAAGGTAAATAAGAACTTGTCTTATTACATTATGTTAATTGTTGTGTGAATGATGTTGTTATCATGAAGTTACCTTATCATTATTATCATTCCTTGTTTTTCCATACTTGTTTCATGTTATCTTGTAATATGTGTCGAGTTGTAAGTTAAGTGTTATAAGAACTTGTCTTATTACACTTAATTAACTCTGGTGTTGAATGATATTATGAAGATATATTATCTTCATATCATTCATATGTTTTGTTGTTGTGGTCATCATGTTCACCTGTGATTATCTCAATGTTTGTTCTTGTAAGAATAACTAAGCGCTATAAGATAGAATCTTACAACTAAGTTATTCTATTGTGTTGTTGATTTATGAAATTATATTATCATATTCATCTTATTTGTTCCTGTCATATCATGATCATACAAGCATGCATACAATGATAAACGATAATAAGTCAAGCAATATTATCTAAATCAAAGTATAAGCAATATGTTAAACTAAAACTTTTAAATACATAAAAGTTAAGCATGTTTCTCAGCATCGAGAGTTTAAAATCAGTTAAGATTAGAAAAGGGGCGTATGAACTCACCTTGTAGTAGTTGTGGTTGACTTAGCTTAAACAAGAAGTGCACGCGCTCCTGATTGTACTTGTTGTGTATTCACGATCCTGTATTGATTTCACGTGGTTGTAACTTATAAGTATAAATCTTTGAGTATGTGTTTGTGTGCGTGTTTGTGTTAGTCTAGATCGACTAACACTTATCGGTCTTAGTCATCATTCGGCCCCGTGTACGGATTATGAATCTTTCTAACACTTAACCCAACTAAGTTAAGATTAGTAGACTTGGTTATTTGGGTTATGTTAAACTTGATTTAATGTCCTAAGACTTAGGTTTTTATATTAAAGATTGATAACCCTTAACATTTTGTAACCTAAACTTGTGTTATTATTATATCATTTGTCTTTCACTTTAAAACCATTTGCCATCTTATTTCACAATACAACACTCTAGGTTTTATGAGACCAACCCACATTATGGGCCGAATAGTCAATTGGGCCGAGTGTTTAGTGGTTGATCCAAGATCATGGCCCAGTTCAAGTTATGGACCAAATACATGTTGTTGGGCCGAATTATGCGTGGGCCGAAATAGTGGCCATGGTCCAAACTGAACCGTATAATGATGTTGGATCGAATAAATGGGCAAAATCATCTGTTGGGCCTCAGCAATGAATCTTGCTATATAGTTTATTGGGCTTGAATAACTCCTTGGCCGAAAAAAAAAGAACCGAATGGGTCTGTGGTTAACCGAAAGGGGCTGGTGGGTTCGGCTCCCATTCCAGCGAACCTCGGATTTCCCTTGGCTAAAGGTTCGGTCCATCTATAGGTTCGGTGGTGAGGGTTCATCCATGATCACATGTTCGTGCCCATGCAAGCTCGGTGATGGTGTAGGTTCGCGGCCATGGGAGGTTCGCAGCTCATGCATGGTTCGGTGATCAAAGGTTCGTCTTCCCCATCTAGTTATGAAATCCATGTTAATTTGTTCCTATTTTCATTGAGGGATATCAGGTTGTTGCATAAAGCCCGAGGGTTTCTGATGTTTTGCTTTGACTTGTAAAAAGGTCAGACATTTCCCAACATACAGGGCTATGTCTTTCTTCATCCCAGGTCACCAATAAGATGTTCTCAAATCTTGATACATCTTATCAGCTACCGTATGAACCGAATATTATGACTTATGTGCCTCATCACAGATGTGGGTGCACAATTCCTTCGACATTGGAATCCATATACGACCGTTGAAGTATAGAACTCCGTCTAATCGAAGGTTTAGTTTACCTTCAACCCCGCAATCCAACTCCGTCTTCAGCTGATTATTGATCACCACCAGTTGCTGTGCATTACGAATCAAATCCTTCAGGTTCGGTTGTGTGTTGATCTCCATGGCTTGACTGGTTCTTTGCGACTAAGAGCAGCTGCCACCACATTGGCTTAACCCAGATGGTAGCAAATCTCGCAGTCGTAATAGTTAGTAGCTCAATCCAACACTTTCGACTCATGTTGAGCTCTTTCTGATTAAGGATGTCCTAATGATAACGATTGCATGAACTTCAAGTCTGAAATCTAAGAATAGTGATTTCAGCCCTTGAAATCCTGAAAAAGGCATAATAGATGTGAATAAGTTTCTCTCACGAATGCGTCCATGTTACAAAGGTTTATTATGAATTGAAAAAAAACTTGTACAAAAGAATACAATGGATTAGGTCATGTGCCATGACAATTCATGACTAGGTGCCTTATATCTAGAGCTTAACTTAAAAGGTTTTAAGTTTTTACCAATATAAGCCAAACATAAGTTTATAATATGAAAACATTTTAAGAAGTTAAGTTCTAAAGACAATTGTTCACATGTTCCACCCCAAAAGATTTCAATGTAGAAAATAGGGGCTATGTACTCACTTTGAGTGAAAGTGATGTGAAATGAACGGATGTCAGATTATTGATGCTCTCACTTGTGGTTGAAGGTTTGATTGTACTTAAGTTCCTGATTGTTTAATATGATTCATGCAATTGTAAGTTTGTGTTTATTCCTTGTTATGAACCCTATGTTATTTGAACAACTTGTTTAAGAATAGCTTAGTGACTTGTTGGTCATTAGTCAACCTAAGCTTAGTAAAGAATTCCATTGTATTGCAATTAATAAGTTAATTACTTTCCTTGTTCAAATGTTTATAAAAACTTTAGTTTAATAGGAACTATTGAAAACACTACTTCACACTACATTATGCATGGAATCACCACGCATGGTGTAATCAAAGTTTTAACTTCGTTAATGATACCATATGTTCTAAATCATCTTGATTCCTGCTCATTTGTTAGATATTAGTTAAAATAATATAAGTTAGAAGCCATTTGTACTAAGCTTAGGTTGGATAGAACCAACTAGGACCCCATATAATCGACTAAGGGTTTCTCCTCCTTTTCCCGACCGCATTGAATTACTATGATCAGTTATCCACTTATTCTCGATTGATTCTAGTTCAATTATGGTTTAAAATCCATGAATTAAGTTGTTGATTTAGTATCGAAAGTAGGCTGAACCATGTGAGCATCGAAATTAACACTATCGATGAGTCCAAAGCTGGTGGAAACAAAAGGTGTCCATCGATATTAACAATATCGATGGCTGCCTTTCCAGGCTCATGAAATCATCTTAAACTCAATCTTATTAATGGTTCTCCAAACTACTCCACTTGGATCATGTTAATCGAAGCTTTTTTGGTAATATCGAAGAGGTAATAGATCCCCGGGATGTTCAGGATCGATGGAAAGTTTGGTTTGTTTGAAATGATGCCCATCAATACGATTAGTGTCAATAGGAGTTTAGTATCGACATACACAACTCTGATCTTGACAATATCAATGGAGGTTCGTCTGGTCATCCTTGGAGTCGTTGATACTACCATTGTCGATATTTCTTAGCCATCCTAGAACCCCATCGAACTTAATAATATCGACATATGAGCATCTTATGCTGTTCTTATGTCAACGCTAGCTGCTATCATCCTTCTTCCATCGATGCTAATCCAGGTTATACTATCGACCTTGCCAGCCCTTAATAACTTCAATCCGAGATTTCCCATGTGTGACTAAGTCGATTTCGAGTTCTTTTCTAGAATGGGGAAGTCCGAAAGCCGGTTTTAAGTTGAATGGGTTCCCGGGTTATGAGAAAACCTAGAACTGATGGTTCAAGCTTGAACCTGCTCAAATCTGGATGTGTAGAGCTCCGATCCTTCGTACTTTCTTAATGTACACATTGAGAGCTTTCCGTAGACTCCAAGAACTCGCAAATACATTGAGAAATGAGAGAGATCTTATGTGGGTTTTCTAGAGAGATAGAGAGTAGTCAGAGAAATTGGCGAAATTGTAGAGAGAGACAGGGTGAGAGCTGGTGGGTGGGGATCATAAATGAGGTTTTTACACCTTACGTTTTTAATAAAAATGTTTTATTTTAACTTTTTAGGTGCTAATTCCTAGTAAATATTTTACGTGAAATTTTGTTTTTAATTTATTTTCGAAATCTTTAATTTAACTGTTTCATCTGAACGTAAAACCTTCATGTGTATTCGTACGAATCGTCACCCGTACAAACACGACGATTGATTTACATTACGTTTTGGTTTTCTAATTATAAGATATCGTTAAAAATATTAAACCCACATATATATTCACGCGAATCATTATTCCCACGAATACACTGTTAATTTATTATTTCTTAATTTAACCCCTTATTGTTTTGAACCCGTTTCCTCACAACGTTTATGTATCATAATTAGGCTATCTTGGATTAGACTAGTTACCAATTATGTTGTCATACATCAGATTTCCTCGTTAAATGAGAAAATCCCATGTCTTAGCTGTTGTGTGTGTGCCAAATTCTAATGACCTGTTCACAATGAATAAGCATAATGTATTTACAAACGAATTTATATTTACAATTTAGCATTACAAGTATTTTCCGTACACGTGATTACTGTACAAACGTTACAGTCTCCTCTAGTTAACGGAATTTTGTCCCGAAATTAATTTGCCGAAGGTACTATTTAGAGATTAGGGTACTTTTGCTCCATTTGTTCTTCACGTTACCAAGTGAACTCAGCACCACGTTTGCCTTCCCATCGTACTTTTATGATTGGAATCCGTCTATGTTTGAGTTTATTGACTTCATGATCCTTGATTTCCACTGGATGTTCAATAAATTGCATGTTGTTCTAAATTTGGATGTCCCCCAATGGAATTTGGACATCGTGATCAGCCAAGCATTTCTTAAGATTCGACACATGAAATGTGTCGTGAACGTTGCTATCTTGACTGGGAGTTTAAGTTTGTAGGCTACAGGACCAATCCTTTCCAGGAATTCAAAAGATCCAACGTACTTAGGAGCAAGTTTCCCTTTCTTTTCGAATCGAACAACCCCTTTCCAGGGAGAAACCTTTAGCAAGACTCGGTCACCGACTTGATATTCAAGCGGTTTCCGACATCGATCAGCATAACTCTTTTGTCGATCATGTGCATCTTTTAGTCTTTCATGAATGATTGAGATTTTGTCGGTTGTATCTTGAATGAGTTCAGGTCCTACGACCTACGAATCATCAACCTCGGTCCAGCAGACCGGCGATTGGCACTTCCTACCATACAGAGCTTCAAATGATGCACATTGTATACTCTTATGATAGCTATTGTTGTACAAGAACTTTATAAGTGGAAGATGAGTATCCCAACTTCCTCTGAAATCCATCACACAAGAACGTAGCATGTCCTCGAGTGTCTGGATAGTTCTCTTGATTTGACCATCGGTTTGGGAATGATATGCCGTGCTAAGGTAAACACGGGTTCCCAAAGCCTTTTGCAATGATTGCCAAAAGTGAGAAATGAAATGACTATCATGATCAGATATGATTGAAGTAGGTGTACCGTGACGCGCAATGATCTCGTTGATGTGCAAAGTGGACAGTTTCTCCATTGTGTAATCCTCTCGGATTGGAAGAAAATGAGCTGATTTGGTGAGTCGGTCGACAATCACCCAAATTGAATCGTAACCTCACGGTGTTCTCAGCAACTTGGTTATGAAATCCATGGAAATTTGTTTCCATTTCCATTAAGGGATATCAGGTTGTTGCATAAAGCCCGAGGGTTTCTGATGTTTTGCTTTGACTTGTAAACAGGTCAGGCATTTCCCAACATACAATATGTCTTTCTTCATCCCAGGCCACCAATAAGATGTTCTCAAATCTTGGTACATCTTATCAGCTCCCGTATGAATTGCATATTGTGACTTATGTGCCTCATCACAGATGTGGGTGCACAATTCCTTCGACATTGGAATCCATATACGACCGTTGAGGTATAGAACTGCATCTAATCGAGGGTCTAGTTTACCTTCAACCCAGCAATCCAACTCCGTCTTTAGCTGATTATTGATCACCACCAGTTGCTGTGCATTACGAATCACATCATTCAGGTTCGGTTGTGTGTTGATCTCCATGGCTCTAACACATATTGGCTTGACTGGTTCTATGCGACTAAGAGCGGCTGCCACCACATTGGCTTAACCCAGATGGTAGCGAATCTCGCAGTCGTAATAGTTAGCAGCTCAATCCAACGCTTTCGTCTCATGTTGAGCTCTTTTTGATTGAGGATGTCCTAATGATAACGATTGCATGAACTTCAAGTCTGAAATCTAAGAATAGTGATTTCAGCCCTAGAAATCCTGAAAAAGGAATAATAGATGTGAATAAGTTTCTTTCAAGAATGCGTCCATGTTACAAAGGTTTATTATGAATTGAAAAAAACTTGTACAAAAGAATACAATGGATTAGGTCATGTGCCATGACAATTCATGACTAGGTGTCTTATATCTAGAGCTTAACTTAAAAGGTTTTAAGTTCTACCAATATAAGCCAAACATAAGTTTATAATATGAAAACATTTTAAGAAGTTAAGTTCTAAAGACAATTGTTCACATGTTCCACCCCAAAAGATTTCAATGTAGAAAATATGGGCTATGTACTCACTTTGATTGAACGTGATGTGAAATGAACGGATGTCAGATTATCGATGCTCTCACTTGTGGTTGAAGGTTTGATTGTACTTAAGTTCCTGATTGTTTAATATGATTCATGCAATTGTAAGTTTGTGTTTATTCCTTGTTATGAACCCTATGTTATTTGAACAACTTGTTTAAGAATAGCTTAGTGACTTGTTGGTCATTAGTCAACTTAAGCTTAGTAAGGAATTCCATTGTATTGCAATTAATAAGTTAATTACTTTCCTTGTTCAAATGTTTATAAAAACTTTAGTTTAATAGGAACTATTGAAAACACTACTTCACACTACATTATGCATGGAATCACCACGCATGGTGTAATCAAAGTTTTAACTTCGTTAATGATACCATATGTTCTAAATCATCTTGATTCCTGTTCATTTGTTAGATCTTAGTTAAAATAACATAAGTTAGAAGCCATTTGTACTAAGCTTAGGTTGCATAGAACCAAATAGGACCCCATATAATCGGCTAAGGGTTTCTCCTCCTTTTCCCGACCCCATTGAATTACTATGATCAGTTATCCACTTATTCTCGATTGATTCTAGTTCATTTATGGTTTAAAATCCTTGAATTAAGTTGTTGATTTAGTATCGAAAGTAGGTTGAACCGTATGAGCATCGAAATTAACACTATCGATGAGTTCAAAGGTGGTGGAAACAAAAGGTGTCCATCGATATTAACAATATCGATGGCTGCCTTTCCAGGCTCATGAAATCGTCTTAAACTCAATCTTATTAATGGTTCTCCAAACTACTCCACTTGGATCATGTTAATCGAAGCTTTGTTGGTAATATCCAAGAGTTAATAGATCCCCGGGATGTTCAGGATCGATGGAAAGTTTGGTTGGTTTGAAATGATGCCCATCGATACGATTAGTTTCAATAGAAGCTTAGTATCGACATACACAGCTCTGATCTTGACAATATCGATGGAGGTTCATCTGGTCATCCTTGGAGTTGTCGATCCTACCATTTTCGATATTTCTTGGCCATCCTAGAACCCCATCGAACTTAATAATATCGACATATGAGCATCTTATGTTGTTCTTATGTCAACACTAGCTGCTATCATCCTTCTTCCATCGATGCTAATCCCAGGTTATACTATCAACCTTGCCTGCCCTTAATAACTTCAATCGAAGATTTCCCATGTATGCCTAAGTCGATTTCGAGTTCTTTTCTATGTCCGAAAGCCGGTTTTATGTTGAATGGGTTCCCGGGTTATGAGAAAACCTAGAACCGATGGTTCTAGCTCGAACCAGCTCAAATTTGGATGTGTAGAGCTCCGACCCTTCATAATTTCTTGATGTATACCTCAAGAGATTTCCGTAGACACCAAGAACTCGCAAATCCGTTGAGAAACGAGAGAGATCGAATGTAGGCATTCTAGAGAGAGAGTAGCGGGAGAAAGTGACGAAATTTTAGAGAGAGAAGGTGAGAGCTGGTGGGTAGGGATCATAAATGAGGTGTTTACACCCCAGGTGGTTTCTCCCGCGTTCAGGGTCGTTCGGTTTCGCGTTTACGCGTTACGTTACGAATAACATGTATACATTACGTTTTTAATAAAAATGGTATTATTTTCTCTTTTTAGGTGGTCATTCCTAGAAAATATTTTACGTGAAATATTATTATTAATTTATTTTCTAAATTGTTTATTTAACTTTTTCGTCAGAACGTAAAACCTTCGCGCGTATTTGTACTAATTGTCACCCGTACAAACACGACGATTGTTTTACATTCCTTTTTTGTTTTCTAATTATAAGATATCTTTTAAAATATTAAACTCATAGATATATATGTGCGAATTTTCATTTACACGAATACACTGTTAATTTCATATTTCCTAATGTTACCACTTATTGTTTTGAACGAGTTTCCTCACAATGTTTATGTTTCATAATTAGGTTATCTTTGATTATACTACTTACGAATTATGTTGTCAGACATCGGATTTCTTCGTTAAATGAGAAAATCCCATGTCTTAGTTGTTGTTTGTGCCAAATTCTGATTACCTGTTCACAATGAATAAGGATAATGTATTTACAAATGAGCTTATAATTACAATTTAGCATTACAAGTATCATCCGTACACATGATTACCGTACAGATGTTACGTTGTGGCAAGCTCAAAGGGATGAGGCCCGCGGACACTGCTCGGCACGAGAAATGGCCCCGCGGCCTTTGCTCGGCACACGGATGAGGCCCACGGCCCCTATGCGGCAAAAAGATGAGGCCCGCGGACGCTGCGCGACACAGGGATGAGGCCTCGCGTCCCCATGCAACCTGGCCATGCGGCGCCTATGCGGCCTGTGTCTTAAATCGTTACTGAGATCGTGCTAATCATTCCAGGGATCCTGCTAGCTGTTATCAGGATCGCTTGTTGAGCGACCAACCGGCTTGGTCACGACTCACCTAGCCCGCCCACTGGACTACCGCTGAGGCACCACCACCTTCAACCCCCGCCCAGCGGACTTCTGTCGGACCACCGCCGCCCGCTGGAATCCGTCTAACTCCGGAAACTTTCCGGCGGAATATTCCAACGCAGGGGAAAATTACGACGAGACCCTTACTTTGTGTATTTCACGTCCTAGACTTAGTTTCGCGATCCGTTTCCCAATCTGACGATCCGATTTCGATCTGGAAGGATTTTCTTGATTGGTTTCGTGTTCCAGACTAGATTTTGTGATCTGTTTCACAATTCGGTGACTAGATTTTAAGCTAGAAGCCGATTGAGACTTTGGTTTTGGATATGAAAGTTAATTTCTCACCAAATTAAGAATAAATAACTCACTGAATTCTAATCAATTACAGAGTTTGGAGTCCAAGAATTAACAATACGAACCTTCTACGCTGTTTATTGATTTATATCAACTTAGGTGAGCTCACGACCCCCTATTTTGTATTTTGGCTTTTGAAACACGGGGATGGGAAAACATAAATTGTCATTTGAAACATCCTGATAATTCTAAAACTTAATTTTTTGACTCAATATTGGACTATGTAAACAGCGAAACATGAAAATTGACTGGATCAGGTGAAACTCTAAATGTTTTTGATACATTTTGTGAAGCATGAAACCTAATTTGTACCAGGTGAAACTCTAAACACTTTTGATATATTTTGTGAAACATTTAAACAAAATTTTTTTAAAACAATTGGTTGAAACACATGAAAGTGGGCCGAAACACATGACTGAACTTGTCATTATTTCACGGGTTACTCATTTGTCGCTAAGTCCCCTATTTTGTATTAGGGGAAGGTGATTATTCGGGATAAATTCTATTTTGAATTGACAATCCACGCCCTTGGTTCGTAGCTAAAACCACGACTAGATGTCGAGCGGGCGCTCAATATGGCAAAACATACAATGTCTTACGACAAGGACATTGGGATGGGGCAAGTTCACATCTTCAGTTCGGTTACAGGAGCCCATGAGTTATAATGAACAAATGGTTAGAGCATCACGACATTGTTGGTTGGAACAATGTTCTCACTAGATACTGTCACACCCCCAAATTCCCACTCGTGGTATCAATCCACGTGGGTGTGACGTGGCCAGAATCACAGCTCAAGGTCATATAGAATACCTCTGTATGCGTTTACAAATCCTATGTTTGACACATACACATAACAAAACGGTTTGCAGCGGAAAAGTAATTCATAGCAGCGGAAAATAAACATGTTTGATACATGCAGCGGAATGAAATGAGTTTAATACAACATTGTTTGACATAATAAAAGCTAAATTGTTTTCAAAATGACACGACAGAATGCATGTTAAATCCCTAATGCTCGTCCCTTAAAGTGTGCATTCCTGTCCTCATGCTAGCCATGCTAGTTACCTGAGAATACAAGTTAGAAAAAGTGTCAACTCAATGGTTGGTGGGTTCACAGGTTTTGATATACATATAGTAATAGAAACTGTGTAATGCTGTTTATCAAATGTTACTACCGAGCCCTAGGCTCCAAGTGTCAGTGCGTCACTACCGAACTAGACCTGTTTGTCCTTGCCTCCACTGTGTCTCGTACACACAGTAAATTAGGTCAGAGTTTGCACGGGTTATGACACCCAGTCAACATTGTGCCCCGTGGGGTTGGTCATACCCTAATGGATCCATCCAAATCTACCACGTTGTTCGTACATTAACGGTAAGACTTTGTGAGGACTTGTTACGAGTTCAACACTTAATGTTTGTCCAATAAACCAGCATACACAATAAATATGTTTGTAATAGCATAGTGTTTGACTCGATGTAACTAGTATTCTCCCCCTATTTAAAAGCGTTTGAAAAGAGTAAAGAGGGGCCGTAAACTCACCTTAGTGATGAAAGTAGTAAGTAAGCATAAGCTACTGCATCGAAATGCGTGTCGGTCACGGGCAACCTATATCGTATACCGTACCTGAGTTCATGTAAATGACCGTGCTAGTGTTCGTGTTAGTGCCCGTGTTTGTGCCCAACAACCCTTGGTTGTTCATGTTTGTCCGTGTTGGTCCACATTGACCGTGTTTGCTCGTGTTGGTCCACAATGACCGTGTTTGACTGTGTTGGTCCATAATGACCGTGTTTGACCGTGTTTGACTAGAGTTGACCAAAGTTGACCGTGTTAAGTCAACGACCCGTTGGTGAACCGTGTGACGGTTGTGAATCGTGTAGCAAGTGTGTAAGTGCTCGTCGTGTGCAAAACGCGCAAGTCGCGTCTATGGACAACTTACTATTTATAGTAAGTTCACAAAGCGTATCGATTTTTATAGTTCTAGCATGCTCATTAGTCCTACGTGATCATGTTAACACATAACACATCATCATACAAGGTCATATAAGTTGTTTATAACATGTTAGCACACAAAAGTTTCCTAAAATGGAAAGTTTCCATTTATAGCATACGTGACATCTGAAACCATCTAACTTAGCATCTATTCATCATGTTATATCATATTGAGTCATCTAGCATGCTCGAATCACCCAACATGTTTACAAATTGGTTTTTGTAAAAATAAAGTTACTAAATATAGTAACTTTGTAGTTTTGCATAGAAATAACCATTTTAACATTTCTAAACTAATTTTCATATCACTAAATATCATAATAGGTTATTTAGCATCATGTAACAAATCAACATAGCCAAATTCATCACCTAGCAACATCTTGGCCCAAAAAGTTACTAAAAATAGTAACAATACCAAATATGACCATAAACATTATAAAAATCACATTCTAAGCATTCCAATCATCATATTAACACCCTAGCAACATATCTAGTTACATGCATGCTCATGAACTCATCTCAAACAACACCTTGACCATAAAAAGTTTCTAAAAATAGAAAGATTCATTAAAATCATGGTTTTAACCGTTCTATCACCATCTAGCAATGTAATCCTATTCCAATATCAATAAGAAACATTTCTACATACTCAAAATCATCCTAAACATCATGGATCATACATGCATGGCAATACATTGTCACAAGTCATCATTTTAAGCACCAAGGCTTAAACCCATCATCTTAGATCATCATAAAACATCATTTAATCATCATAGATCATTAAGAAATACCTCTAAACTAGCAAACCCAGAAGTAAAACTCGTGCACGTGGGTTATGGGTGCTTGCATGTGCGATCTAACACATGCATGTGAGTGTAATAGTGTGAAAAACGAATTTTAGTCATAAGAACTACCTTCAAGGCTTCTAAGATCTTGTGATGAAGATGAGAACAGTCTCTGGAGCTCCTGGAACTCTTGAATCGTTGGTCTTGACAAGGACAAGAAGGTGGTGATGAGAGGTGATGGTTTAGAAGGCTTGTTTCTATGTTCTTGAGCTTCAATCCCACCTCCAATGGCTTCCAAGTAAGAAAGTAGAGTGTAACAGAGGTTCTGGAATCAAAAATGTCGAGTTATGATGGCTAGGCTCCGGAGAAAGAGTGTAGAGGTAGTTTGAAATGATTTCATCTTGGTTTTATAAAGATATTGTCGACTGGACGGCGTCGCGTGCCGCGATGGGGGTTCAAAAAGTGCTTCGCGCTACGCGAAGAAATCCGGGAGTCAACTCTTCGTGATGTCTGTCGCGTATCGCCACGATGCTTCTTGTTGGGCCATCGCGTACCGCGATGGGCCCATGAAGAGCCCAATAAACTCTTTTTGATGGGTTTGATCCGTTCGTCGTCGTTTTCACGCTTCCGAACTATCGTTTGGCCTCGATTGAACTTCCAAGTTCAATGTGTGAGTGTTTTGCGAAGTTTTCAGGTGTTGTGCTACACAATGTGCTTGACGTTCACCAACGTTCGTGTGTTTTGACACGTGTGTGCTGTTTGTCAGTAATTCCTTGAATTATCTTGTCGTGTGTCGGTGTTTGTACTGTCGTGCCACGTGTCACACTAAATTAATCTAATTCTAGTGCCACGTGTACACAAAGTATTTAAATAAACATTTAAATAAATAATAAGCTGACCTGGAAGTTTCGAGGTGTCACAGATACCAATGTTTTTCACCAAGTTCGGGACACAAATATTTTTGAACTCTTTTTATGAAAATTCTTGATTTGATTGGGTACATTGTTAACATAGATTTTGAAATTCTAAAACTTGTGAACTCACCAGCGATATGCTGATTGTTTAAAATCATGTTTTCTCATATGCATAATGATATAGGAGTTGGAGTTTGGAGCTCAACTTTTTGAAACCTATAGTAGAGTCTATGAGACTTATACTGAGCAGTGTGGTGCATAGTGTAGTAGATATATGAAACTCAGTTATAAATGTTATGAAAATAGGCTTCTAACTAATGTAGTTGTAGCTTGGTTGTGTAATATATAAACATATGTGTCTTTTGTTTTAAGCAATGGCTGTGAAACCTTGTACGTCACACCGTACGCTTCCGCAACGACAGGGTTTAACAGTATGCCCTATATATAAGCGATACTTGTTAAGACATGATGATGTCAGTAGTGAGGTTTAAGGCGGAAACATGTGCGCTGGGTGTGTCAAAGGTTGTGCAACTAAATTTAAAATCTTTAACAAATTGAGAATGGGTGTAAATTACAAAATATTCTAACATCATGGCTTTAACTAGGGTTATGTTAATAAATCAACTTATTAGCTACGAAGAATCTAGTGAAAGACTAAAATATTGTGGGATTATTTATAAATGGGATGATGTTGGAGATGAGGACTAAGTTGAGAACTTTGACCTGTTTTGCCCAAGATAAATGTTTTCTTAAATCATTTTCAAACTCTAACAACCATATGAACTCACCAACCTAGTTTTGACTCATTTTGGCATGGTCTCATGTGATGAACATGTTTAGTCACCAAAAGCAGGATACTAGCTAGGTGGCCTAGTAGGAGGACCTAGTAGTTTTTGTGCATTCATTTAGTGACAACATGTGAATCAATAACTTTTTGCAGATCTTGCACCATACAAGATAGATGGGATTCAGATGTCTTTTGGTAAGTTAAAGTGTTAAATTATTAAACTCATACTAATGCAATTTAACTTTGTAATTCATATTGAATGTATTCTTTAGTTTCTCATTTATATATCATGTGCTATGCATACAATGTCATCACATCGATGCGATCCCACTCCAAGACCATCCCGCCCGACGGGAAAGTCAATCCAGACTACCGCACGGGGTGTAACAGATTGTATCATAGCCATGGTTGAAGAGAAATTAGGTCATTTCGTCTAAATGATTTGGGCTAGACTATAACCTAGGGACCCTCATGTAGAGAATTTTAGAATAGGAATTTATTTGCATATGTTTCAGCATTTTATCACGAGTACTAAAAGATGACTTTTCTGTTAAGACCAAAATGCCACCAAGACGACAATCATCATCTCCTTCCCTTCCACCCAAGGTGGATCCAGCAACTGCTGCACTAGCTACTCTAATCACAGACCAACTAGGTGTAGTCCTTCTTGACATCATCAAACACATCATTAATAGTGAGGAATACTCTAGGAGCTTCCCTCAAATATCTGCCGGGAAGGATGAGTTAGGGGGAGGCGATCAAAGACAGTAAGATTTCCATTGACCGCAATCCTACTTAGGAAACCACTTTTATACCTTAAGGAAATCACATTAGATCTAGAACTCAATTACAAAGGGGGAATCAGCAGGAACTATTCTGAGGGACCAATTAAGTAGTTTCCCAATAGATTAGGGCTTACAGTAAGGAAAACTACGAATGTAACACTGAGAACCTATCGGGATTTTCTCTGCACGTCATGGAGAAACTTTGCATTGTTCTGATGCCTAGTGTGACATTAGTAATATGTAATTCTTAGATTAGCTTGTTCTGATCTATAAGCTATGCTTAACAAAGTACAATGAATATATGTTATAGTTTATATTACTTGAGTTAGATTTCTTGCAATAAATAGTCCCGAATTCTGTTTATAAATGAACTAGTCGTTAGGGTAGTATAAATAGTGTAGTATCTCAACCCAATGATTAACAAGAATTGTTGATTACTATCAAGGATTGATGACCGATTTGATTGATTGCAATAATGTAGTTATTATCCTAGAGTGGTCAGTGCTAAAACTCTCCCCAATCCCAAAGTTGAGATGAAGAAACCTAAGTTGGTTCTTTAAGCTAGATAGAGGTATTCTGAGTGAAGGCAGTGTTGTAGGAATTAACAAAACTATGGTAGTGTTTCTGGATCTTTAAGGTCAGATGAACAAACGATACCTTGATTAATTTGTTAAAACCCTATCGTCGGACCTACTGGTTCATGCACAAAATAAATCCGAGGACGGACCGTATTTCCAGAAAGTCTTAGAACTAAGGAAAGGTGAACCACAGAGAAATCCACATGGATTCTCCTAAGGACGAGGTAAAAAAATACTAGAATGTGATAATATCTCTGTTCCGTAGCATCTGATGATGTCTTGTATCAAATATTTGTTAGTACCTAAATTGAACGGGACAGATTACTGGTTTTGTTTCATCACAGTTATGTGTGCACTAGACTAGTTGCCTGATCCACGATTTGAAGTGGAAAACAAATTCTTCTGCTGTAGATATATGGCTGCATTTGCTAAATAAAAATCAGATTCTGTAGCTTTCACTAATTTTTAGAGCATACAAAGCCTAAGAAATCAGAAGGAACACAACAGGATGGGTTCATGTTGTATATGAACACATGGAAAGTTTCCTAGGCAAGTCATCAACCTGAAATTTTAATTCATCTAAGTAATTAATAAATACACCAAGATCTCGAATAGATTGGTAATGATAACTGACCTGGGATATGCAATAAATGATCTAAGGGTTGACATCGAATAACTGAAACCCTGGGTTGTGAGAACGACCTGAGATATCCTTAAGGGAGTGAATAAATAGTCGTTGTTACCCATACAAAGCTCCCTTCTCTCTCAGCGGACGCGAAAATATATAGGTCGTCATCACCCGTTTGAGGAAGTTCGTTCATTTTTCCAATGTGAGGGAACTATATCTTGTAATAACTTAATAGCATACATAACAAAACCATGGAGTGTAAAGACGTGACGTCATTTATCTTTTTAACCGAGACGGTTGATTTATTTCATAAGTTTTGCAGTTACTACATAAATCCTTAGGGATGGATGTAGCCGTAGAATAGTCTACCATCCGATGAGGGATGGCCAAGGCAAACGAGAAATATAAACCCTAAAGGGTGTGCAATATGCTAACCCGATCAATGTTAGTGAAAAATGGAAATTACAGTTATCACCTATAAAGTCATTCTTTGACAATAACTTCTATAGTAGCAATGGGTTTATTCCATCCAAAATATTGTATGAGAGGAAGTGGCAACCACTAAATATTGAATACACGTAAGAGATAATCAAACACTTCCACTTGTCACAGTGAAACTCGTACCTGATAACAATGCTTAAATTTTAGGACGAAATTTTTTTCACAAGGGGAGACTGTGACAACCAATACGAAACCATGAGATGACTGTACGATGGTACATCAGTTATAGATTTTAAATATAGATACTTAAATGCATTTATATGTCAAGCTATGAAACAATGTGGAATTCTAATAAACAACTGTAATATCACAAACACAAATGTGCCGAAGTAACAAAATGACAATCGTTGCGAAAGACAAAACACAACAGTCGTACCACAGATCCTCCGATAATGAGGATCAGACGACAAATATCCCAATGGGAGAAGGCAAATGAATAAGTATCATCACAACGAAATTTATAAACTACTATGAGGATATAACTATCAAATAATAATCAGATTGCATTATGTGAATATTAGACCAACAATGTATTCGTGTGGGTGACAATTCACAGGAATATATCTATTTCGTTTAATATTCTAAGTACTGTTGTAAAAATCCACCTAGGTGCTCATCTACTATCTCGATTTTGGCTTAGGCGGTGACTAGGCGGTCTAGACGGCCTAGGCGGGGGGCCTAGGAATCCAAGTCAGATATTTTTTTTTACTTTTTTGGCTTCTTTCTGTTAAAAGAGGACCAAATCCATGATTATTTAGACATTTCTCAACCCAAACTCCTTAATATGTCTCTGAAACATCAAATTCAACCACTTAACATCGAAATCCATCTCTAAACTTTGAATTTTGAAGTACTTTACTTAGTATATTTAAGTTTATTTTATAAAATACTTGAAGTAGTATATAAAATTATTGATATTTATGTGTGTATATTATAAATATTTGTAAAATTACATATAAAAATTTCAATCCGCCTAGCGCCGATTAATCGCGATTGATCTCGATTAATCCCTACGCGGTACCGCACCGCCCGACTAGTGCCTAGTGACTTCTACAACCATGATTCTAATTGATATCTGGTAATTAGATAACCAAGTCAGAAGGTGAAACAAACGTCGTATTCGTATAGTTAGCGCTTTGTATGAATACGCACACAAGTTGCGTTTTCTGACGAAATGATAAAAATAAACGTTTTTGAAACATAAAAATAATAAAGAATAAAATAATATTTATTAAGAATTACCACCTAAAATGTTATAAATAAATCTATTTTTTATAAAGAAAACAAACGATTTAAATTTTCGTATTTGAAACGGCACGTTTTAGTAAAACCAAACGACACGGATGCGCGAACGAAGGCCTGGGCTATAAAAGCCTTTCTTTCTCTCCTCCCTCTCATTTTTGGACAACCTTCTTCCTCCTCCTCCCACTTCTCAAATTCATCAACTCTCTCACTCTCCACTCTCTCATCACAAAAACCCACACTCAACCTAATGAAATCTTCACCAAATTCGGTGTTCTTGGCGTCAAAACGCTCCTCTCAACCTCTAGAAGACGAAAGTGCAAAGAATACACACTTATATATGCTCAAATGATTGACATTCTAGTGAGAAGGTTCGGTTTTTTAGGGTTTTCTCCCTACCTGACACAATCAATCTAAACCGGTTTTAACACACTTAGAATTCATGAACAAGAACTCCATCTACCTTAGGAACCTTTTGGGATAACTTAGTTTAACTGTAGGATGGCTGTATAAGAGGTTGAAGGCCGAATGAGGTAGTAACAATGGAAGAAGAAGCATGGTATTAGTATTGATGGGGCTGACCGAAAACACCAACCTTCCCATCGATAATAATAAGTTCGATGATTCCCTAAGCCTAAGATCTCGTCGTAAGTACTAACTTCAATAACCAGACTGCCATCGATATTAGCAAGTTCGATGACCGTAGGGTGGGTTCTAAGTTGGGGTCGAATTTGTAAGTATTGACGGCCTTCATCTACACTTCCAAGAGTGGGGTCGATATTATTAGTATCGACAACACATGGGCTCTTGCAGATACTAATACATTACAAACATCCAAGGAGATTGGGTCAAGATTAGGCCGATATTAACATGTCTATGGGTTCCCAAGAGTGGTTCTAAGATCACATAAATAATAGAAGTATCGAGGAGCTGCCAAGTGAGTTCCGCGTGGGATGTTGATACTATTAGTATTGACACCCCACTTGACCACTTCAAACCCTTCGAGACTAACCCCTATGTGTCACCTAAATAATCAAGGACCAGAAAGAATAAGGGGGATTGAATTAAAATGGCAACCCAATAGTAGGGAGTAGGTAGGGCCGAAGGTGATGGATGAAGGCTCGATAGGGTAGTGTCGATAATATGAGTAACGACACCATCGTTGTGCTATTCCAGGCTTTCGGTACTATACCTTTCCCTTTAAATACAATATTCCTAAGCTAGTTAAGGCCAAGGTGATTAGGTTAAGCACAAAAAATGACAAAATTGAACATTAGGGGTTTCAAGGGACTCTGGTATGGGCTTTTGGAATTCTAGGTGTTCAAAACTTGTGGACTGTGGGTAATCAAGTTGTGACTTGATTATAACTTGAAGACACAAAGTATAAATAGTAGCAAAGGGCTAAGTAAGGACAAATAAACTGAAGTCAAGGGTGATGAACCCTTGGGAAAAGAATGCATGCATTGTCACCCACGGATGGTATCACCTTTGCAAGTTGGTAGAGTTTAAGGTCTTAAGGACTAAACAAGTCTTGGGAGCCTAATCATGCTTAGCCTTAACATGGTCTAAGAGCTTAGATGCAACTTTAATCATATAGGAAAGACTGGTAACTCATACAAACCAAGATAGATCATGTGACAACTAGTACCAGATCGTCCGACAAGTCCGTACGGTACGTGTAATTTCACTATTTACTATGTGTAAATACAATGTACAAACAGTTGTGTGACAACAGGACTAAGAAACAAATAACAGTTGTATGTGTTTAAGTGAAAATTTAAATACAGTAAATACAACAACTCATGTGAAACAACAGTGTGAAAACAAATGACAAGGGCTTATCGGTTGCGATCTGATGTCCACAAATAACAGGAATCAGATGGCCGACAAAACAGTTATAACAATGTGACAATAAGTGGGTTTAGTTGAGTCCGTTAGTGAGGAAATACAATTCAAATAACAATTCTGTATCGTTCACGAATAATGAACTGACAGTGTGTTTGCGTGGGTGACGATTCACACAAACATATCTGTGAGTTTAACGTTCTGAATGATAACTGGAAAGTAGAAAACAAAAATCAGAAAGTGAAACCCTCGTCGTTTTCGTTCGGATGACGATTCGAACGAATACGCGCGAAGGTGACACGATCGAACAAAACTGTTAAAATAAACGTTTTCGATACAGTAAAATAAGAAAGAAATAAATTTAAAAGATTTACTAGGAATAAGCACTTTCAAAATGTAAAAAGAAAACTATTTAAATACAAAACCGTAATTTACGCGTTATACGTTCCAGAAACGTAACGAAGGCAAGAACCGAGCAACTGAAACGAACCCGAACACCCGCGGGGTATATAAACCCTAAATAAGGCTTTCTTCCTCATTTATTACACCCATTCTCTCTCTCTTTAACTCAAACCCGTTTTCCCCCCTCTCTCTCTAGATTTTCAACACAAAAACCACTAGATCTCTCTCATTCCCTGACAAAATCTTGCAAATAAGCTATCAAATCGAAGCTTTCAACATCCCCTACGTGAAAGTACAACCGATCGGAAACAAAATCCATCGAATCGAAGGTAATCGGAGCTGCAAGTCTTCGAATTTTAGGGTTTTCTTTCTTTTTTGATGCTTACACTTAAAACCAGATTTAGACCATCATGAGACTTGGATATGGTACATTAATAGTCTTGGGTGAGGTGGGGACTCGTGTGGCTCTATGTTTCAACCAACAACACCGGAAATGGGGTGCTCGACTGGTCCAGTCGCAACGGGCGAATGGGGCCACCAAGCCCGGCCGAAAGGACAAGGGCCGTATGAGGTTCTTCACTTGAGTTGGGGCGGCCGAAGGGTTCTACGACCGAAAGAGTGAGGTGACCGAATAGGAGCCTCATTCGCATGGACCCCCTTCGCAGGATTCATTCGCACGATCGGCCACCAGTCGCATGACCACCCTGTCGGCCGAATACATTCATTCGCATGACCAGCTTGGTTCGAGTTAAACTTCATTCGGCCCACATTCATTCGCATGGCAGCCATTTTCCAAGACTTGATAATGATGTGCTTGAATCAACTTCACTAAACAACGTGCATTATACTAATGAGGATAACTAATTCATACTACAAAGGTGGTAAAGATATAAATCGACTTATTATTACCTAAAAACCTTTTATAAGGTGTCAAGTTGTAATGGTTGTAAATTTTTAAAACATATATTAAAATGTTCAAGAAATGACAATCTTTCTAAGTTACTACAAGGACAACATGCAAAGATTTGATATGTAAACCTAAGTTTCGTGCGTAGATAATAATACAGTTTTCTCGAACTTGGACCTAAGGTTGATAAAGGTAATGGAGACCAAACCTCTAAACAAAAGAATAATATGATATGCTAAGCTTAACCTAATCGGTTAAGTGTTAGCATGTTCCATCCCATGTGAATTAAGACCAAGTGATAACGAAGACTTTCAAGTATTAGCCAACTTTAGGGCTAACACACACACACACACATACCTATAACTTATACTAATAAGTTACAAACAACTTGAATACAACACAGGGTCGTGAACATAACCTCAAGAACAACAGTGAGCGCGTGCATTTTCTGTTATTACTTAGTCAACCATTTCAACATCCAGGTGAGTTCATACGCCCCTTTTCTTATCTTTCTGATTTTAAATTGCGGGGCTGAGAAACATGCTAGTTCTTTTATTTACTTAAAAGTTTTAGTACAATAATTCATGCATTCTATGATTTAGATAATATTGAGTTATCTTTATTATCATACCTATTCAAGATCACTGTGTATGCTTGTGTGTGCATCAACAACTATGACAATCAAGGTTGTTTCATGATAATATAACTTCATGAATTCATCCAAACATCTAAATAACTTAAGTGAAATAAGATTTGATCTTATGACACTTTGTTATTTACAATGAGATAACAACATGATAACATGAGACAATCACAAGTGATGAAAAGAATGATAATCATGATAACAAAATTTCGTGATAATAATATCATTCACACATTTACTAACATTGTGTAATAAGACAAGTTCTTATAACATTTTGTTCTTGACTATGAGAGCATATAACACTGAGAACAGACAACAATGAGATGATGACAATGGGTGAACATAACAACAATTGATTACTATTAAAATGTTTGTATTATATCACAACAATCATGTGTTCATGAGTTCATGTACAGTCGTAAGTCCCTTACAAGAGAATCGTTTACCAGTTAATTTAGTGCGACTAAACCGACGATATCGTAGTGGTACCATAGGTTTGACAAACCGTTGGCGAGTGAGGCCGGTACGTTGATCGAATTTTAACATTGGCCGGTAACGTATGACCGGTAACAGGGCGGCATCAGTCAGGTTTGGTAAACGACACATGGTGATATTAATCTACAGTAACTAATTGTAATTAAATCTTTCGATTCTATTAGCGGGTAGACTGAGGGATTGACTTCGTCTCATGTCATACTACTAGCGATAGTTTTGTTGAAGACACTGAGATTACAAATGGGATAGAGGTAAATTGTATGCATTGTGGTCTGATTACGTGAGGACCACAATGGATTCTATTTAGGCTCTATACATTCAAGATTGAGAACAACATTAATAAGTTAACTATCACTTCTATTATTAGCAGTGAATTACAATTAACCCTACAATTGAGAGAAGAATAATAAGGATAAGATTTTGATGAATCTATTTTTCCTTAAAACATGGAGGGTTTATCATTACTTAGGTTCTGATAACTTAATTCCCTCATATTCTTTTATTCTATACATATAACATTACGGGTGATAAATACAAATCATGGGCGAATATCAAATGGGGTGAACATATGTGAGAAAGAAATGGGTATCCATAGTTGTATTGCAAGTGGTGTTGAATTCTATTAAGTTTGTGGTGGGATGCCGGCTGGGGCTTGTTCCCCTACATATGCCCTATATATAAGCATACTTGATGGGATGAAATACTATTTGTAAGTATAACTATAGAGAGGACATTGTGTGAGACATTTAACAATGAGACTTGAGTATAAAATTGTGATTGTGTATGACAACAGATCAATGGTTTTCAATTACTAAACATATGAACTCACCAACCTAGTGTTGACTTTGTTTAAATGCATGTTTTCTTAGGTGACGAACATGTTTAGTCACCAGCATTCAGGACTTAAGCTAGTGGAATTTTAGAAGACCTAGCTTCATTTTGTGTTGTGCATATTTTGCATGACAAGACTTTGAATCATCTTTTGTAAATCTTGTGCATATACATGATAGAAAACTCAATGATTCTTTTGGGTAGAATTACTTAGTTAAATTATGAACATAACAATGTAATTTAACTTTGTAATTATGTATCAATGTCATGTTAGCATTTCTCATTTATATATCATGTGCCATGTAAACAATCTGATCATTTTGATTATCACAACGATATCGCGCCCCGAGAACCTTCCGCCCGACGGGAAAGTTGATCCAGCCCGCCGGCTCGGGGTGTGACAGATCAACTAAGGGACAACCAAACGTTAAACACAATCTTGAACATATACACATACTTAAAACGATGAACAACACTTCAAATGAAACACAGGTTTTGAACCCAATAAAACTACAAACAACGAGCGCATATTCTTGAACCAACTCAAACATACAACACACAACAGGTGAGTTCATTGCCCTTTTGTTGGGAAGTATTTAAGTTTTGATGTTTCAAGCTATTCATTTAGTGGTTCTAGACATAGTTGGGTTCTCTAATGATTTTGAGGTTCTCGAGTTTATTATGGTTGTTTGGTTTGGTTTCTGTTTTTAGTTCAATGGGCCGAGAGGCCTAATTCATGTATGGGTATTATATAAACCCTTCTTTGAGTCATATTAGGGTTAGAGCTTATCGATAATTTTTTTCTTTTTATTGGGATTCGAGATTGTACAGTCGGTTTAATTGAAATCGAGTGCAATTAACTTGAATGTTTGCATAGTTCTTCATCTTAATCTTAATTATTATTGTTCTTGCACACACGTGATACCATTACGCACTCTCACGTGTGTTGTGTTAATCGATATCGGTTTTAGATCCTTCATTAGGACTAACAATTGGTATCAGAGCCTCAAGAACCAGTTTTGAGGCTCGTAGTGTTATCGATTTTGCAAGAGAAAAGTATTTTTCAAGAGTTTGCAGGTTGTGTTCATAGTGCTCTTGATTTAATTTATTAAATAGGGGTATTTTAATCTGTGTTGCAATTTTTCTCGAATTTTAGAAGTGTTGATCAGATCTTTTTAAAATTGTTCGCGATTGACATGATCAACATTAAAAATTTTCAAATTCCATTATTTTTGGAACTGATCCTTCTCGAGTCAAATTGAAATTTCGAGAACACATTTATTAAAATTCGAATTGTGAGTCTTAAATTTTGTTTTCTCGAGTTTGAGTTTCTTGAATTTGATCCTTTCAAAATTTAGTTTCTCGAATTCATTCCTCGTTCTCGAACTTGATCAAACACAATTGAATTCTCAAATTCAACTTGTGTTAAAGTTGCCAGGTCCTCAAGTTTCAGTTGTTTCTCGAAATCAACCTGTATTCTCGAATTCAGATAGGGTTCTCTAATTCTCATTGTGTCTCATTTGGTTCTCGAGTACAACTTAGGTTCTCAAACTAATTCTCTGCTCTCGAATTTTCATCGCTTCTCGAGAAAATTTTACTGTTGTGTGACAAGTCTTGTCCGATTCACAAATGGATTCATCTAGTATACTTGTGGCTGCTTTGTCCAGTAAACGAAATGAGCTTGATGCTATCATGGGTACCACCACCCGAATTCCTAGACTTTCGTCAGCTGCTGGTTTTCTTGAATGGAAATTTCGATTTGAAAAACATATTAGGACCAAAGAACCAAGGCTTTGGAGGGTGATTTTAAGAGGCTAACGGATAACCTATAAAGACATTGAAGGAAAAGAGTTGATTAAAAATCCAGAACACTACACTGAAGAGGATTTTCCGATAATAGAGAAAGATGAGCAGGCGCTTGGATATATCACTCAAGGTCTTACTCCTGTGATCTCATAATGTTTCAGGGAGATAATTGATGCAAGAGATCTTTGGAGGGCTCATATTGACATGTATGAAGGTAACTCTGAGATGGAGTCCAGCAAAGAAATGTGAAACAATAAATTTAACACCTTCAACTACATAGTCAGGGAAAGTCTGGATGATTAGATTCAGAGATTTGTCACATTGATCACTGAAATGCGTACAACAAAAATTGACAATCAAGCATGTGTGATCAACAAAAAGCTTCTGAATGCTCTTCCTAGGAATTGGGACATGGATGTTGGCATCATCAAATCAACCAAGAATCTGGATAATCTGTCATTGTTTGAGATGGTGTCTGTTATCAAATCGTATGAAATGAATGATCAGCAGAGAGCCATGAATCATACAAACAGTTACAATGTTGCAGGCATCAGCAGTGTCAACAATGCTTTTATCTCTCAACCTTCATCTGCTTACCCTGTTCACAAAATTGCTTTGCCCTCTGTCTCATTTGGCAAGTCTGCTTTGTCATCTACTAACAGATCATCCGTTCCTGCTCATCAAGCTTCTGGAACTATTTCAGGAAGTTCATCTGGTTGAATTGCAGTACAACTTGCCACACTCACTAAGGAAGTTCTAGAGAATATTGCTTTAGTTGTAGGATTTCTTAAATGTTCAACTGCTTTGGGATCTGGTGATCTGTTGCAACCATTTGCTGTTGTGGGTTCTGAACTTGAGCAGATCCATCCTGAAGGTATGGAAGAGATGGATATCACTTGGCACATTCCAAATGTTGTTTTCAGAGCTAAGAACTTCACAAAAGTAACATGAAGAAATCCCTAGGGCCAGTCTGACATCAACAAGGTGAAGTTTACAAAAGACAAGCTTAGATGCTTCAACTTTCATGAGCCCGGTCATTGTGCTCGGGATTGTACTAAGCTAAAACAAAATACTGATAATCCTGAGCGTAATCTGATTCCAGCAAGTGGAGCTACAAGTGGTGATAACAAAGGTGCTGACACCAAGGCCCTAGTGGTGAGGCAAGATAGTGCTTTTGGATGGGATGATCGGATCAAAGCTCTAAATATTTCTAAGGAATCTGCAGTTGTATTGATGGCTGACTCTGCTCATAAACATCAGGAGCATGCTCTCATGGCACACCTTCCTGCTAATGTTGATGTAAGTACATTTTTGTGCATTCAAGCATGCATTGATAAAGTGACTATGCACACGTTTCACAATACTAATCTCTTACTTGATATGTCACGACTTGAGCAAGAAAACTTAAAATTAAAACGGGAAAATAAACATTTAATTGAAAAGGTTGAAACTCAAAAGATTGACATCACTATTTTAACAAGAGATTTAAGCAATGCGAAGTGTGCCATTACATCTTCTAAAACCATACTTGATAAAGCTAAATCTGAAGCAGAACGATACAAAAACAAATATGAAAACTCTGAATTGAACTTTAAAAAATTTGATGTATCATCTACAGTGGTAGAAGATATGATTCAAAAACAAATGAAATGGCAAGAAACTAAGGAAGTGGGGTATGTGAATCGTGTACATGAGGGTTGTGTTAAACCAACGGTTTGGGTAAATGCAAAAGGTCAGGAATTTGGGTTAAATTCTAAAGAAGAGACTCCTATGACTGTGATCGGTGCAAAGGGCAACATTTTTGTAAATAACCCTCCACCATTGAGTAATAGTTTTGTTTACACACCCATGACAGAAGAAGAGCTAGCAAAGTCTGCCACTTTGAAATATGGTAGACAGGAAAACATGTCTGTTTCGACTTCACGTTCAATGAAAACATCTGAACCTGAAGTCCATCTAACATCTTCTAACAATTCTGATTCTTGCGCAGATCAAGTAATAGTGGAAGATTGGGTTGAAGAGTATGATGAACCGGTTGCTGCTATAAATTTTAACAATCCATCTTCAAAAATGATTTCTGATGACAATTTTGTTTCAAAACCTTTAAATTTTTCTGTTTTCAAAAACTCAATGCCTTTTGTTTCTTTTGCTTTAAGTACTGATAATGCTTGTTTGAATGATGTTAATGTTGATTGCACTCGTTCAATTATATCTGATTGGGATTTCATTAATATGATGAATGCGTCTGGTTCAAGTTCTAGTAGTAGAACTAGTACAAATGTTGTCTCAAATTCTGGTGATGATTTGCAAATTGACATTAAACTTCACAAAACTGAGACATCTGTTGAAAATCCTAAGACTGCTAGATATGTGCCACCCAAAACCTAAACCAAAAATTAAAGCTCCATCTTCGAGCTTATTTCAAAATCACAACAAAAGGGGTGTCAAGCATGATTTTGTTATGAAGCAACGGGATCATCATAGTGCTAAACAATTAGTGAAACGTCAAACATGCTTTCACTGTGTAGTTCCCGGACACATTGCAAGAAATTGCAAACATAACTCGTAAGCTTCTTTCGCAAGAAACAATCAGAAGGCTAAGTTACGAAATGAGAAACAGTCTTAGTCAATGAAGATGTATAATTCTAAGACTATAACTAAACTCATTTCAAACCAAGGCCCTCTTATGGAAATTGGCGCAAAGTGAACCATCAAACCAAGCCAAAAGTTTTGTGGGAAAAATCTCATATTTCAAAACCCCACAAAATTCAAAAATTCACATCTTTACCCCACTCATCCATTAAACATGCTAAGTTCAAATCAGTTTCACTTAATCTTACTACATCCACATATTGTTTTGGACAACCCAGAAGAAAGATAGTATGTGTTCTAAAAACAAAGTAATCTTGTCATTTGTGCAGGAACGGCTATGGAGGAATATCCTCAAACTTTGGTAAGTGGATAGTGGTTGTTCCAGGCACATGACAGGAGACATCTCTCAGCTTACAAATCTTGAGCACTATGATGGGGGAGATGTAATTTTTTGCTGGAGGAAGTAGAGGAAAGATTATTCAACGGGAAACAGTCTCAAATGGAGCTTTAAATCTCGAAAATGTCAATTATGTTCCTGAACTCAAGCACAGTCTGCTCAGTGTGTCACAAATGTTTGACAAAGGATACTCCAATCATTTTACAAGCAAAGAGTGTCTCATTCTCAAACCTGGAATCATCATCCCGAAAGACTGGATTCTAGTCAAAGCCCAATGAAGACAAGATGTGTATTTCTTGGATATGAATCAACAACCATCTGATGAAGTTGTGTGTCTCTTCTCAAAGCTATCTGAACAAAATGTTATGCTTTGGCATCGTCGTCTGGGACATGCAAATCTCTAGAACTTGAATCGAATTGCAAATGGGAACATCGTAAAAAATCCTCCAATCAAAGACTTCATGATGATCGAGATGTGTGTAGCATGCGCGAAAGGGAAGCATCACAGGAAGCGTCACAAGCCAGAAGTCTTCAATTCCATTAATTCTCTTCTGCAGCTTCTTCATATGGATTTATTCGGTCCAGTCAATGTGTTAAGCATCAATCGCTCATCATACTGCTTGGTCATTACAGATGATTATTCACGTTTCACTTGGGTGTTCTTTCTGTGAAATAAAAGTGAGACTGCAGACTTACTGAAGAAATTCATCATTCACATTGAGAATCAGACAAATGAAAGAGTCAAGGGCATTCGATGCGACAATGGCACAGAGTTTAAGAATGTTGAACTAAATGTTTTCTGTGCTGAAAAAGGAATTGTTAGGCAGTATAGTAGAGCCAGAACACCGCAACAAAATGGTGTTGCTGAATGGAGAAAATGCTGATTGACTGAAATTTGCCTACATTCTTCTGGGCAGAAGCCATTAATACTGCCTGCTACGTTTAAAATCGAGTTTTGCTGAACAAACGACATATGATGACTCCATATGAAATTCTTTACAAACACAAACCATTTGTTGAGCATTTTAAAATCTTTGGATGTCCTTGTACATTACTGCACCTGGATGCAATCCCAAAGTACAATGCTCGAGCAGATAACTGCTATTTTGTAGGCTATGCTAGTAAAACAACATATCGGGTTTACAACAAAATCACCAAGAAAATTATGGAGTCCTATGATGTTCATTGGCTTTAAGAGAATGCAACTGACGCTCGAGTTGAATCAGATTGGCTTTTTGACTACTCGACCATGTTCAGATCCTTCAACATTCCTTCAGATGTCTCTTTTAATGAACCAAACATTTCAAGTGTTACATTGGACACCGATGAGCCAGATTTTGTACGTAACACCTCATGGACTTTTGACCCTCCTATTCAACTATTCACACCACAACAGCTCGACAAAGGCAAAGAGATTCAATCTGACACATCTACTGTCTCCAATCTCGATCAACATCAGCCAGCTCTTGAGCCCACTCATATCTTTTCTGAACCAATTGAAGCTAAATATACCGCTCGTTCTTCTAATTCTGAATCCAATGTTGAATGTGACAATCTAGTTGTTCCATCTACAAATGCATCAGATCTACCAAATGCTATCAATTGCTCTCAAAATGGTGCTCCCACCTTTATTCAATGAGATCATCCCATTGAAAATGTTATTGGATCATTTGACATGGGAGTTCAGACGCGGAGTTAGTCTGGTTCTATTAATAACTGTTTGTATTCTTGATTTATCTCTTAGATAGAAGCTAAGAATATTTATATGGCCATTGAAGAACCTAGTTGGGTTGAAGCCATGCATGATGAGTTGAATCAGTTTGATCGATAATAGGTGTGGGAACTTGTTCCTCTACCTGATGGCAAAAAGGCTCTTGGTACACGTTGGGTATTTCGCAACAAGTAAGATGACAGTGGTGTAATTGTCAGAAATAAAGCTCGGCTTGTCGTTCAAGGTTTTCGTCAGGCTGAAGACTTGAATACGATGAAGTCTATGCTCCAGTTGCTCGATTGGAAGCCATTCTCTTGTTTCGGGCATATGCCTCATACATGGGATTTACTGTGTATCAAATGGATGTCAAAACTGCATTTCTCTATGGAAAGGTGAAGGAAGAGATTTATGTTAGTCAACCTCCTGGCTTTGTTGACTCGTATCATCTAAAGCATGTTTACAAGCTTGATAAAGCTTTATATGGACTTCATCAGGCTCCAAGGGCTTGGTATGCAACACTGACAGAACATTAGCTGAGTCATGGATACACACGGGGAACAATTGATCAGACACTGTTTCTCAAAAAAGTTGATGATGACATGATTTTGGTCCAAATTTATGTCGATGATATCATCTTTGGATCAACAGTGAGAAGCTGTGCAAGGAATTTGAAAGCGTAATGAAAAATAAATTCGAAATGAGCTCTTTGGGAGAAATGACCACCTTTTTGTGATTACAAGTTTGTCAAAATTCTGAGGGAATTCTTATTCATCAAAGAAAGTATGTGACAGATATGCTGGTGAAATTCGGCATGCAAGATTGTAACTCTGAGGTAAGTCCCATGAAAGAACGTCCGGTTCTCACTTCTGATGAACATGGCTCGAAGGTCAATCAAACTCATTATCGTTCTATGATTGGATCATTGATATATCTCACTGCTAGTAGACCAGATATTATGCATGTAGTTTGTCAATGTGCACGTTATCAGTCTACACCAAGATTGTCTCATATGACTGCAGTTCACAGGAACTTTCGATATCTAAAAGGGAAGCCTCGGCTTGGTTTGTGGTATCCTCGAAATTCTGATTTCGATCTTTATGCTTTCAGTGACAATGACTATGGAGGATGTGACATTGATCATAAATCCACTTCTGCTGGCTGTGAATTTCTGGGAGACAAGCTCATTTCATGGCAATTTAAGAAGCAACAAACTGTGTCTATCTCTACTACCGAGGCTGAATATGTTGCAGCTTCTGCCTTCTGCTCTCAGGTGATATGGATGCAACATCAACTGCTAGATTACGGTTTGAATTTCAATGACACTCCTATTTTTTGTGATAACAGTGCAACAATTCAAATTTGCAAAAACCCAGTTCAACAATCTAAAACCAAGCACATTGACATGAAAGTTCATTTTATCAGAGATTGCTATGAACACAAACTCATTATCATGGAACAAATTGACACGAAATTAAATGTGGCTGACATGTTCAGAAAACCAGTGAGCATTTCAACCTTCAATGTGCTTGTGAATTTGCTAAAAATGATTGTTTTTGAGGACTGAGTTAGTAAAGTGATAGATGTCAGTTTGCTTGGAGGTTTATTCTTATTTTTTCACAAATTTCTTTTAAATATTTTTTTTCATGTTATGAATAAATTTAGGGGGAGAAATATGTAAAAGAAATTAAGTCTAGACATGTTTTGGGAAGTGATATAAACTTTCGTGATAAAGAGTCAATTTAAAAATTCCTGAAAAAAGCTATATCTGAATAAACTACAATTGAAATTATATGCTGGTAGACTCACTTGATTGAATTAGTTTATCAACTTTGTGCTAAACTAAAGAAATTGTATGTTGCTTTGTCGATATATCACTACTTAGAAGAATGCATCACCTATTTAACTGTTCTAGAAATCTTATGATACTATTGATATGCACGCGATTCTGAAAATTTGTCGAAAATCGAGTGCTTTCTTTGAAAGTGCTTTACGTCTAAACATAAAAAATCTGTAGTGCTCATGGATATCTTCTCTCTGTTCTGCTTCCGTAGAGACCTGAGAAGTGTAATTCTCTTTGTTTTGTTTACGCGGAGACCTGAGATATTACGTGCATACATGAGCACATGCTACGAAATCTGGATCTGTTCACACCAATATAAGATGCCGCAGAGCACAATCTTGCAAAAAGCATGTTAAAAGAGACCCTCAAGAGTCCAAAACCCAAGCTCCACTGTATATTAAGCCTTGTCTATTAAACCTATGATCCATTCTTGCTTTCTCTCTCGAAAAAAAAATTCTCAGACATATAATCAGAATTGGATGCATGTTGAATTTAAATTAGGATTTCTTTGACTTGATAGGATGCACCATAGGTATCTAGGAATTAGTGTGATTCGCTTGCAACATATATAATGCTACCTAAACATGATAAACACACACAAATAGAAAAAGAGAAAAAGGTTTTAAGTTTGGGTTTAGATGGAAAATATACCGGCAATCATGATGTTTAGTTCATAAGGAATAGCATTTAGAAGAAATTTTTTTCTGACTTGAGAACGATTTGATCCCAAAAACAAAATGAGTTATTTTGATTTGATCACCCATGATAGCTCAAAATGTATGCTTTGACTCTATGGACCGGTTAACGAATTTTTATGGTAAATGGGCTTAGGGCGGTTAAAAGGGAAATGGGTTAAATAGGGTTTAGATAAATTTTTGAATCTCAAAAGTTTCCTCAGTCATTTTCGAACTTAAACATCACGTTTTCGAGATTTGAATTGAGTTCATTGTGTTTTTGAGTTTCGACATCAGCTTTCACGTTTTCGAAGTTCTGTATAGATGTTTACTGTTCATCATCTTCATTGTCACCAGATTTGATCGTTTGCTAAGGTATTTTGCAGATATGTCAAGAAAGAGAAAAACATGTTTATTGCAGATTGAATGATGATGATTCTGATTGTTTGATTCAAAATTAAATGTCAAGATTAAGGGAGAACGTTGGATCATGAAACATCTCTGATTAAAATCATTTGGAAAATGTTCTGAAAAAGTTGGGATTCCAAGGAATGTTTCTCGAATTAGTTTGAAGGAGATGAAGGGATCTCGAGTTCGGAACTCGAGAAAGGATGGATTATTCGAGAAAGGACAGAGTGACTCGAGAAAAGAATTTTGAATTCGAGATCTCAAGTTTAAATTCGAGAAAGAAATACAAATTCGAGAAAACCAAAACAAATTTGAGATCTCGTGTTTCAATTCGAGAAAATGATAGAAAGCTTAAGAACTTAAATCATTCTCAAAAACAATTTTTTTTAAGTTCCAAAACAAATTTCAACTTTGAAAATCCACTTGGTTCTCGATAATTGTTTTCTTTGACTTGAAAATGATAAATTTAATTCAATAACCATTTATCATTGTAGTTCGAGGGAATTGATTATATCTTAAACTTTTGATGTGTTTTGTAAATTTGCAGATTAAGATGGCAAAACAACAATCGCAAATTATGTGGAAAGACAGTCACAACTTGGCATTATTGTTATCTCCTCCTCCTAAAAGTCAGAGACAATTTGCATCTGCTATCAATGGCTTTAACACATTCAAAATTTCCCATGCTCTGAGGATGAATCCAGTTATTCATGAGAACCTTGTTGAATAATTCTGGTTTTCTGCCAAGATACACAAAGAAGGAGATGGTGGAAAAGGAACTATTACTGCACGAGTTCAAGATATACAGATTGTGATCTAAGAGACTGTGATCAGAGAAGTTATGGCCTTCACTGACAAACCCACTGATCCAGTATCTCTAGAGAAGGGGTGATTGAAGGGGTTTTATCAAAAATGGGTTATGAAGGCGTGTATCCGATGCTGCAAAAGAAATTACTGATTCCTTATTGGAGATATATAGCTCATGTCTTCATGGTGTGTATGAGCGGAAATAAGGGAACTTTCGACATGCTGAACAAAGAGAAAACATCAGCTTTTGTAGCTTTCACCATGAACTGGGGATTTAACTTCTCATAGTTCCTTCTAAATGAGATGAAAGGAAACTTGAGGGGGAGTAAATCAGAAAGGTTCATGATGTATCCCAGATTTCTGCAAATGATTTTTGATGAGAGATTTTCTAATTTGCAAAGAGGAGTTGTGACGCGAGATTTGAAGCTGTTAAGTGAATCGACATTCCCCTTGATGATGCAGAATCGAGGTGGCAAGTACAAGTTTGAAGGATTGCACCCATTAAAGAAGTTTGAACAATTTACTGAAACAGAAGGTGTGGATGCTGGTGAAGCGGCTGAAATTCCGAATGCAGTGGTTGAGGAAGAACATGATGTTAAAGTCATGGGTTCTTAGAGTTCAGATGAAGATGTTTATGTGGTACAACCACCATAGTACGAAGATGTTGTGACTGGGTATGAACGTGATATGGATTTTGATTTTGAGACGGAAAAAGTGCCAGTTGAAAGTGTGTCTCCCGAGTAAGTGAACCTGCTCACTACTATAAATCTCGAGGGACTGCTTGAGCACGTCAAAAGGAGTATAGGAAATCCTCCTCCTGCATCCCCTTTTGCTGATCAAGAGCCACCACTAGATGCTGATGCTGATCTAGTTCAAAGAAAGAAAAGAAGAAGAGACCCAAGGCCAGGGATTGTTGTCAGTGAACCAGAAACTGAAATCATTTCAGTAACACAGATGCCAACCATCACAGTTGAACCAACAGAACCAGTGCCACTATTCAAAGAGTCTACTGCTGGATCTTCTTCACACACTGAAGATGTTGATTATGATTCTTTTCTGGTTAGGGAAACAGGAACTAGAGCTGATAAATGAAAGAATGTATTACCTAATGATGAACCAATTGATGTGGTAAAGCTTCATAGCAGAGTGTTCGAATTGGAACAAGATTCTTTGTCTCGCACTTTGTTGATTAAAGAACTGAAGACTGACAATGAAGCCAAATACAAAAAGATTAAAGATCTGGAGACAAATATGGGACATCTATCAGCTATTGTCTTGGATTTGAAGCAAAATTTACAAGAAAAATTCAAGGGAGAATTTCTTGATGAATGCAGTTCATCAACTGCTGTTGAACCTGAGCCAGAAATGAGTAGAGCTGATTTTGATGAGCTTAAGCGAAGCCGAGAGGAAGGTCTAAGGAAATATTTTTCTCGTGATACAGGCTTCAAAGTTAGTATAGCGAAATCTAGAGAGCTCATGATGATTACCGACAGCACTATTCAAGAGGCTAAAGATGTTGCAAAGTTTAAACCTATAAGGTTTATTGTTGATGTGGGAGTCAGCCGATACAACTATGAAGGGCATAGATCTGGGATTGTCTGCTGGGGTTATGATGAGGTCAAGGAATTGTGGTGGTTACGAAGAAAGTAAACCAAGCGGATCGAGTATTATTATCATCTCTCTTCGTTCAAGTCATTGACAGTGGTGGATATGGTGGAGTTAGCATGACAAAGATTCTTCAATCCAACCAAGAATAAGCGAGGAGAAAGCTTCTACACTTCACTGCAGCAACATGTTAGGAAGTGCTTTTCAGACATGACTCTCGCTAAATCTGCCAGAATAAAGAACAAGATGAACTCACTTGGAAATCCCATTGATATATATGTTTTTAAAATGAGATGGCCAGCCACAGATTGGATGAAGAAGGTACCAATTCTCCCTGATCTACCTGAAGGAGCAATGGATAATTTCAAATTTTGGGCCTTTGATGAACAAACATATGGAGTGATTATCAACTGTGGAGAAGTAGATTACACATTCTATGATCCAATTGATCTAATGTGTTTAAGTGAAAAAGATATCAAGTTTTTAAACAATCAAGAGATGAAAGTGGATCAGGATCATTTGGAAGATGCACTAGAGTTTGTTATTTATGTTCGAGTTATTGTGAAGAATGAAGCATGGTTGGAAGGCAAGGGAGATTCCTCTACTTTGATGATCAAGTGTGGTGAACCTGATGAACCTATGAAAGAGAAGAGTGCTGAGGAAACATAAAACTAGGGGGAGATTGTTGGGGTTCTCGACATAGTTGGGGTTCTCGAATGGCTTTGAGGTTCTCGAGTGTATTATGGTTGTTTAGTTTGGTTTCTATTTTTAGTTCAATGGGCCGAGAGGCCTAATTCATGTATGGGTATTATATAAACCCTTCTTTGAGCCATATTAGGGTTAGAGCTTATTGATAATTTTTTTTCTTTGTTCTTGGGATTTCGAGATTGTACCAGTCAGTTTAATTGAAACCGACTGCAATTAACTTGAATGTTTGCATAGTTCTTCATCTTAATCTTAATTATTGTTATTGTTCTTGCGCACACGTGATACCATTCCGCACTCTCACGTGTGTTGTGTTAATCGATATCGGTTTTAGATCCTTCATTGGGACTAACACCCTTTTATAATCATTTTGATTTATAACTACGGGGCTGAGAAGCATGCTAACTTTTTTTCTTACGATTATAGTTTGTATGCTTACATTTAAACCTTTCGTATTACTGTGGTTATAACTATATTTGATTTCAAGGTGATTAAACTTGGAATCTCCATAACTTATGTATGACTTGTTTTAAACATTTTAAGCGAGTGTGTGGGTTGATAGCTGAAAGCCAAAGTTTGATGTGAAATTCTTTTAATTGCAAAAATTTGTAAATATAAAAACTGTAAGACTATGAGGTGATCATATGGCTTTGGATAGGCTTATTAGGATACTGTCTAAATTATATCACTGCGATCATGTGCTCATATAAAAATTCAACTTCGTTCAGTCCCTTTAAGTTCGTTTACCATTAAGTGGCATAGGCCAAGCCGACGGTAACGTAGTGGTACCATAAGTTTGACAAACTTCCGGCGCGTGAGGTCGGTAGGCTATGCGTATTTTAGAAGACTATATTTCGGTCGGTATCGTATGATCGGTAACAGGATGGATGTAAATATAAAAACTGTAAGACTATGAGGTGATCATATGGCTTTGGATAGGCTTATTAGGATATTGTCTAAATTATATCACTGCGATCATGTGCTCATATAAAAATTCAACTACGTTCAGTCCCTTTAAGTTCGTTTACCATTAAGTGGCATAGGCCAAGCCGACGGTAACGTAGTGGTACCATAAGTTTGACAAACTTCCGGCGCGTGAGGTCGGTAGGCTATGCGTATTTTAGGAGACTATATTTCGGTCGGTATCGTATGACCGGTAACAGGACGGATGCATTCAGGTTTTGTAAATGACCTAATGTGTTATAATAATGAGACTGATTATAATAATAAACTTAAAACTTCTAATTGGGAGACTAGAAAAGGTCGAGTTGTCCTTCGGGCTGACCATGGTTTTAGTCAGTTACAAATGGTTGTTAAATATGTCTGAAGTACTTAATTAAAACTTATAACTTATATTTGGGAGACTTGAAAAGGTTGAGTTAGACTTTGGGCCAACCATGGTGTTGCTCAGTTAAAAATAGTTGTTAATTATGTCTAAAGTACATAATTAAAACTTATAATTTCTATTTGGGAGACTAGCAAAGGTCTAGTTGGCCTTAGGGCCAGCCATGGTGTTACTTAGTTACAAATAGTTGTTCGTTTATATATCTAAATTTCTAGGGTAAAAGACAAGTAAGGAGAATTGAGGATGTGTGTGCAGAGTGGAAGCCTTAGTTTTCATTAAGGACATGATTTGTCTTGTCAAGGTCATGGTCGGTGGCTGTTGGGCCTAGCCCTATGTATTCCCAATAGATAAGCAATACTTGGCTAGACAGGATGAAGCTAGTAGTGAGGTTTAAGGTGGAAAATGGTGCGATGGGTGTGTCAAAGGCTTTGAAATTAAATTCAAAATCTTAAACAAATTAAGAACGGTTGTAAATTACAAAATATTCTAACATCATGGCTTTAACTAGGGTTGTGTTAATAACTCAATTTATTAGCCATGACGACTCTTGTGAAAGACTAAAATACTATGGGATTATTTCTAAGTGGGATGATGTTCGAGATGAGGACTAAATTGAGAACTTTGACATGTTTTGACCAAGATAAATATTTTCTTAACTCATTTTCAAAGTCTAACAACCATATGAAGTCACCAACCTAGTGTTGACTTGTTTTCGTATGTTTTTCTCATGTTATGAACATGTTTAGTCACCGAAAGTAGGATACTAGCTTGGTGGCCTAGTAGGAGGACTGACCAGTTTTTGTACATTCATTTAGTGAAAACAAGTGAATCTATACCTTTTTGCAGATCTTACACCATACAAGATAAATGGGATTCATATGTCTTTTGGTAGATTACAGAGTTAAATTATTAAACTCATACTGATGTCATTTAACTTTGTAATGAATGTATGCTTTAGTTTTCTCATTTATATATCATGTGCTATGAATACACCCTCATTAAACTGATGTTTCCGTAAGCGAGGTAAACTTTCACCATGATTTGTAAGACCATTCAAAATTCTTGATGAATTGGAACGTTAACTTTCAAACTTCAATTACCTCCTAAACTTAGAAACATACACAATTTTTTTCATGTATCGAATCAGAAAAAGTGTTTATCTGATGAATCATTGGTAGTACCTCTTGAATAAATTCATATTGATGACAAACTTCAATTCGCTGAAGAACCAGTGGAGGTAATGGATCGACAGGTAAATACCGTCATGCGAAGTAGAATACCAATTGTCAAAGTCAGATGGAATTTCAATTTCACCCAGGATGGGTTTTTCCTATAGGGGAAAGCTCACAGTGATTGTTCCCTACTGGTCAAACTTAAACATCTGATCTAATGTATGTTCATTTACAATATTTGTGCATTTATCCTAGTTTTCACATGTGTTAACTTATCTATTATAAAACAATTTTGGTATATGATCAAACCTATGATAACTCACCAACTCTTGGTAGTTGACACTTGATTTTTAAAAAAGTTTCAGCTAGGAATGTCGTTTAGCTATATTATTGAGCTTGGATTTGATTTTGTTTATGTTTAATGTTTTGAATTCATTTGACGTAGTAGTTAGGGTTTGCATTTTAAACAATGCATTGAATGTTTGAATTTAATGATGAATTAAATATAATGTTGAATTATTTACAACTATATACCTTGTGATATGAACCATCTACACTTCGTGCCGCTTCGATGTTTCCGCCCTCATTCAGGGTGCTACAACCTCCGAGTCTTCAGCGAAACTCCCTCTTCGGCTCGTCAAATGAATCAAATTATGGTACAACTCTAAGACAGGTTAGTGCACACAATGCACATAATAGAAGAGAAAGAATGACAAAACTTAACATAAAAAAATAAAGCGACTAATAGAAAGAAAACACATAAAGAAACCTAGAAACAATATAGTACTAAAATTAGAAACCTGCAAAAATAAAAGTAACTAAAAATAAAAAGTCCCAAAATGACTCAAAACTACTAAAAAGGAAAGTTTCCATATATAGAAAGCTACCAAGAATAGAAACTTCCTAAGAAAATAAAGACAAAAGAAGAAAGAAAAAAAAAAGAAAAAAAAAGCTAAGTCAAATCCTAAGGGGATTTTAAGAATTACCGTATCCCTATAAATGACGCCATAAACTTGACGTGTATGTATGTATATATATATATGGTACAACACAACCGAGTAATATAAGGGAACAACCTAAACAAAAGTACACACTGCAGGCAACTGTACCTGGTATATGTAGTATAGAACATGTAAGGCTGAGTATCGAATCCTATGGACACAAAATCAAATAATTAATCCTAAACTATGACAAAGCTAAGACTAAATAAGGAAAATTACTAAACAAGGATACTGATAATTTTTAGAAATAATTTAAATAATGAATGAACAAAGAAATTTATAACCTAAAGAGCTGAAACAAACTGACAAACTAAGAAATCATATAATGAAGGGTATAACCTAGACTTGGAACCTTAACGGTAACTTTAATAATTTCGGGAATGAATTACAGGATATAAACTGTCAACAACGATATGACAACTAAGGAAACACTTAGAAACATCATATCACAAGGTCAGTCTCACAAATACTAAAGAATGATCATAAGAGTAGTGTGAAAGATCACTGGGATGTGTAACAGGTTAAATAGCCATCTTTGCAAACACAGATAGTTTAAGGAGTCAGAAGAACATATCACTTGGTCACTATTAACAATCTCGGTATACCAAAAATGTAAGGGTGTACATGATTTAATCAAAATATATAAGTTAATACCGTGAATCGCTTGGCGAAGAGTTCTGCCTGATTATCCTTGGATGGGTTATAAAATATGGCATTGTTGATGCTTCGAATATCAAACTTTGGCATCGAACAAAAGTCTTGTGGTCATTTGAAGTATTCCAGCTTTCCATTTCTCCTCTTCGTAAGATACAACTGTTTATCTTTGTCATACATCCAGCAAGTGACTTCAGATCTTTTGTTACGCACAGCAAACATGTCATGAGCTCCGGAGGTCCAAGTAACATCATTTTGTTCAGCTGGTACTTCACCCATCCAGGATTGTTGTACTTCGGGAGGAGCAGGAGTCCAATCACTCTTTTTGTCGAACCAACTGTCTATCATTTTTCTTAGTGATGCGACCTCCTGTCCTTGAGTGTTGACGTATTTGTTAGCATACAAATAGTCGACGTAGGGATCTATGGAGACGTTACCAAGTATAATGTTTTCAAGTTCTTCTTCTGCGGATCTCCCGTAGAAGACTCGGCAATCTCTTCCCTTTCCGGAGCACAATATGCATCAAATACTGAGTCCATAGTGACATCAGTAAAAAGGTTTCCCCGACCTGCATCCTTCAGCTGTGCTCCAAATTCATCGAACATGAAGTTCTTTGGAAGAGCCTCGAACAAATCATCATAGTTATCTATAGGCTTCTATGAAGAGGATGTATTTCCTGTATCATCACTGCCTTGATCATCCTTTGCGGGCTCATCCTCCTTTTGGCCTGAAGAGCTTTTGCCTTGGCCCATATCCACGCCAGTATCATCAGCATCATCATCGTATTTCTTATTCGTCTTTCTTTTCATCATATTTACCATCATCATTGTTGTCATCATCTTCTTTCTCTTTATCAACCTGATCATCATCACCCTTTTCGTCAGTGTCTGTGGGCTTAACTCCCTTAAGAACATCATTCTCCTTACGCATTTATGCATCTTCTTTCTTAAGAAGCTCCATAAAGTTCTGATGTGTGTTGATGAGATCACAAACCCTGAGCATCCCATCTTGCATGTTCTTGATGACACTGTCTTTTGTTGTTGAGTCTTGTTCTAGGAGGAACACTCTCTCCTACAACCACTCCAAGTCAACAGGCACTTTCTCAGGAAAGTAAAAAAGGAAACCCATTGGTCATGTATTTTGCCTTGAAAGCCTAAAAAAACTGTAAAGCCCATTCAGAGACGAAGACTGACAAAGTCAAACTATGACTAGATAAAGACTAGCTTTCGTGGATTTTCGTTTACAGTAGTTTTCGTGTACTTATGAAGACCAACTTTTTGTTGTTTTTGAAGAAATGGTGGCTTTTTCGAGTGCTTTACTTCGAGAACAGGTTCGAGAACAAGTCTTCGAGTACAGGGTTTTGGATACTTGGTTTTTGAGATCTCTTCTTAGAGTTCAGTTTTTCGAGTACTATTGTTCAAACACTTGATATTCGAGAATTCCTATTCGAGTACAACACTTCGAATATAAAGCTTTGAGTATTCTTGGATCTTCAGGTGCAGCTTGGATTTCGTGTGTTGCTTGGACTTCTAACACTTGAGGATTTCGATAACACCAAGGACTTCAGGAACTTATTGATTTCGAGAACTAGGACTTAGAAATTTTCTGATCATCATGGAATCTATGAATTGACCAACTTGTCCAACCTGCTGAATTTGGACAATGAGATAGGCACGGGAACTAAGCCACCTAGGCTTGTGTTCGAAGATAACTTCCAAGACTGGAAGTTCAGATTCCAGTATTTCATCAAGTTCACAGATCCCAAGCTTTGGAGATCAAAAGAAGAAGGCCCTATGTGCCTATGTACCAGAGTGAACTGAATGGGCTAATTCCCAAAAACCCAGAGTTGTATACTAAGAACGACATCCTACTGAAAGAAAAGGATGTCAAGTCATACGCCTCAATCACTATGGCATTGTCTACTGATGTGGCTCATGGATTCAAGGAGCATTAGACTGCCAAACAACTCTGAGATGCGTTGGTTGAATGCTTCGAAGGAAACGGGGATACAAGGTAAAGTCACAAAGACATGTTGAAACAAAGGTTTAACATGTTTAATCATATCAAGGGTGAGTCCTTAGAAGCCCAACTCAACCGTTTCACTCACCTCATGATGGAGATGACGTGCTGGGATAGAGATGTCAAAGGGAGAACTCAACTAGAAACTTTTGAATTCACTGCCGTACAACTGGAACTCTAACTGTACAACAATCAAGAGGAAGAAAGACATGTAAAAGAATATTGTCAGTGATTTGATCTCAATCATCAACTCATAAGACATGGATGACAAGAAAAGGGCGCTCAATCATGCCAGTTCCATGGGCATTACTCCTGCTTCTGAGAATGCTGCTCTGTTATCTGCCATAAATTATCAAGCCTCTGGTTCTCAGCATTGCCAGGCTTCAGCATCTCATTCAGTTCCTTTCGAGCATCTGGGAAAGCCAGTTTAGTGCCCAAGATCAGCTCTGAGAGTGAGGAGAATCTGCTACTGTTCAAAGGGTTTATGAACACTTATAACGCTTTCATTGTAGGAGAATTGGCACTGGCCAATCTTACTCAAGACAACCTAGAGCAGATCAATCCAGCTGAATTTGAGGAGATGGATATTTCATGGCAGATGGCTATGGCAGTATTTCGTGCCAAGAAGTTCATTAAGAAGTATGGAAGGAACAGTTTCGAAAACAACCCAAGACAGAAGCTGGGATTCGACAAGTCAAAGCTCAGGTGCTATAACTGTGACCAACCGGGTCACTTTGCTCGTGAATGTAAGCTGCCCAAGGTTGTGAAAGTGGCAGACAAGAAGCCGGAAGAGAAGGCTGGAGCTGGAGCTGGAGCTGGAGCTGTAAGGCACTGATTACATAAGAAACTGACTCTTATGACTGGAGTGACCAGGTGCAAGAGCTTGAGATGACTTGGAGCCATGCATTCATGGCTGAGGTGGACGATAAACACAATGAGGTAACAGAAAATCGCTGCTCTACTTCTTGCATTGAAAAGGTTTTCAAGTACCGTTCTCACAATGAGGAGTACTCGAACAGGAGTTCACGAATATCAAGTGTTCGAACAGTAGTACTCGAAAAACTGAACTCGAAAAAGTGATATCGGAAACCAATTATCCGAAACCCTGTACTTGAAGACTTGTTCTCGAACTTGTTCTCGAAGTATAGTACTCGAAAACCAAAATCTCAGAAAAATTTCTGCTAAGGTTGTTCAAGTCGAACTCTAGTACTTGAGAAAATACTTGAAAATTTCCGTAAAAAAACTTTTCAAGATCTAGAGCTCCAAATTTCGATAGCGGCAAGATGATGTGATGAAGATCAGGAAAGTATCAAACTTGCACGAAAAAGTTTTTATCTTGGTGTAGAAAAGAGCTCGAAGGCTCTGATACCATTTGTAGGTCCATATTTGGATCAAGACATGAGCTTTATCACTCCAATCGACACCAAAAGACTCTAACGTGTGCGGAATCCAGGTTAGAATCAACAGAATGTTTTTCGAGCTTTATCACTCCAATCGACACCAATAGGCTCTGATACCACTTGTAGGTCCATATTTGTATAAATCGTGAACTTCGCAAGAACAATGCCTCAATATGTCTAGAGAGCAATGCCTCGTGAATCCAACCCTAGAACAATACAAAATTCGTCTATTTATACTACTCTAGGAGTACTGGAACCTCTATACATGAAAATGGTTCGAGTACTCGAAATCATAATTACACGAAACTACTGTACACAAAAATCCACAAACGCTTGTCTTCATCTGGTCACATGTTGATTTTATGAGTCTTCGTCTCTGAATGGGGTCTACAAACTCCCCCTAGTGTCACACCCTGAGCCGGCGGGACGGATCGACTTCCCCGCGAGCGGAAGGTTCTCGGGGCGCGATATCGTGATGATCAGATTGTTTACATAGCATCAACATTGAGAATAACTAAAGCACAAATAACATTTAACTAGGATTACAAATTTAAATTACAACTGTTAATGTTTGATAATTTAACTAAGTAAACCTATCAAAAGAATCAAATGATTTCTATCTTGTATCTTTACAAGATATCAAAATAGCTTCACAGCGTTCATCAAAACATGTGCTTTTCAAAATCTACTAGGTCCTCTAACTGGACATCCTAGTATGCATTCCTTAGCCTTAGCTTATTCCTGTACGTCACCTGAGAAAGCATGTAAGAAAACAAAGTCAACACAATGGTTGGTGAGTTCATATAGTTTAGTAGTTGTAAAATAGCTTTAGCAAACCTCTTTCGGTAACAACCTTAACCTCATTAACATCACCTGTAACATCCAATTCGGTATGCTTATATATAGGGCATATGTAGGGTCGAGCTTACCGCCCGCCTAGCCACCGTCCCACCGCATACTAAATCACATATGACATTGTTGTTAATGATAGTTAAGCATTTTACCTACACCACAATCCCGTTTCCATCATAGCTTTAGCATACTGTTTAAAAGTTTACAGGTTTATAGCATTCACATAGCTCGGCCCTTACGTATACTGTACACAGATACTAGTTTCGCATTAACGTAGTTTAGCATTTACAAATCTCATGCATGGGTACAAGCTTTGCACTAGCATAGTTTAGCATTCACGTAGCCCATGGTTAGATACAAGCTTTGCTCTAGCATAGTTTAGCCATTACGTATCTCATGAATCGATTCTAGCTTTGCATTAGCATAGTTTAGCATTCACGTATCTCATATATGTAGATACAAGCTTTGCATTAGCATAGTTTAGCATTCACGTATCTCATATATAGATACAAGCTTTGCATTAGCATAGTTTAGCATTCACGTATCTCATGCATAGATACAAGCTTTGCATTAGCATAGTTTAGCATTCACGTATCTCATGCATAGATACAAGCTTTGCATTTAGCATATAATCATAGCTTGTAGCATCTAGCATCTAGTATTAGCATTTGGTCTTAGCATGTAGCTTATAGCATCTAGCCTTAGCATATAGTTTAGCATGTAGCTTATAACATCTAGCATTAGCATATAGTTTAGCATGTAGCTTATAGCATTAGCATTTGCATATAGTTTAGCATGTAGTTTGTAGCATTAGCATTAGCATATAGTTTCGCATGTAGTTTGTAGCATTAGCATTAGCATATAGTTTGAGCATGTAGTTTGTGGCATTAGCATTAGCATATAGTTTAAGCATGTAGCTTGTAGCATTAGCATTAGCATTAGCATATAGTTTAGCATGTAGTACTTAGGTTAAAGTCTTAGCTTTTAGCTTTTAGCTTTTAGAATAAGTGTAACAAGCATTAGCATTTATAAAACATTTCAATACTTGTTTAAAATGTATAACATGCTTCTCAGTCCCGAGGTAAAACAATTTAGTTTGAAAAGGGAAAGATGAACTCACCTTGTTGTTGACGTGGTTGACTTAGCCTAACAAGAATGCTCGCGCTCGTTGTTGTACTTGTTATTTTTTTCATGATCCTGTATTGATTTCACGTTGTTTGTAACCTATAAGTATAAGTCATAGTGATTTGTGTGCGTGTATGTGTTAGCCCTAGAGTTGACTAACACTTGTGAGTCTCGGTCTTCATTCGGCCCTGATTCGTTTGCAAGAGGTATTACTAGCACTTATTCAATTTAGGTAAGGTTAATAAACTTTGTTCTCGATCTCATGTTGTATTCTATGTGAACCTTGATATAATGTGTAGTCTTGAAAACCATTTTAGTTAATAAACATTCACTTGGGTTTAGTGTTAATAAAACCTTGTGATTTAATCCTATCTACCACCTTTGTAGTAAAATGATAATCTTCCCATGCATGTTTCTCTATGATTGTTTTCAACTGTGTATTTTCCATTTTAGTGACCTGGGTCGATTAATTGATCATGGGCCGGCTAGATAGGCCGAATTAGCCTCAATGGGCCTAATGATATACTTGGCCGATTAATGGGCTTTAACTGGTTGGGCTGAATCAACCATGTTATGGGCCAAACTGTTGGGCTAGTTAGCAATAGCGGGCTGGGCCAAATGGAGTGGAACCGAATCAGTAACATGGGCCGCATGGGATTTCTTGGGTCAAATGAGGTTGTGGGCCGGATTAACCATCATGGGCCAAGCAATTAGACTCAGACCGATCGAAGAGGAGCGTGACTAAATTCCAGCGAACCTTGGGTTCTTTTGGCTAGAGGTTTGGCCCTGTTAGGGTTTGGTGATGAGAGTTCGGTGGTCCCTGAGGTTCGCCATGCAAGAGGTTCGGTTGGGTATAGGTTCGTGGTTAGATGCTGCAATCAGATGCATGGTTCGGCTACAGGTAGGTTCGCATCTCATGGGTTCATCCAGCTCACTGTGTTTGCAGCAATTAGGTTCGGTCCTTCCATGGGTTTGGCAAACCTCATGGCAAACCTCATGGTTCGTTCAATTAGGTTCGGTCCTTCCATGGGTTTGGGTGATAGGGGTTCGGCCATGCAGAGTTTCAGCCGAGGACATGTTCGTGGCATCCTCCTATGGTTTGGGCAGCAGGGTTCACGACCGGAGGGTTCGTGACATCACACAGCTTCGCATGGATGGACGATTCGTGGATGATGGGTTCATGAAGAAAGCTTAGGCTGCTAGCAGGTTCGCGGCTAACAGGCTTCGGCCATGATGCATACAGGTTCGGCCACCTGCTACTCAAACCCAAAAGGTTCGGGGAATCTCCCTCTCACGAACCACCATATTCATTATCATCATCATCGACCTTCTGCATCATGCTAGCTCAACCGTGTTCTACCCATTCACCTACTAGTTCGTTTAAGGCTCAGGGCAGGTAGAACCATCTTGTGAGGTGGCTACCATAAGCGGTTGAGGGTTAGGTGCGAACCAAGTGCCCAAAACCCTAGTTTTCGTATGATTCAAGCCTCATTACCTCGAGTTTTGCTGGATATATCCTCAGATCGGTTGTACTTCTAGGTAGAGGATGATTGTAGCTACGTGTCGACACCAAGAACGCGAGATTTCACCACGAAATGAGCAAGATCTTGTAGTTTGAAGTTGAAAATTTTAGAGAGAGAGAAGAACGGTTGAGAGAGTTTAGAGAGAGAAAGGGTGTAATAAATGATAAAAATGGTTCATTTAGTCCTTATATACCCTGAGGGTGTTCGGGTTCGTTTTGGTTGCTCGTTTTTCGTCTCCGTTGCGTTTCCGAATCGTTACGCGTATTTTACGTATTTTAAATAAAAGAATTTATTTTAATTATTTTAAAGGTAGTTATTCCTAGTAAATCTTCTAATTTGTTTTTCTTTATTTTTATTATCGTTCGAGTCGTTTTTCCTTTTCGTTTCGTCAGAACGCGTCACCTTCGTGCGTATTCGTTCGAATCGTCACCCGAACGAACACGACGTTGGTTTCACTTTCTGATTCTTGTTTTCTACTTTTCAGTCATCATTTCAGAATGTTAAACCTTCAGATTTATTCGTACAGATCGTCACCTATACGAATAATTCGTCGATTTAGCATTCTGTAACGACATCCGTTATGGTTTTGTTCTGTTTAACCTCGCATACGTTTATACATAATAGCATTAAATCAAGCATTTGCGTGTTAGTTCGGTGTTATCTGATGTGTTTCTGACTGTTAAACCATGAGATTTAATCAGATTTCAGAAGCACTTGCATAATAGTTTAGTGTCAAGCATCACAATGTAAATAACATATACATAGTTCACGTAGTTTATACCTGAGTTATTGTGCAAATTACTGTTGAAATCACTGTTCCGGTAACGCTTCCGGCACTGATGCTACACCTAGACTGATGAAGTCAACCAATAGGAAGTGTGACCGAATGAGGACCTGCACCTGCATACAACTTGAGCTCCATACTGAAAGAAACGACCCTATTGAAAGGCTTTGCTTCCTTGTCCCATCCTCCATTGACTTTGATAGGAGTATCGTGCAGCTTCTGCATATATTCTTTACCAAACTTGAGTAGGTCCATAGAGTCTACAATGATGCCTATATCGTATAGATAACCCTTTGTCTTCATAATGGTGGCTGCATGTGTCTTTTCTTCAAAATACCTGAAGTTGAAGTTCTTGAGCATGTTGTCTAGGACTCTGGTTGACACTGGGACTGCCTTCTCAGCAGCCGGTGGAGGATACTTGTAATAAACCCATGGTTCCTTCTTCACCGGATCTAGTATGCATGTCGACACAAATCGCTTCCCTTTGGCAGTCTTCATGGTAGGGAAATCTTTCTCGCACTAGCCCTTGATAAACTTGGCGAAGAGTTCGGCTTGATTATCCTTGGATGGGTTATAGAATATGGTGTTGTTGATGCTTCGAATATCAAACTTTGGCATCGAACAAAAGTCTTGTGGTCGTTTGAAGTATTCTAGCTTTCCATTTCTCCTCTTCATAAGATACAACTGTTTATCTTTGTCATACATCCAGCAAGTGACTTCAGATCTTTTTTTACGCACAACAAACATGTCATGAGCTCCGGAGGTCCAAGTAACATCATTTTGTTCAGCTGGTACTTCACCCATTCAGGATTGTTGTACTTCAGGAGGAGCAGGAGTCCAATCAGTCTTTTTGTCGAACCAACTGTTATCATTTTTCTCAGTGATGCGACCTCATGTCCTTGAGTGTTGACGTATTTGTGAGCATACAAATAGTCGAAGTAGGGATCTGTGGAGACGTTACCAAGTATAATGTTTTCAGGTTCATCCTCCCGTAGAAGACTCGGCAATCTCTTCCCTTTCTGAAGCACAATATGCATCAAATACTGAGTCCATAGTGACATCAGTAAAAAGGTCTCCCTGACCTGCATCCTTCAGCTGTTCTCCAAATCCATCGAACATGAAGTTCCTTGGAAGAGCCTCGAACAAATCATCATAGTTATCTAGAGGCTTCTATGAAGAGGATGTATTTCCTGCATCATCACCGCCTTGATCATCCTTGGCGGGCTCATCCTCCTTTTGGCCTGAGGAGCTTGTGCCTTGGCCCATATCCACGCCAGTATCATCATCATCATCGTCGTCGTCTTTCTTATCGTCTTTCTTTTCATCATCTTTACCATCATCATAATTGTCATCATCTTCCTTCTCTTTATCTTCATGATCATCATCACACTTTCCTTCAGTGTCTGTGGGCTTAACTCCCTTAATAACATCATTCTCCTAACACAGTTATGCATCTTCTTTCTTAAGAAGCTCCATAAAGTTCTGATGTTTGTTGATGAGATCACAAACCCTGATCATCCCATCTTGCATGTTCTTGATGACGTCGTCTTTCGTTGTTGAGTCTTATTCTAGGAGGAACACTCTCTCCTACAACCACTCCAAGTCAATAGGCACTTTCTCAGGAAAGTAAGGTGATGGTGTTTCCAGAGGTGCCTTGCCTTTGTCCTTCTAGGTTTTGGGTGGTGATGGTGTAACAACAGTGCCGGAAACGTAACCGGAACAGTGATCTGCACAGTAACTCAGGTACAAATTATGTGTATTATTTGTATGCTATTATCCTGTAATGCTTGATACAAAAATATTATGCAATTGTTTCACTAACATGATTCAAACTCACGGTTTAACAGTCAGAAACATATCAGACAACGCAAGATTATCACATGAATGCTTGTTAGGATCCTATTATGTATGAACGTATGTGAGGAATTACAGAACAAAACAACAACGGACGTTGTTACGAGAATGCTAAATCGACAGATTATTCGTATAGGTGACAATTTGTATGAATATATCGGAAAGTTTAACGTTCTGAATGATGTCCAATAATTTGAAAACCATATCGAAAAGTGTAGTTATCATCGTATTCGTACGGATGACGATTCGAACGAATACGCGCGACGATTATACGATTCGATTTAAACAGTAAATTAAACATTTTCAGAAAATTTAAATAAACTGAAGATATTTAGTTAATTTACTAGGAATTACCACCTAAAATAAATTTGTAAACTTTACATTTAAAACCGTTAAGTTTCGTACGAAAACGAAATGAAACCGACGCTTCCACGCGAAACTGAGCAAAACCGAGCGAGACCGAACATACCCGAGTTAATTGCAGCCATTTAATATGGCATTCATGGCCATAATTACCCCCCCACCAACCAGATTCATCATCATCTTCGTTATCTCTCTCACTCTACTTTCTTTCTCTAGATTTTAAAACCCTAAATCGTTCATTTCTCCACGAAATCAAGCTATCTTGGTGTCAAAACGACCCCTATCATCTGTAGAACACAAAAGTACGAACGATCGGAGCTTTGAACCATCTGTTTTGAGGTAAAAACGAGATCCAATTTCGGTTTTTAGGGTTTTCATGACCCTTTGTTTCGGCCACCCTTTTTCCGGTTAAATCACCCCAACACCATAGGGAAACACCACAACACACACTTAGGATGAAGTAGGGACACATTAGATCTCGTGTGTTAGCCATGGGGTTGGAAAATGGAAGGGTTGCGGTTGAAGTGTTCGAACGGCCGAATGAAGGCCCCTGCGGCCGGCCGAATGGCCACAGGCCGGATAGGACAGCTCGTCGGCCGACTGACTCGACAGAACCAGCATATGAGCCAAATGGCCACGGGGCCGAAGAACTCTATTCGCATGATGCTCCTTCGGCCAAGCCACACTCGGTCGGCCAACCCTCTTTCATTCACTAGACACCCTTTCGGTCAGCCTTCCTTTCACATAAACTCCATTCGGCCATTCCCATCATTCGCATGATGTTATCATTCGGCTGACTTCTCAGCTGATCGGTTCCCAACATTAGCATGAAGCTCACTTGATCGAGTGATTGGCTTTAGGTTTACATGCTCTAAATCGTGGGTTGGTGAGTGCATGGAATGCATGGGAATCCTTATGTGGTTGCATGCATTGGATCGAATGTGTGTGTGCATGGGAAATCTAGTAAGGTTCCACAATGTGTAGGCTCGAACCTTTCGTATGCCCTATATATAAGCATACCAAGCTGGATATTGCAGGTGATGTTAATGAGATTAAGGTTGTTACCCAAGAGGTTTATAAATGCTATTGTGTGCGTGTTTTAAACTCTGAAACAGAATGCTTAAAGCTATGATGGGAATAGAATTGGTTGGTAGGTAAAATGCTTAATTATCATTAACAAAATGTCATATGTGGTTTAGTAAGTGGTGGGATGGCGTCTGGGCGGGTTGTAGGCTCTACCCTTTCGTATGCCCTATATATAAGCATACCGAGCTGGATATTACAGGTGATGTTAATGAGGTTAAGGTTGTTACCGAAAATGTTTGCAAAGCTATTTTTCAAATACTAAACTATATGAACTCACCAACCATTGTGTTGATTTTGTTTTCTTACATGCTTTCTCAGGTGACGTACAGAAGTAAGCTAAGGCTCGGGAATGCATGCTAGGATGCCCAGTTAGAGGACCTAGTAGTTTTTGGGAAGCACATATTTTTGTGGATTACTGTGAATCACTTTTGATATCTTGTACAGTTACAAGATAGTAAACTTATGATTCTTTTGATAGGTTTACTCAGATAAATTATCAAACATTGACAATTCTAATTTAACTTTGTAATCCTAGTTTAATGTCATTGTGCTTTAATTATTCTCAATGTTGATGCTATGTAAACAATCTGATCACCAGGATTATCATTCCCGATATCGCGCCCTGGGACCATCTGCCCGACGGGACACACGATCCGGCCCTCCGGCTCGGGGTGTGACAGATTGGTATCAGAGCTTAAGGTTATAGAGAATAATAGGTCATTTACTTAAAATGGTTTGGCCTAGACTATAACTTAGGGACCCTCATATAGAGAACACGGGATTTATGTTTGCATTGTGTCTTCTGCATTCGATCACTGCACTAACCAATATTCTTTTTGTTATGATCAGAATGCCACCAAGAAGACCACCTCCTCTGCTACCACCACCACAAAATTCTGCTCCACACTCGTCAACACCATCACCAGTTGATTCACCTCCTCCACCTCCTCCTCCCCCACACACTCCACCTCCAGACCCGAATGCAAATCCAGCTCTGGATCCTGCTACTGTTGCCTTGGCAACACTACTAAGCAGTCAGCTGACTAACCAGCTGAAGGAGGTCATTCTGGATATTCTCAATCGTATTCAGAATGACAGCAACAACTCTGGGCATACTACAGGAGAAGCTAGTGGAAACACAGGCGCTACACCAGACTGTTCCTACAAGTCATTCGTAGGATGTAAACCGCCAAGTTTTAGCGGTGTTGAAGGAGCTGTTGGACTGATTCAATGGCTAGAGAAGATGGAGACTACACTGGACATTAGCGGTTCTCTAGAGCACCATAAGGTTCGCTACGCTGCTGGATGTTTTAGCAAGCGGGCCTTAACATGGTGGAACTCTCAGATAAGAGCTAGAGGCAGAGAAGAAGCACTGGCTATGCCTTGGGCAGATTTCAAAATCCTCTTAAGGAATGAACTCTGTCCAAAGCATGAATTTTAGAAGTTAGAGACCGAGCTGTCCAATCATGTGATGAAGGGGGCAGACCACATGACTTACACTACTCGCTATCATGAACTAGTAGCTTTGGTGCCAGAGATGGTGCCGACTTTGGAAAAGTTTATTGATCAATATGTGGGAGGATTACCATCCTGCATTCAGGGTATTGTACTTGCTGCAAACCCTATGACCCTAGAGTCAGCTATCTGTCTATCAGCTAAACTCACTGACGTAATGTTGGCATCAGGGGTTCTGAAGAAAGACTCGGGCAAAGCTAAGGAAGAACCGTCAAGGAAGCCCGAACATCATCAGAAGAAGAAGCAGAAGGTCGTCAAGAACTATGTGATGGCCACCCCTTTGCAACAAGTTAATACAGTACCTGCTAATGCTGCACGTAAACCTTATGTTGGAATGCATCCTCAATGTGCACAATGCAAATTTCATCAACCTGCTACTGTGAAATGTAGAAAATGCAACGGTTGTGGCCGATTAGGCCACTGCGCCGTACTCCAGCAACACCGGCCCTAAACAATGCTGCTATGGCATTACCTCAACCACCAAACCCTGGAAATCACAACAACAATAGGGGATGCTATAACTATGGAGAACTAGGCCACTTCTCCAAGGACTGTCCGAAGAGAATGCATCAGGGAGGTCAAGCACCTCGTGGGAGGGCATTTGTGATTGGAGCCACTGCAGCACACCAAGACCCTAACGTGGTCACTGGTACATTTCTTTTACATGAATTTTATGCATCTATTCTATTTGACAATGGTGCATATCAGAGTTTTATTCCGTCTGACTTTGCATGCCAACTTAATCTTACTGAGGAATCTTTAGACTCCCCTTATATTATTGAAGTAGCGAATGGGAAACAAATCATATCTAGTACAATACTTAGGAACTGCCCACTTACTGGTCATACATTTACCATCGACTTGATACCGATGGAGTTGGGTAGTTTTGACATCATTGTTGGGATGGATTGGCTATCTCTCAATAGAGTGGAAGTCATCTGTTCTGAAAAGCTGCTTCAAATTCCATTGGCGAATGATCGTGTACTGGAAGTTCGAGGGGATCAAGCAAGACGTAGTGTCAAAATCATATCCTACATAAATGCGCGTAAGTGTCTACAGAAGCAGTGTATAGCTTTTCTGGCTCACGTGGTGGAGAAAAAGAAAGACAAGAAAAAGATTCAAGACGTGCTGGTAGTGAAAAAATATCCTGAAGTATTTTCTGAAGACCTACCAGGCTTGCCACCTACGCGACCGGTAGAGTTTCGTATTGACTTAGTTCCCTGAGCAACTCCTGTTGCTAAATCTCCCTACAGGTTAGCACCTTTAGAGATGCAGGAATTGTCGAATCAACTGCAGGAGTTACTGGATAAAGGTTTCCTCAGACCGAGCTACTCACCTTGGGGACCTCCGGTCTTGTTCGTGAAGAAGAAAGATGGATCATTTCAGATGTGTATAGACTACCGTGAGCTGAACAAGCTAACCATCAAGAATCGGTATCCATTGCCGATGATTGATGATTTGTTTGATCAATTACAAGGAGCTCAGTACTTCTCGAAGATTGACCTACGGTCCGGATATCATCAGCTTAGAGGTCAAGACGAATACATACCGAAGACGGCGTTCTGAACCAGATATGGGCATTATGAGTTTATGGTGATGCCTTTCTGATTGACGAATGCACCAGCGGTTTTCATGGATCTCATGAACTGAGTGTGCAAGCCGTATCTGGATCAATTTGTTATTGTCTTCATTGATGACATACTGATTTATTCCAAGAGCGAAGCAGAGCACGAGCAACACCTCAGGAAAATCTTGGAGCTGTTGAAGGAAGAGAAACTCTATGCCAAATTCTCTAAGTGTAAATTTTGGCTAAGAGAAGTTCAATTTTTAGGTCATGTAGTCAACAGTGAAGGAATACATGTAGCTCATGCCAAGATTGAAGCTATTAAGAACTGGGATGCTCCGAAGACATCGACGGAGATACGGTCTTTTCTGGGCCTAGTAGGTTATTATAGAAGGTTTATCTCAAACTTTTCTAAGATAGACCTGCCTCTCACCATGTTAACTCAGAAAAGCGAACCATTGGTTTTGTAGCAGAAACAAGAAGACGCTTTCCAAACTTTGAAGCAAAAGTTATGTGATGCTCCGATCTTATCTCTCCCAGAAGGCTGTGATGACTTTGTTGTATATTGTGATGCCTCCCATCAGGGACTCGGTTGTGTGCTAATGCAACGGGACAAAGTTATCGCTTATGCATCAAGACAGTTAAAGATTCATGAGAAGAACTACACTACTCATGATCCAGAACTGGGAGCAGTGGAGTTCGCTTTGAAGATCTGGAGACATTACTTATATGGCACTAAGTGTACCATGTTTACTGATCACAAGAGTCTGCAGCATATCTTTGATCAGAAGGAACTCAACATGCGACAGCGACAGCGACGTTGGGCAGAACTTCTGAATGATTACGATTGCGTGATCAAGTACCATCCGGGAAGGGTGAACGTTGTAGCTGATGCCTTGAGCCGGAAGGAACGGGTCAAAACCCTTGCGCGTCAGAGCAATGGGAATGACTGTGCAGACAAGCCTACCTGACAAGATTATTCAGGCACAACAGGAATCAGTTGTACAAGGAAATCTAAAGAAGGAACTTGACTGTGGAGCAGAAAAACAATTTGAAACAAAGCCTGATGGAGTCATCTGCTACCAGGATCGTGTATGGATTCCTGCAGTGGATGAAATGAGAAAGCTTATCTTTGATGAAGCACACAAGACCAAGTACTCTGTGCATCCAGGTGCTGATAAAAAGTACCAAGACTTACGGGGATTTTATTGGTGGCTCAAGAAAGACATAGCCGAGTACATTGGTCGATGCCTTACGTGTGCAAAGCTAAAGGCTAAAAACAGCAGAAACCGTTAGGTTTACTGGAACAGCCTGAAATTCCACTCTGGAAGTGGGAACAAATAGCTATGGACTTTATCACCAAGCTACCCCACACTTCCAGTGGTCATGATACGATTTGGGTTATCATTGATCGTTTGACAAAATTTGCTCACTTCTTGCCAATGCATGAGACCTTCACGATGGATAAACTGGCAAGACTGTACATCAACGAGATAGTGGTACGTCATGGTGTACCACTGTCTAACATTTCAGATCGAGATAGCAGATTCACATCGAGGTTCTGGCAATCATTGCAGAAATCTCTAGGGACGCACTTAAATCTGAGTACAGCTTACCATCCACAAACGGACGGTCAAAGAAAACGTACAATACAGACCCTGGAGGACATTTTGAGAACCTGTGTTTTGGATTTCGGTGGAAATTGGGACTCTCATTTGCCACTGATCGAATTCTCATACAACAACAGTTACCAAAGGAGCATCAGATGTGCACCGTTCGAGGCTCTTTATGGTCGAAAATGTCGATCACCGATCTGTTGGACTGAAGTGGGAGATAATCGAATAACTGGGCCAGAGCTTATTCAGGAGACTACCGACAAGATTGCTCAGATTCAACAAAGGCTACAAGCAACCAGAAGCAGACAAAAGAGCTATGCCGACAAACGGCGCAAGCCGTTGGAATTCCAAGTGGGAGACCGCGTCATGTTAAAGGTATCCCCATGGACAGGCGTAGTCCGTTTTGGAAAGAAAGGCAAGTTAGCACCACGATACGTAGGACCGTTCGAGATCATTGAACGTATTGGTCCTGTGGCGTATAGACTGAGGTTACCAGATGAACTTGGTGATGTGCATGACGTGATTCACGTCTCGAACTTGAAGAAATGCCTTGCTGACGAATCACTCGTCATACCAATTGAAGAAATTCAAGTAGACGAACATTTACACTTTATCGGAGAACCTTTGGAGATTATGGATCGCAAAGTGAAACAACTAAGGCGAAGCCGTATTCCAATTGTCAAGGTTCGATGGAATTCAAAGAGTGGACCCGAGTTTATTTGGGAACGCGAAGATCACATGAAGTACAAGTATCCCCAACTGTTTACAGAGGAAGCCGTACCGGATAACGATTCTTAAATTTTGGGACGAAATTTCTCTAACAAGGGGAGACTGTAACATCAGTACCGGAAACGTAACCAGAACAGTGATTTGCACAGTAACTTGCACGGTAACTCAGGTACAAATTATGTGTATTATTTGTATGCTATTATCGTGTAATGCTTGACACAAAACTATTATGCAATTGTTTCAGTAACATGATTCAAACTCACGGTTTAACAGTTAGAAACATATCAGACAACGCAAGATTATCACATGAATGCTTGTTAGGATCCTATTATGTATGAACGTATGTGAGGAATTACAGAACAAAACAACAACGGACGTTGCTACGAGAATGCTAAATCGACGGATTATTCGTATAGGTGACGATCTGTACGAATATATCTGAAAGTTTAACGTTCTGAATGATGTCCAATAATTTGAAAACCATATCGAAAAGTGTAGTTATCGTCGTATTCATACGGATGACGATTCGAACGAATACGCGTGACGACTATACGATTCGATTTAAACAGTAAATTAAACATTTTCAGAAAATTTAAATAAACTGAAGATATTTAGTTAATTTACTAGGAATTACCACCTAAAATAGATTTATAAACTTTACTTTTAAAACCGTTATTTCGCACGAAAATGAAATGAAACCGTTATTACCCCCCCCCCCACCAACCAGATTCATCATCATCTTTGTTATCTCTCTCACTCTACTTTCTCTCTCTAGATTTTAAAACCCAAAATCCTTCATTTCTCCACGAAATCAAGCTATCTTGGTGTCAAAACAACCCCTATCATCTGTAGAACACGAAAGTACGAACGATCGGAGCTTTGAACCATCTGTTTTGAGGTAAAAACGAGATCCAAGTTTGGTTTTTAGGGTTTTCATGACCCTTTGTTTCGGCCACCATTTTTCCGGTTAAATCACCCCAACACCATAGGGAAACACCACAAAACATGCTTAGGATGAAGTAGGGACACATTAGATCTCTTGTGTTAGCCATGGGGTTCGAAAATGGAAGGGTTGCAGTTGAGGTGTTCGAACGGCCGAATGAAGGCCCCTGCGGCCGGCCGAATGGCCACAGACCGGATAGGACAACTCTTCGACCGACTGACCAGACAGAACCAGCATATGAGCCGAATGACCAAGGGGCCGAAGTACTCCATTCGCATGATGCTCCTTCGGCCAAGCCACACTCGGTCGGCCAACCCTCTTTCATTCGCGAGACACCCTTTCGGTCGGCCTTCCTTTCACGGAATCTCCATTCGGCCATTCCCATCATTCGCATGATGTTATCATTTGGCTGACTTCTCAGCTGATCGGTTCCCAACATTAGTATGAAGCTCACTTGATCGAGTGATTGGCTTTAGGTTTACATGCTCTCAATCGTGGGTTGGTGAGTGCATGGTATGCATGGGAATCCTTATGTGGTTGCATGCATTGGATCGAATGTGTGTGTGCATGGGAAATCTAGTAAGGTTCCACAATGTGTAATTAACTTATAACACATAAGGAGTTCAATGAGCTAAACTATGAGTAAAACGGTTTTATTACCACCTAAGTCATGGATTTCAACATCCATCTCTCTAAACTAATAGGAAATGCAAACCTAGATTGTAAGCTATCAAATGGGAGCTAATACTAATGAAGGATCAGAGCGTCAACCTCAAGATTTTCTAATTTCGCTAATTACAATCACGGGTTTCAAGGAATCAAGAGCCCAACCTAAGTATATAAGTGTTAATTTCATTATTAACACTCCATACTTAGTGATATTCTACACGAATACACAACTAAGTTAGATAGTTCCATTGAACTTTCAAAGCTAAGTTGTACACATGAAAGAGCAAAGAACCATGGGACAATTAAGAACTAGTAATGGGCCTAAGGTTAATCAAATGAGATTAACCCAAGCCCATCATGCTTAATTATATTTCTCTTAAATTAATTACGTCTTTCATAAAAGAAATTGATTTTCTAAACTTTATTAAATTAAATTAAATGATTTCTAACTAAATGACTTAACTAAAAATTTTATTTTGTAAATGTTTTATTTAAAGACTTTGAATGTAATTAACATAAACCTTACATAGCTAAGGTTTAATAGTCATTACCTACGGGATAAGGGTATACAAATGGGTAATACGTTAGGTTAGTTAGAGAGACTCGTAGAAAACACATTAGTAACATAAAACACTTAGTAGCACACCGAGACCAGAACCCTAGTTGCGTCTATTATAAATACTTATAATATTCGAATCCTCTTAAAACAACTCAGGTGTTGAAGATACTTAAGCCACAACTAACGAGAGTGCATTAACTATTGTGAATCAATTCTTAGCAACACAAGTAAGTTCATTTGTCCCTCTTAAACTATTTTGTTTTTACCTCGGGACAGAGAAGCATGTTTGCATATTTTAAATAAATGTTCAAATGTTTCTTAAACGCTTTTTACTTATTCATAATGCTAATGCTTTATTCAAAATGCTAATGCTTTATACACTTATTCTTAATGCTAGTACTTCATGCACTTATACTAGTTTGCTTAAAACTCTTGATGTCTTTAAAGGCCCAAGAGAAACAAATACTAAAACTCTGCAATGCTTTTATATACTATACTTTTAAAAGCTTGTATACTTAAACTCAGAAAGGCTTATATGCTTGAAATGCTTGATATGCTCGAAATGCTTGAAATGCTTGGAATGCTTAAAACACTTGAATGCTTGATATGCTTTAAATGCTAAGACAAACGTAATGGGATTCCGGATGTGAAGCTAGTACTTGTGCACAGGATACGTATATGCTAAGCTATATGAATGCTATGAACTTGTATGCTAAAGCTATCGGCTATTGTAGAACAGACTGATTGGCCTCTCAGTGCTTGCCATACAGTGTTCTCCATAGTCAGGACTTTGAGGAGCAGATTGTTTGGCCTCTCAGTGCTTGCCATACAGTGTTTCCTCATTGTCCACCCACGTTTGGTGATGAGTGACTAGGATGATCCTGCTTTTCTTTAGTTGACTTCGTGTCATCTTAGGAAACCCTTTATCAAAACACCGATGTTGCAAATCACATCTAGTTCCGATATGGACTGATATTGGATTCATTAGGGTGTTCAGTTGTCCATAAAGGAAACTCTTAAAACTTAATGTTCAAATGCTATTGGGTGTGTGTTTGAAACTTTTAAACAGAATGCTTGAGGCTATAATGGAAATGGAACTGGACGGTAGGTAAAATGCTTAATTATCACTAACAACAGTGTCATATGTGGTTTAGTATGTGGTGGGATGGCGTCTGGGCGGGTTGTAGGCTCGACCCTTTCGTATGCTATAATATAAGCATACCAAGCTGGATATTACAGGTGATGTTAATGAGGTTAAGGTTGTTACCGAAAAGGTTTGCAAAGCTATTTTTCAAATACTAAACTATATGAACTCACCAACCATTGTGTTGACTTTGTTTTCTTACATGCTTTCTCAGGTGACGTACAGAAGTAAGCTAAGGCTGAGGAATGCATGCTAGGATGCCCAGTTAGAGGACCTAGTAGTTTTTGGGAAGCACATATTTTTGTCGATTACTGTGAATCACTTTTGATATCTTGTACAGTTACAAGATAATAAACTTATGATTCTTTTGATATGTTTACTCAATTCAATTATCAAACATTGACAATTGTAATTTAACTTTATAATCCTAGTTTAATGTCATTGTGCTTTAATTATTCTCAATGTTGATGCTATGTAAACAATCTGATCACCACGATTATCATTCCCGATATCGCGCCCTTGGACCATTCCGCCCGACGGGACACACGATCCTGCCCGCTGGCTCGGGGTGTGACAGATGGTGGTGGTTTAGAGAAGTTGACGGGAATTGGGGAATGTGGAGGTGAGATGTGTGTAGGTGGAGGAGATGGTGATTTGGTTTGGGTGGCTTTAGTGGTGGTGGATGTATGTGGTGGAATGGTAGTTTGGGTGGATGCGGCTGGTTTCGTGAGTGGTTTAGGTTGGGGGCTGGTTCAGGCTTTGATGGTGGTATTTGAGGTTTTGGTTGTGCAGGTTGAGGCTTAAGTGGTGGTGGTGGTGCCTGTGTCTGAGGTGCCTGAGAAGAGGCGGAGGTGCCGACTGTCTTCTTCTTGAGCCTCGGGTCCCTTGCCCGCTTTGACATCATCTTTAGGGCTTTCTTCTTAGGACATGAATCGGCAATGGGAACATAATTTCTATCCTGTATCTCTTCCCGTTTTGCCCTAGAGAATGGTGGAATGACAGGCTTAGGCTCTCTGATGACCTCTTCTTCACCTGACGATGATGATGACACAGATGATGAGTCCTCTGCAGCTTTTCTAGCTTCAATAGTTTTTCCCGCATGAGGATGATCGTGATCATCTGCAACAAAAGTACTTAGAGTACCTTGTTCTTCGGTTTCCTCATCTAGACCCGCATATAATCTCCTAAACTTCTCCAGAGGGCTAGCACCAACATACCGCTTCTTTCCCTTTTTGTTCATGGTCATATATGAGAAGATATCTTCCTTCATCCTCTTGATTCCCAGAGTTCCGATGGTTGTGATGAGATCTGATGTCGTTTGTTGATGATGATCTAGATGAATCTGGGGAATGCTAAGAATCTCTCCTTCCGTGTCCCCTTGATATTGGAATGCATGTCTCGACGATTTGGAATGTTGTACCGGATTCTTGAAGATTTGTAGAGCGGCTTCATTATCACAATATATAGGAGAGTCAAGAAAGTTCAAACCGTAATCGAGAAGCTGTTGTTGCATCCCGATAACCTGAGAACAACAACTGGAGGCAGCGACATACTCAACTTCTACAGTGGAAGTTGGCACGGTTGTCTGCTTCTTGCATTGCCATGAGACGAGGCGGTCTCCTAAGTACTGACATCCACCTGTGGTTGACTTCCTGTCTAAGTTTCAACCACCAAAATCACTGTCAGAGTAAGCGAATAAACTAAACTCAGAGTTCTTAGGATACCATAATCCTAGACGAGGTTTCCTGACGACGTAGCGAACGATCCTCTTGACAGCAATCAAGTGAGAGGCCTTCGGACTTGCTTGATATCTAGCACACTGACATACAGAAAACATAATGTCGGGTCTGCTAGCGGTTAGCTACATCAGTGAACCAATCATCGAACAGTAAAGGTGCTGATCAACATCTGCACCATCAGAATCCGCAGTCAAAACAGGACGAACAACCATAGGAGTGGATGCGGGCTTTGAGTCCAACATGTTGAACTTGGTGAGAATGTCGATAACGTACTTGCCCTGATGAATCAGCACACCCTTTGAATCCTACTTTACCTGAAGACCCAAGAAGAAGGTCATCTCCCCCAAAACTTCCTTAAATATAAATTTTAGCCCTTAAAACTTTTTGAAATCTTACAATAAGTAACCAAAACTTCCAAAAAAAATATTTTTAGCCCACGAACTTTCTTGACATTATTCCAGGGCATAGTTCTTCACAAATAAGATCGTTTAGTTCACAAAACCTACAAAAGTAACACAAAATATAATAATGTGTAAAAATTAATTAAAATTTAATAAAAACTAAATAAAACCCTAATAAAAGAAGATAAAATAATATAAAATAAATAGTAAATAGATGTTTAAAATAGGACACATGAGTGTGTAAACTCATCAAGTCGTTATAAGGCTTGAAGCTTGCTTTCAAAGAAAGTCACCAAAAGTTTGACCAAGTTATGCATATTATATGATTTCAAAATTTATACGTCACATGTGCGTTTATGTGTAAGACACATCTTAGGTTACGTGACACTATGTCTTTATGTGAATGATATGCTTATCATTCAAAATGATAATAAGATAATCATATCTTCAAATAACATGTCAAAACCAAAATATTTGACATTAAAAATATGAGTTTAGACAATGTGAATCTTAGTATAAAGAAGATTATAATCCAAAATAATCTTGTGTTAAATCAAACTCGCTATGTGGATAAAATCCTTGATTATGCGAAAAACATAAATATAGCTAAACTCCGAATAATTCTACCCATCCCTTCCGTCGAATAATAGAAGCGAAGGTGTTGCATATTTCAAGTATTTAAGAAATATTGACACCCTTATATGAGGTATTTGATCGAGATGTACAAGAAATTATGAGCTACATCATGGTGAAGATCTAGTTGTTATAGAATGACACAACGATGCTAAATGAATGTTTGATATGAAAGTTTCCAATTTATAAGTAGTAATGTAAACCCTTGGAGGAACAACTATAGCTTGAAAGTTATCCGGGAAACTCTTATAACTAAAACTACTAAGAAATTAGAGTTATCACATTATATAAAACTAGAGAAGAGGCAAACTCTTTACACCAATGTACACCTCCTGACAACCACAAGGGGAGGCGGGGAGCAAGTCGATCGTCAACTAACGAACTGTAACTTAGTCGGAAGCCATTCAGAACACCGTAACTTGATCGGAGGGCGCCCTTCGTCTTCCATCATCTACCATTTAGGCGCTTTGTATCTTGACCCCAATCGCATATCACCATTCCCATGAGTCCCCCTTCTTCCGTTCTTCCAATCGTCCCCCCTTATTTACCCTACGTGACTGCCTCCCGTTTCCTTTTTTTTAATTTGGGCTCCCTGACTGCACGGCCCACTATTGTACGTTACAAAATGATAGAAATTGAGTCATTTCTTCATTAGCCCATTGTCCACAAACCAAAATAATTGACATATATATAGAAAAATATATAAAAAATTGGGGGCCCTATTTTTTGGGTAGCCCCAAGCCCTAGCTTGGCCCATTAACACTATTGGGCCGGCCCTGGTCTGCATATATACGTTGTGATATTGATACATCTCAAAGTGCAATACACATTGATAAATCAAGGAATGTATTCTATAGATATAATATGATACAATACTCTTAATAATGAGAGTTATGACAATTGACTATTTAAAGTCAAAGGATAATATTACGGATCCAGTTACAAAAGGCTTAAGCGTAAAAAAAATAGAACTAAAACCCTTAAAAACAAATTTGTACATGGGAAAATCTATTCTAAAATATGAGGTATTATAATTGTACGAATGTGAGAAGAGGTAAATTAATAATCATGTTGCATTTGTCATGGGGCCATACAAACAAAACACATAAGAAAAAGCAGGAATGGCTCGTTGCTCCCGTGAACTCACTTTGGCATCTACCCACAACAATAATAGAAGTCCTTATCATCATTTCGACCGATCACTCTAGATTCTCTAATCACATTACTATGTAACTAAGCTACTATAATATTCTCATTGTTTGTACCTGATGCATTATATCTTGTACATATTCTCCATCATAAAAGAATTCTATCCGTATATAAAACCTACATACCGACCACTATTCCAAAATGGCTTTTTATTCATGCTTTCTCACACTCCTTATTCTCTCCATTTCATGCACTCAAAACCCTCGTTTCTTCGCCAATGGTGACATGATTTTGATCCAAAAAACATGCAAAACCACCAAATTTTACGACCTTTGCGTATCATCTCTCGAATCCGACTCAACCAGTCTAGGAGCCGACACAAAAGGGCTTGCAATTATAATGGCGAGATTTGCAATGTTTAACGCCACCAATACCAACTCTTTGTTGTCATCAAATGTATTTGTGAAGAAGATGACCAACGACAGTTTGATGAAGAAAGCGTTGAAGCAATGTGCCGACAGATACTTGGCAGCAGGTAACTCTTTGCAAGATTCGGTTAAGGAATTGGATTCAGAAATGTATGATTATGCATACATGCATGTGATGGCAGCTGCTGATTATGCAAATTCGTGTCATAATGCATTTAAGAGGTACCCTAATTTGGTTTACCCGCCTGAGATCGCTGCTAGAGAGGAGGGTTTAAAGCATATTTGTGATGTGGCTATGGGGATTATAGATAATCTTGGATATTGACATGATTTGTTTTATGGGTACAAATTGTATGATTTTCTTTGGTTTTGTCATCTTTAATTATCAATAATTTCGGTGTTTGACGGTTTTTCTAATACATGTATTAAAATGAGATGTGTATTATACATTTGATAAATATATAAGCATATACAAAGCTTCATGGAACCTAAAGAAAAAAATTAACAACTAGGGTCGTATTCGAGTGTTAATGTAACAACTAGTACCCGATCGTCCGGCAATCCGTATGGTATGTGTACTTTCACTCATAACTATGTGTAAATACTATGTGATGAACAGTATGTGATAACAATTTTGGGATAACATTTAACATTTGTATGTATTTTAATGAAAATTGGAATATTTATATACAGCAGATCATGTGAAATAACAAGAATTCATTTCAAATGACATAAACATATCGGTTTTGATCTGATGTGCACAGATGACAGGAATCAGGTAGCCGAAAATTCCATGGGATAACAATGGGAAATTAGAAATAACAAGGGAAAACAATGTGAAATCAGTTATAACAAAGTGGAAACAGTTAAGTTTAGTGTGTTCGTCCGTGAGAAACTCAATTTGAAACAACAATTCAGTATCGTTTATGAATAATAAGCTGACAGTGTGGTTGCGTGGGTGACGGTTCTCACAAACATATATGTGAGTTTAACGTTTGGAATGATATTTGAAATGTAGAAAACAAAATCAGAAAGTAAAGCCATCGTCTTGTTCTTTCGGGTGACAATTCGAACGAACACGAGCGAAGGTGATACGATCTAACGAAACTTTAAAAATAAACGATTTCGAAATTTAAAATAAGAAAAATGAATTCAAAGCAGTTACTAGAAATTATCACCTTAAAAGGTTTAAAAGAAAACAAATTTATTTAAACTACGAAAAATAAGCTTTATGTTTCGTAAACGTAACGTAAACGTAAAACCGAATGAACTGAACGAACCCGGAATGAAACCGGGTATAAAAACCTTAAAACCCCTTATTTTCTCATTTATTACACTCACCTACACTCTCTCTCTCTCTCTCTAACTCCCGTCTTTCTCTCTCTCTCTCTCTCTAAAAACCCACCCAAGATTCAAACCCAAAATCTTGATTTCTCAACCAATTTTCACAAACTTGGTGTCAAATTGAAGCTTACAACACCTAGAATCCGAAAGTAGAACAAATCGAGTGCAAGAACAGCCAAATCGGAGGTAAATTGAGCTCAAACATTCGGTTTTTAGGGTTTTCCACAAACCCGACAAAACCAACGCTTTAGTCGGATTTAAACACCCCCTTTCGACCTAGACACCTTCTAAATGAGTTTTCTCACATATACCCACTCAAAACCACCATTGATTTCAACTAAAACTCGAAATCGCCATCTGCCATGGCTGAATCTCGTATTAGGCGAATGGTTCACACGAATGGATAGCTAAGAGAATAGACTTCCCATTCGCATGAACCTCCTGGGACGAAAGAGCCTATAATTCGCCTAGAATTTGGTACGAACGAGTCTATGTATGAATGGACATGCTACCTGAACGAACCACTCATTCGTACGACAGCTATTTGGATTCAGTGTTCATTCGCACGTCTAGTTTGAACGACTGAGACTCATTCGCATGGGTATATTGTGCGATTGAGGACTCATTCATATGACAAGAAAAGATAAGAGAAATTCAAGTTTTCTTTTAAAAACATAAGTGATACTTGCAAAATATTTTGATTTCAAAACACTTGTAACATGTTAAAGCTTAATAACAAGTTTAAAACATATAAACAAAGAATGTTACAATATGCTAACTTTAACGTAAAATGGTTACGTGTTAGTATGTTATAATACAAAGTGAATTAAAGTTAGTCAAATTAACAAGAGTTTATACAGGTTGACCAACTTTAGGAATAACTTATGAATCCATCACTCATACTTATAAGTTGCAAACAACATTTCTTATAAGCTGCAAACAACATTTAATCAAACACAGGACTGGGAATACAACATCAGTACAACAACAGTGAGCGCGTGCATTCTTGATTACTTAGTCAACCACTACAACAACAAGGTGAGTTTATATACCCCTATTCTATTCTTTTGATTTTAAATGCGGGGCTGAGAAACATGCTAACTGTTTTGATTTAAAAAATTTTAGTACATCAATTCAATTATCATATCTATTTGTATGCTTGGGTGTGAATGACAACTATGACATATAAAATATTTCAAGTATGAGAATCAAGTTACATAACATATCAAAGATGATATCATGGTTACATAACTACATGATATCATCAAACAATTGTATTAACAAGGTGTAGTAAGACTCGCTCTTACAACACTATGTTTACAACAATATAATGACTACGAGACGACAATGAGACAATAATAAGATATAACAAGAATGACACCATGATAACATAATTTCATGATATCATTCAACACTTATACTAACACTATGTATTAAGACTTGTTCTTATAACACATTGATGAAGACATTGAGATGACATAATTCCAGAACCAAATGGGGTGTAGATTTGGTAGTGTAGTGGTCTAACTAATGTTGACCATAAAGTTGTTCAATGAATCTACAACCATTCAATGAGTTGACTGTCACCTCCAATTGGAAGTGAGAAACAATACACTCATTCAAGTGAGAACACATGAAAATGAGACAATGACAATGAGGACACATAACAATAATTTGATTACTATTAAGCCTGATTGCATTATGTCACTGTATTCATGTGTCCAGTATTCATGTTCAGTCGTAAGTCCCTTTCTATATTGTTTACCATAGGTTTGACAAACCGCCGGCAACTGAGGTTGGTTACGTTAATCGTATTCATTATCATTGGTATTTATCATTTGACAAGTAACAGGGCTGCATCAGTTAGGTTTGGTAAACGGACACATGGGTGATATTAATCTTCAGACACTGATTGTAATTGTACCCTTCGTTTCTGTTGACTGGTAGACTGAGGAATTGATTTTCACTCATGTCATATTACTGGGGCAGATTCGTTGTGAAGGCACTGATTCTTTTGGGATTTCAAAATTGATAGGGATAAATTGGAGGCATTGCGGTCTAACTACGTGAGGACCACAATGGCGTCCCATTTATGGCCTATCATTTCAAGTATGAAATAATATTAAAAGAGTAAACTGGTACTTCTAATACAGAGGTGAATGCCAACAAACTCGATCATTGAGAGGATAATTAAAAGAATAAGATTAAATAAAAATCTATATTTGTCAAAGATTAAGGGTTACCATAACTCCGGTCATGGTAATATATACCCTTCAACAATCTATTATCCTAAACTTATATCAGTGGGAAACGAAATCATATCACTGGGGAATATCAGGTTGGATATCAGATCAAATTCATGTGAGATGGAAATGGGTATCCATAGTTGCAATACATGTGGCATTGAGTTCAGTTAATTGTGTGGTGGGCTGGCGGGTTCATTCGTGATACGTATGCCTTATATTTAAGCATGATTAATTTGAACGACATACTATCTGTAGATGTAACTATGGAGAGGACATTGATGCGAGATAAGACAAAGCAAATTCAATAAGACTTGTGTGTGACACTATGGCTTGTGAATGGCAACTTACAAATGTTTTCAAATACTAAGACTATTGGGTGTGCCAAGTTACCCACTCACTCCACGTATGCGCCACGTAGGCACCACATAAGCAGTCACCACAACCACTCACCCCACCATTTTGGTGGAAATGCTCCATTACACACTCACTCCACGTCATCATTCCTTTTTAAATTAAATTGAAATATAATTTAATAAAAACAAATTACAAATTAATAAAAAAATTACAAACTAATAAAAAAAATTAATAAAAAAAATACAAACTAATAAAAAAAATTACAAATTAATAAAAAAAAAATACAAATTAATTATCTCTATATTTATTACGAATTTTATCGTTCTCCCGCTCGGCAATTTCGCGGTCGAGCTCGGTTAAGTGGTCGGTGTTGGTGAATAGAAGTTGTAACTCTACCAACCGTTGACGTTCCCGTTTTAATTCGTTAAAGTCACCGATTCGTTGAGATAAGTGTTCTATTCCTTGGTTATAATCCGTGGTCGTTTGAGATGAAGAGCCTCGTCTCACCCTTGCTCGGTCGGTTTTTGCGCGATCTCTCCCGGTCGGACGAGTCAAATCCTCTATCTCGTTGTCGTCGTCTTCTTCTTCTTCGTCGAGATCGTTTAGATATATATTCACTCGAGCATCCGACGTGCCGGGGCTATCGGTTGACGATGCTTTTGATCGTTTTGAGGCCGACGATTGTACAGTCTCGAGTCGAATCCAGTTCGGAGATTTCCTCATAAGCTCCCAACTCCGTTGAAGCGAGAAGGGGGCGTTAAACTCTTCCCGGTACTGATCTTCCGCTTCGAGCTCGATCATCGCGTCGCTTTGGCCGCTCCGACGAGTTTGCCATTTCTGGGAATAAATCCCGTTGAACTTTCTAACCTTTAGGTTCATGTCACGCCATTTGCTAGAGAGCATATCGTTTGTACGATATTCCCCACGACCCATGGCTTGAAAAAATTGATTTCGGATTTTACTCCAAAAGTCCGGTCCTTTTTGGTTACGACCAACAATTGGATCTTCCGACACATCGATCCAAGCTTTTGTAAGTTGAAACTCTTCCTCCGTAGTCCATTTTTCTATACGGGATGAACCTCCTACAGCAGGTTCGGTATCCGCTGCTTGTTTCCTTCTGTGTCTACGCCTTTGTTTTGGTTGCGTGCTTGGACCGGCATTTGTAGTGGGTTGGGTCTCTGTAACATTTGTGCATATAGTCATGTAGTTGTAAACAGTGTTAGAACAGTGTCTATTCATGGTTCAGTTCATCAATGTGATTCGTATGTTCATAATGTGTGCTTGTGTGTTACAGGATCTTAGTAATCAGAGAACAAGTATGTATTATCTATTTACAGTCGATTTCACTAAGCAAGAACAGTAACTTGTTATATCGAAACAGTGGTGGGCAGCGAGAGTGAGCCCTATACATATACTGCGTTCGGTGTAACAGGTTAGTGTTAGTGCGTAGTGTTGAGACGAATAGTATAACAATTAATTAATTCAACCAAGATCGTAATCTGTAAGCGAGACTGAGTATAGTTATGGGTGACGATCCATAATAATACGAATGTTGAACTTATAATTACGATTAAACATCTCTAAATATTTTAACACGATCGGAAAACGTACGCGATTGCGGGTATACACGTAAATTGTGAATGTTTAACGATCCGACAACACACGAAGAGTAAAAATAATTAAATAATTATTTTATATTTTTACAATTTTGAAACTCATCATTTTAATGAGTTTAACACTTAATTTTAATTAAAACCGCGTAAAATACGCGTTACGTTCCGGAAACGCGAACCGAGCGACCGAAACGGACCCGAACACTACCCGGACTATAAAAGCCCTAAAGAAGGCCACTTCCTTCATTTATTATCAGCCAAACCCTCTCTCTCTCTAGAAATTTCGCAAACCCTCTCTCTCTCTAAAAAACCGATCTTTAAACGTTCGTAACTCGCTTATTTCTCGACGGATTTCGACATTCTTGGTGTCCACGCGAAGCTCTCGACAAACTCTACACGAAAGTACAAGAATATCTCAGATCCATCCAGCCAAAAACGAGGTATGAGCCTTGGAAAGATTCGGGAAATAGGGTTTTCATAAGTTGTTGTGAGTTTTGTTTAAAAACCGATAATCGGCCGGATGTTTCATCACCATTCTTAGTTTCGCACACCTAGCAACCTCCCTCGAAGTTGTACAGGCTTAGATCGTGGTCTAGAATCAAGTAGCTTGATGATGAAGACGATCCAGGTTGCAGGTTCGGGAGGCTCGTTTCCAACAGCATGGAGCCGAACCCTCATGAACACAGCTAGCCTTTACGAACCCTGCATGGTTCGTGGGGTTATCAGCCGAACCTTATGGACCCTCACGAGCCTTCATGCCTTCGTCGAACCCTCCTAAGGCCACGAACCCTCCTGGATTGAACGAACCCTGCATGTGCCGAAGTTACTAGGGTTTCCTAGTCGAACCTTTGCTATCACGAACCTGTATCAACATGCAGCGAACCTTAGTACCCTCACGAACCTAGTGTTGCATGTGGCGAACCCTAGCTGGTCCCCGAGCATTGTACTAATCCACGAACCTGTTTGATTTCTTGTTAGACGAACCGTGGATGCACATCAGAGGGCCGAACCATGTGGAATATTTTGGCCGAACCCTCGAACCTACTATCACGACCGAACCCTTTGGTTGTAGTGGCGAACCCTAGGCTGGAACCCAAGAGGGTTCGCTGCCCAAATGGCAGCCCACCTTCCTATCGGCCCAACCCAAAGTATATCCGGCCCAATTGCAATGGTATTCAACCCCATAGGTTAAAACAAGTCCAATGGGATTAGGTTGATCCATTATGATCCTAATTGGTCCAATTTTATCCTTGATGATATACTTGGGCCAATAACTCACTCGTTTGGTTTACAAGACCCATTTCGGCCCAACACTACATCCTATTGATCAATATCACGTTCAATTGGGCCTTAGTAACCTAATTGGCCCATGGACTCGGTTTAAGGACCATCATGGTTTCATGGGCTTAAGGCCCAATGTGAGACTCTCGACTTATAATACTTGTGAATTGATCATGAATTGGTTAAGTTATAACTTAATAACAATCATGAAGATAAATTCACAATCACAAGACTTGAAAACATTGAACATCTTTTCACAACAAATGGTAATCAATGGCTATCAAAATTCTTAAACAAATATCATTTATGCATAAGAATTATGCATCAAAGAACATTTCATAAGTTTCTTGGACCCATGATCAATCAAAGGATTCAAAACATAACATTCAAGATTTCACAACAATCTTAAACATGAGGACGCAAGTCGATCAATGAATCAAAGTCCATACAATTATAAATCCTATATCTTATGTATGATTACAATGTTATAGGAGACAGTTAGAAGTCCTGTTTGCTATTTGCTATCTGTTTAAGTTCAGAGTCTACTGCAGACAGGTGAGAACTTTAGCCCCTCTTTTACTGTTTTATAACTGTTTTGGGGTGGAACACGTGATCAAAACCGCTATTTCAATCTTGTTTCATTGCACAGTTTATGTGCGTTCATAAACATTACAGGTTTATCCTATGAATCCAAGTGATTCTTCAACTGTTTAAGGAAATTGTCAACTGTTTTAAAGGAATTATTTACTATTAAATCCTTATTACTAAAAAGGATTTTAAAATGTTTTCTTGAAAGGTTTATTAACAGTTTTACTCAAATGTTCTTTTAAAGGATAACATTTTTAAATAAATGATTTCATCAACCCTTCTTTTGCTATAAACCTTGTTGTTATACAAGGTCATCACATCATGGTATTCAAACAAGTGGTTCACAACATGGTACTCAAATGCATTGGTTCAAAACATGGTATCCAAATCAAGTGGTTCAAAACATGGTATTCAAACTCATTGGTTCAAAACATGGTATTCAAGTCAAGTTGTTCACATCATGGTATTCAAATCAAGAGATTCATTTCATGTTACATAAACAAAGGATTCAACTCGTGGAGTTAAATCCAGGTTTTCAATAAGACATTAACACATCCGGTTAAAGTAAGATTCAGAAAACATGGTGTCATTTGTTGTAAACAAACTTATAAACCCATCAAGTATCATATTCATTAGCGTTAGTACTGGGTGATCACAACAAGGGAAAGCGGACACATTGGTTCTTATCCAGGATGGAGTTAGCTTTTAAATTTGTTTTAAAAGCTAACTGCAGGTCTGGTGTCATGGTTTTCTTATCCAGGATGGAGTTGGCTTTTAAATTTGTTTTTAAAAGCCAACTGCAGGTCTGGTGTCATATGGTTATCAAAACTGCTGACGTATTATCTAACTCCAAACGTGGTTTGGGACTTGATATTATCGGCTGTCGTGCGAACAGTGATTGGACTGTTTACACTCATTTTCTTACTTGATGTTAGTTTGGGTTGCAGCTCATCCGTGTGAATCTTATGATGCTTTAACTTACCTATGTCTTATATCATATAACTCATGTTTACAAATGTTTAAACCTATTGTTCTCACCAACTACGTCTGTAGTTGACAGTTACTTTTCACGTGTTTCAGGAAATCAGGTTTAAGACAATCTCAGGGACAACTAAGGAGACCATTCTAAGATAGAACAAGATGAAGAAACATGCTAGGATGGAATAGAAACTCACTAAATCCTAAATGTTTAATTGTCTTGTTTGGAGTCTTAATTTGTAAACTATATTTTGGGTCTGTAGTTGTCTTACTTTTGGTAGATAGATTGTCTGTAACAAATCAACTGTCTAAACATTATGATATGTAGTAATCCATTGTGGTTGTTCTTATTCAATACTTGTGCATGATTCAACTGATCATACGTCACCGCGCCGTGAATTCCGCACGCGGCGCAGGGGTGTGACAGGTTGGTATCAGAGCCAAGGTTGTAGAGAACTAGGAAAAACCCAATGTTTAATGACCTAGACTATAACCTAAGCTACCCAATAGGACTAAGTGCTATAGACTTGAGGATACTTAGGATCTAAGTAACTTAAGTGAGCATTAAGTCTACATTAAGCTTGAAAGATCTTAGGGACATTTTTCTAAGATTAGACATCGAGTCAAGGAATTTGAATCGGACTTCTATAATTTTAGAAACCGAATTAAATTCTCACACATATGCATTTAAGGATTTCAGAGGCAAGGATCTGTATTCTTAGTATCTTTGATCTGAAATTCTCACACAGAGATCATTATAGAAATTCAGAGGCAAAGATCTGTAGTTTCAGTATCTTTGATATGAATTTCTTGTCATATTCATTATGGGATTTAGAGACAAAGATCTATTAATTTAGTATCTTTGATCTAAGATCCTTGTCATATTCATTATGGGATTTAGAGGCAAAGATGGGTATCTTTGATCTAAAGTCCTTGTCATATTCATTATAGGATTCAAAGGTCAAGATCTATTAATTTAGAACTTGGATTTGAGATCCTTATCATATTCATTATAGGATTCAAAGGTCAAGATCTAATAATTTAGAACTTGGATTTGAGATCCTTGTCATATTCATTATAGGATTCAAAGGTCAAGATCTATTAACTTAGAACTTGGATTTGAGATCCTTGTCATATTCATTATAGGATTCAAAGGTCAAGATCTATTAACTTAGAACTTGGATTTGAGATCCTTGTCATATCATTATAGGAATTCAAAGGTTGAGGTCTATTAATTTAGAACTTAGATTTGAAATCCTTGTCATTGTTATCATTATCATGGATTCATTATCATAGGAACTTTATAACTTAGAATCTGTGTAACAGTATTCTTTAGTTGAAGTTCTCACAGGAAATCATTATGCTCAGTACTTTAAAGTATTGGGAAACTAGGTTGATTAACCTAGGACACATATACATAAACCTAAGGTCTTAGTTTCTAGTAAATTAAGGACCATGGTTTACACAATCATAGACAGAATCAAGGAACAAGAGAAATCATGGGACAATCATAATCAATCAACAGTTGGAATCTTAGCCCCAAATATAGACGACGGATTAACGCTGACGTGTTGAGGTAAGTGGTGGGTCGGTGAGAGCTTACCCTATATATAAGCTTATTTCAGTATGTTAGGGGGAATCCGGCGTTTGTATTTGGAGTGAGGATTCAGGATCAATTGGACACATGGAACCTTAGTCAAAACACATGGGATACAATCATTGGTGAATCAAATCATAGTGCAATTCAAACTTGGATGAACCAGACATTATGGTGAATCAACCAAGTTGTGAATATTCTGTAAATGTAAACCTTAAGTGAAATTCTTAAGTGATTACATCATTGGTACTTACTGGCATAGGTTAACAGGAAAGTGTAGAACACACGTATGACTTAGTTCTACATGTTAACAACTGTTAGTAGGTGCACGCATAACATAATCATAGTTCAATCATGGAATCAATCATAGTTCAAGTTGATCAAAGATCATGGGATTCTTAATCAATGGAAAACACATGGAAATCAGTACAAACGTGTTGCCAAATGCTAGCAAGGGCATGATCGTGGTATACCGAAACGGTGGTGGGCAGCGAGAGTGAGCCCTATATATATACTATTTTCGGTATATCGGGAAAGTGTCAGTGTGTAGGTTTGGTGGAGAGATCATGAGACATCGTACATATTCACATGATAAGTATACAAATAAGTTGATAACTTATACGTGTACTGGATCATATTACAATTGAATGATAATACTAGTAGTATGGATATATTACTGACCTTATCATGAAAATTCAATTGTATCCATTCTCATTACTGACCCGCTTGTGGCTTCTATTCGTAGAATGCCTCCTCGACGAGACCCAAATGCTGGGGGTTCGACAAGCGGTAATGATGATGAAATTAACAAGATTGCTCGAGCTATCGCTGTTCACATGAGGGATGTGATCCCGGGCATGGTCACTGATATTACCCAGAATCTTCGGGGAAGTACCGGTGATTCTGCACATAACTCAAATGCCACAAACGCTGGAACTGCTAACTTTACTTTCAAGCAGTTCAACGATGCTAAGCCTCCTAAGTACTCTGGTACCGAAGGAGCTACCGGCCTACTGCAATGGCTGGAAAGCATTGAAGACATTCTCGACTTCACTGGATGCCCTGAAAATCTAAAGGTCAAGATGGCCTCGAGTGCATTTCACAAGGGCGCACTCACCTGGTGGAATTCTGAGAAGAACACCAGAGGACGTGAAGTCGCTCTAGCCTTACCATGGAATGGATTCAAGAACTTACTGGTGGAAAAGTTTTGTCCACGTCACGAGCTAAAGAAACTGGAGGTGGAGATGTGGAATCTGGTGCAGGATAGTGGCGAAAATGCCAAGTATACAACTCGTTTTCATGAGTTGTGCATTTTGGTACCACATCTGGTTACTCCTCTATCCCGCAGGATAGAGAAATACATCGAAGGCTTGCCTCTAGTGGTTAGAGGAACTGTTATGGGGAACAACCCCACTACTTTGGAAGCTGCGATACAACTGGGTGCTACTCTTACTGAAGAGTATGTGAAATCTGGAGTGCTCACCCGAAAGGGATTCAAAAGGGCACAGATTGAGGAAGGCAAGAAGCCTGAACAGCACCATCATAAGAAGAAGAAACAGAAAACAATCAAGAACTTTGCAGCGTTGACTGCGGCTGCACCTACTCATGCTACTCCCCTCACTGCTATGCCACAACCTGCTAATGTCAGAAAGCAGTACACTGGCTCGTTTCCACTCTGCACCAAATGCCAGTACCATCATCTGCCCAATACTCCATGCAAGAAGTGTCTCAAGTGTGGGCGTATGGGACACTTTGCAGCGACTTGTCGATCTGCTCATCTTATTGCTGCAACAACTGCTGCCACAACTTCTACTGCTGCAGGTGGAAGAGCCTGCTATAATTGTGGGGCAGAAGGGCACTTCAAAAACCAGTGTCCAAAACTCAATACAATACTGCTGCTGCTCGTGCTTTTGTGATTGGAACTGCTGAAGCACGTGAAGAGCCGGCAGTCATCACGGGTACATTTCTTATCAATGATCACTATGTTCCTATCATATTTGATACTGGTGCTGATAAAAGTTTTATCTCTGCTCATACTGCTTCTTTGCTTAATATGCAACTATCCACACTTACTGCTCCTTATACTGTAGAAGTAGCGAATGGTAAGACCATAGTTGTAGATTCCATAATTCATGCTTGTGAGCTAAGACTAAATGACCATCTCTTTTCCATCGATCTTATTCCTATGACTCTCGGAAGCTTCGAAGTTGTAGTAGGAATGGATTGGTTATCTAAGAATAATGCTGAAATCGTATGCTCGGAGAAACTTATTCGAATTCCCTTACCGTCCGGCGAAACGATGATAGTCTACGGTGAGAAACCCTGCCGCGGATTGAAGATTGTATCGTGCATCAAGGCGAGGAAGTACTGAAGAAGAAATATTATGCATTCTTAGCTCACGTGGTGGAAAAGAAACCTGACAAGAAAGCAGTTGGAGACGTACCGGTTATCAAAGACTATCCAGACGTATTTCCAGAAGACTTGCCTGGACTACCACCAGTCCGACAAGTGGAGTTTAGAATTGATCTCGTCCCTGGAGCAAACCCAGTGGCGAAGTCACCGTATCGATTAGCACCATCTGAGATGCAAGAACTGTCTAGTCAGCTTCAAGAACTTTTAGACAAAGGTTTATAAGACCGAGTTTCTCTCCATGGGGAGCTCCGGTTCTCTTTGTCAAAAAGAAAGACGGTTCATTTCGCATGTGCATAGACTATCGTGAGCTGAACAAGTTGACAATCAAGAATAGATATCCTCTGCCCAGGATCGATGATCTGTTTGATCAATTACAGGGAGCAACTTGCTTCTCTAAGATTGACTTACGATCTGGGTATCATCAGTTAAGAGTAAATGATGAGGATATACCAAAGACGGCATTTAGGACTCGATATGGACACTATGAGTTTGTGGTTATGCCATTTGGGCTGACCAATGCACCCGCAGTGTTCATGGACTTGATGAATCGAGTCTGCAGGCCTTACTTGGATCAGTTTGTTATCGTCTTTATTGATGATATACTGATTTATTCCAAGTCAGAACGAGAACATGAGGATCATTTGAAGAAAGTCTTGGAACTACTAAGAAAGGAACAACTTTATGCTAAATTCTCAAAGTGTGAATTTTGGCTAAAGGAGGTTCACTTCTTAGGACATGTCATAAACAAAGATGGAATTCATGTAGATCCAGCAAGATTGAGGCGATTAAGAACTGGACTACTCCATCTACTCCAACAGAGATTCGTTCATTTCTGGGTTGGCAGGTTATTATAGAAGATTCATTGCAAACTTCTCTAAGATAGCCTTGCCACTCACTACATTGACTCAGAAAAGTCAAGCGTTTATATGGGGACAGAAACAGGAAGATGCATTTCAACTTCTTAAACAGAAGTTATGCAATTCCCCTATCCTTAGTCTTCCAGAAGGCAGTGATGATTTCATTGTCTACTGTGATGCTTCAAACCTTGGTCTCGGTTGTGTACTTATGCAACGGGACAAGGTCATTGCTTATGCTTCAAGACAACTTAAGGTTCACGAGAAGAATTACACTACTCATGACCTTGAGTTAGGGGCTGTGGTCTTTGCATTGAAGATTTGGAGACACTACCTGTATGGTACTAAATGTGTCATCTATACAGACCACAAGAGCCTACAACACATTCTCAATCAGAAAGAACTCAACATGAGACAACGACGTTGGGTTGAGCTTCTAACTGATTACGACTGTGAGATTCGTTACCATCCGGGTAAAGCCAATGTGGTGGCGGATGCTCTTAGTCGCAAGGAACCAGTCAAACCAGTTCGTGTTAGAGCCATGGAGATCAACACACAGCCAAACTTGAAAGACTTGATTCGTATTGCACAACAACAAGTAGTAACAGATAATCAACTCAAAACAGACTTGGATTGTGGGATTGAGAAGAAACTAGAACCTCGAACTGATGGGTTGTTATATCTCAACGGCCGCATTTGGATTCCAAAGTCTGAAGAATTGCGCACGCTCATCTGTGATGAGGCACATAAGTCGCGATACTCAGTTCATCCTGGAGCCGACAAGATGTATCAGGACTTGAGGACATCTTACTGGTGGCCGGGAATGAAGAAAGACATAGCACTGTACGTGGGAAAATGTCTTACTTGTTCAAAGGTCAAAGCAGAACATCAAAAGCCTTCGGGACTTCTGCAACAACCTGAAATTCCTCAATGGAAATGGGAGCAAATTTCCATGGATTTCATAACTAAGTTGCCGAGAACTCCGCGAGGTTTCGATTCGATTTGGGTGATCGTTGATCGACTCACCAAATCTGCTCATTTTCTCCCTATCCGAGAGGATTACAAGATGGAGAAGTTATCCACATTGTACATCAACGAAATCATTGCACGTCATGGTACACCAACATCAATCATATCTGATCGTGATAGTCGCTTCACTTCTCGCTTTTGGCAATCATTGCAAAAGGCTTTGGGAACGCGTGTTAATCTTAGCACGGCGTATCATCCCCAAACCGACGGCCAAAAGGAGAGGACTATCCAAACACTTGAGGACATGCTTCGTTCTTGTGTCATTGACTTCGGTGAAAGTTGGGACACTCATCTACCACTCATTGAGTTTTCATATAACAATAGCTATCATACGAGCATTCAATGTGCACCATTCGAAGCTCTATATGGTAGAAAGTGCCGATCACCGGTCTGTTGGACCGAGATTGGTGACTCACAGGTCGTAGGACCCGAACTCATTCAGGAAACATCAGACAAAATCACAATCATTCAGTCACGGCTTAAGGCCGCACGAGATCGGCAGAAGAGTTATGCTGATCGACGTCGGAAACCGATTGAGTTCCAAGTCGGTGACCGAGTCTTACTCAAAGTTTCTCCCTGGAAAGGCGTTGTCCGATTCGGGAAGAAAGGGAAACTTGCACCAAGGTACGTTGGACCTTTTGAGATCCTGGAACGGATTGGTCCCGTAGCCTACAAACTCAAACTTCCAGTGGAGCTAAGCAATGTTCATGATACTTTTCATGTATCAAATCTTAAGAAATGCTTAGCGGATCATGATGTTCAGATTCCACTGGAAGACATTCAGATTCAGAACAACATGCAATTCATTGAACGTCCAGTTGAGATCATGGATCATGGGGTCAAGAAACTTAAACGCAGCCGTATCCCGATCGTGAAAGTGCGATGGGAGGGCAAACGCGGTGCTGAGTTCACCTGGGAACGTGAAGACCAGATGAAGCTTAAGTACCCTCATCTTTTTACAGTATCTTCGGCTAGTTAATTTCGGGACGAAATTCCCTTAACTAGGGGAGACTGTAACATTTGTGCATATAGTCATGTAGTTGTAAACAGTGTTTAGAACAGTGTCTATTCATGGTTCAGTTCATCAATGTGATTCGTATGTTCATAATGTGTGCTTGTGTGTTACAGGATCTTAGTAATCAGAGAACAAGTATGTATTATCTATTTACAGTCGATTTCACTAAGCAAGAACAGTAACTTGTTATATCGAAACAGTGGTGGGCAGCGAGAGTGAGCCCTATACATATACTGCGTTCGGTGTAACAGGTTAGTGTTAGTGCGTAGTGTTGAGACGAATAGTATAACAATTAATTAATTCAACCAAGATCGTAATCTGTAAGCGAGACTGAGTATAGTTATGGGTGACGATCCATAATAATACGAATGTTGAACTTATAATTACGATTAAACATCTCTAAATATTTTAACACGATCGGAAAACGTACGCGATTGCGGGATACACGTAAATTGTGAATGTTTAACGATCCGACAACACACGAAGAGTAAAAATAATTAAATAATTATTTTATATTTTTACAATTTTGAAACTCATCATTTTAATGAGTTTAACACTTAATTTTAATTTAAAACCGCGTAAAATACGCGTTACGTTCCGGAAACGCGAACCGAGCGACCGAAACGGACCCGAACACTACCCGGACTATAAAAGCCCTAAAGAAGGCCACTTCCTTCATTTATTATCAGCCAAACCCTCTCTCTCTCTAGAAATTTCGCAAACCCTCTCTCTCTCTAAAAAACCGATCTTTAAACGTTCGTAACTCGCTTATTTCTCGACGGATTTCGACATTCTTGGTGTCCACGCGAAGCTCTCGACAAACTCTACACGAAAGTACAAGAATATCTCAGATCCATCCAGCCAAAAACGAGGTATGAGCCTTGGAAAGATTCGGGAATAGGGTTTTCATAAGTTGTTGTGAGTTTTGTTTAAAAACGATAATCGGCCGGATGTTTCATCACCATTCTTAGTTTCGCACACCTAGCAACCTCCCTCGAAGTTGTACAGGCTTAGATCGTGGTCTAGAATCAAGTAGCTTGATGATGAAGACGATCCAGGTTGCAGGTTCGGGAGGCTCGTTTCCAACAGCATGGAGCCGAACCCTCATGAACACAGCTAGCCTTTACGAACCCTGCATGGTTCGTGGGGTTATCAGCCGAACCTTATGGACCCTCACGAGCCTTCATGCCTTCGTCGAACCCTCCTAAGGCCACGAACCCTCCTGGATTGAACGAACCCTGCATGTGCCGAAGTTACTAGGGTTTCCTAGTCGAACCTTTGCTATCACGAACCTGTATCAACATGCAGCGAACCTTAGTACCCTCACGAACCTAGTGTTGCATGTGGCGAACCCTAGCTGGTCCCCGAGCATTGTACTAATCCACGAACCTGTTTGATTTCTTGTTAGACGAACCGTGGATGCACATCAGAGGGCCGAACCATGTGGAATATTTTGGCCGAACCCTCGAACCTACTATCACGACCGAACCCTTTGGTTGTAGTGGCGAACCCTAGGCTGGAACCCAAGAGGGTTCGCTGCCCAAATGGCAGCCCACCTTCCTATCGGCCCAACCCAAAGTATATCCGGCCCAATTGCAATGGTATTCAACCCCATAGGTTAAAACAAGTCCAATGGGATTAGGTTGATCCATTATGATCCTAATTGGTCCAATTTTATCCTTGATGATATACTTGGGCCAATAACTCACTCGTTTGGTTTACAAGACCCATTTCGGCCCAACACTACATCCTATTGATCAATATCACGTTCAATTGGGCCTTAGTAACCTAATTGGCCCATGGACTCGGTTTAAGGACCATCATGGTTTCATGGGCTTAAGGCCCAATGTGAGACTCTCGACTTATAATACTTGTGAATTGATCATGAATTGGTTAAGTTATAACTTAATAACAATCATGAAGATAAATTCACAATCACAAGACTTGAAAACATTGAACATCTTTTCACAACAAATGGTAATCAATGGCTATCAAAATTCTTAAACAAATATCATTTATGCATAAGAATTATGCATCAAAGAACATTTCATAAGTTTCTTGGACCCATGATCAATCAAAGGATTCAAAACATAACATTCAAGATTTCACAACAATCTTAAACATGAGGACGCAAGTCGATCAATGAATCAAAGTCCATACAATTATAAATCCTATATCTTATGTATGATTACAATGTTATAGGAGACAGTTAGAAGTCCTGTTTGCTATTTGCTATCTGTTTAAGTTCAGAGTCTACTGCAGACAGGTGAGAACTTTAGCCCCTCTTTTACTGTTTTATAACTGTTTTGGGGTGGAACACGTGATCAAAACCGCTATTTCAATCTTGTTTCATTGCACAGTTTATGTGCGTTCATAAACATTACAGGTTTATCCTATGAATCCAAGTGATTCTTCAACTGTTTAAGGAAATTGTCAACTGTTTTAAAGGAATTATTTACTATTAAATCCTTATTACTAAAAAGGATTTTAAAATGTTTTCTTGAAAGGTTTATTAACAGTTTTACTCAAATGTTCTTTTAAAGGATAACATTTTTAAATAAATGATTTCATCAACCCTTCTTTTGCTATAAACCTTGTTGTTATACAAGGTCATCACATCATGGTATTCAAAACAAGTGGTTCACAACATGGTACTCAAATGCATTGGTTCAAAACATGGTATCCAAATCAAGTGGTTCAAAACATGGTATTCAAACTCATTGGTTCAAAACATGGTATTCAAGTCAAGTTGTTCACATCATGGTATTCAAATCAAGAGATTCATTTCATGTTACATAAACAAAGGATTCAACTCGTGGAGTTAAATCCAGGTTTTCAATAAGACATTAACACATCCGGTTAAAGTAAGATTCAGAAAACATGGTGTCATTTGTTGTAAACAAACTTATAAACCCATCAAGTATCATATTCATTAGCGTTAGTACTGGGTGATCACAACAAGGGAAAGCGGACACATTGGTTCTTATCCAGGATGGAGTTAGCTTTTAAATTTGTTTTAAAAGCTAACTGCAGGTCTGGTGTCATGGTTTTCTTATCCAGGATGGAGTTGGCTTTTAAATTTGTTTTTAAAAGCCAACTGCAGGTCTGGTGTCATATGGTTATCAAAACTGCTGACGTATTATCTAACTCCAAACGTGGTTTGGGACTTGATATTATCGGCTGTCGTGCGAACAGTGATTGGACTGTTTACACTCATTTTCTTACTTGATGTTAGTTTGGGTTGCAGCTCATCCGTGTGAATCTTATGATGCTTTAACTTACCTATGTCTTATATCATATAACTCATGTTTACAAATGTTTAAACCTATTGTTCTCACCAACTACGTCTGTAGTTGACAGTTACTTTTCACGTGTTTCAGGAAATCAGGTTTAAGACAATCTCAGGGACAACTAAGGAGACCATTCTAAGATAGAACAAGATGAAGAAACATGCTAGGATGGAATAGAAACTCACTAAATCCTAAATGTTTAATTGTCTTGTTTGGAGTCTTAATTTGTAAACTATATTTTGGGTCTGTAGTTGTCTTACTTTTGGTAGATAGATTGTCTGTAACAAATCAACTGTCTAAACATTATGATATGTAGTAATCCATTGTGGTTGTTCTTATTCAATACTTGTGCATGATTCAACTGATCATACGTCACCGCGCCGTGAATTCCGCACGCGGCGCAGGGGTGTGACAGTCTCGGGTACAACTTCATCCTGAGATAATTGTGTAAACCCGTGCGGTTGTTGACTCGAACCATAATCAGCGAATGTATAAAACCCTTGTGGGCTTGAATCAAAATTGGGTCGATAATAGTTTGAATCGAAAAAAGGATTTATTGGAGAAGGGCTAAAGACCCAATTCGGAGGTGGCGTGTTAGGGTTTCGGTTAGGTGGAGTGTTTGGGTTATGGTAATTTGGGTTTTGGTTGGGATCCATGACAATTATTTTTTTGGTTAAGAAAGGTTGAAATGGGAAGAGTGGGTATTTTTTTGTGTTGAATGTTAAATGGGAAATATTTTTTTGGGTTTAATATGTGAATGGTGGGTTTAATATGTGAATGGTTTAAATAGGTAAAAAAAAATTTTTTTCTTTCCCTTCCCAACGGCTACCTTCCAACGTTCTCCCCTCACGCCCGTTGTTCCAGCCACGCCACCCGACCCACGCCCCTCTCACGCCCCTAAGGGGGCGGTGTGCCACGCCCCTCCACGCCCCATTCACGCCCATTCATGTGGCACACCCCACGGTCTAAACTTATGAACTCACCAATCTGGTCTTGACTTGTTTTAAATGCATGTTTTTCTCAGATGATGAACAGGTTTAGGTCACCAGGATTCAGGAGGCTTTAGCTAGTGGACTTATATAGAAAATCTAGATATATTTTGTGTGCATATCTTTTGGATGACATGTTGTGAATCATCTTTTGTAAATCTGGTGCAGATACAAGATAACAACCTTATGATTCTTTTGGGTAGATTTACTTAGTTAAATTATGAACATGACAATGTAATTTAACTTTGTAATTCTATATCAATGTTATTTAGCGTTTTTGATTATAATTCATCTGCATTGTAAACAATCTGCTCATTTCGATTTTGAATTAAATATAACCCAAAATATTTGCAACAATTCAATAATTATCATTCAATTGTTAATAAAAAAAGTCAACAGCATAATATTATGTCATGTGTTGTTAATTTTTTTATATGATGGTGATAAGTGTCACCATCTACTATATTTTTATCAATCTAATTTTTATATAAATATTACTCCTCCTTTTTTTAAACATCCGTATTGTTTTTTAAATATTATTTTTTATAAAAATTGCAACATTATATTTGCTTAATTTTTCATTAATTTAGTTATAATCTCGACTAGTATACAGTCTTTTATACCATGTAAATCTAGCGTTTTCAAGGTTCGTTACAATAATGTAAATTCGAGATGAAAAAAAATTCAAAAACCTAGTCAACTCTATAACAAAATTAAAGAGAACTTAATACGAGTATAATAGTGTATTATTTATAAAAAAATAATATAGTATAAAAAGTTATAAATGCTTAAAAATAGAGAGGGTAACTTTATATAAAAAATTAGATTGATTAAAATATATTAGATTGTGACACTTTTCACAACCATATTAAATTTAGCTTTTTAAAATGTTAACAATATCTCTTAAATGTCCTCCCATATTAAAAAATGGAATAAAGAGGATAGTTCATATGAAAAATGAGGGTTAGCAACCATTTAATGCCATATATATAGGGAAGCGTTCAAATAATAACTCACTTTTAAAGAGTTAACCCAAAATAACCCGTCAAGATGAAGCCAAATCTTGGATTTTTTTAAAACATCATTGTGATACATATACAATACTTTCTTCTTTTATGAGTTTGCGAAAATTCATCACCGTTTGAGACGTAACATTGTTGTAAGTTTTTCATTTACAGCACTGTAACTATTTTAGGCCTAAAACATACAACGATGTTACGTCTTAAATGATGATTAATTTTCGAAAACTCATAAAAGAAGAAAGTATTGTAAATGTTTTACAATGATGTTAAAAAAATCCAAGATTTGGCTTCATTTTGACAGGTTATTTCGGGTTAATACTTTAAGAATGGGTTCTTTTTTGTTCACAATCCTATATATATATATATGCATACATATATATATACACACATATATATTTAGGGATTGAATCCTGTGAAAACCCGATCTTAAAGAGAAAACACTTAAACCCTATATCAACCGTTAGATCAAACTTATTTACTTTCTTATTTATTAATATCAAAAGGGTATTTTAGTCTTTAACCACTCTCATATATATATATATATATATATATATATATATATTACTTTCTCTCTCTCCTTATTTTTAAAACCCATCTCTCTCTTTCATTTATCTACTTTCTCTCTCTCTATTCTTCAATCTTCAAGATGAAGATCTTAAACCATGAAGACGGTGGTTGCCGTGGGTTAGACGATGGTGGTGATGAACGGTGCTCTCAACTGAAAAATGGAAGGCAGGTGGGTGGTGGTGACTAGCGTGTGGTGGTGGTGACCGGCGACATGGGTTTAGACGGTGGTGGTCATGGGTTTAGGCGGTGGCGATGGGCTTAGGAGGTGGTGGTCGTGGGTTTAGGCAGTGGTGATGGTGGTTGTGGTCGTTCTCTCTCTGCTCTCTCTCTAAAACCGATAACGATGGTGGTTGATGATGGTGGTGGTTCGATGGTGGTTGTGGCGGTTTCAAGAGGTGGTGGTCATAGTGGTGGTTCAAACACATGCTTGACCAGGTGTACTAAGTGCTTAAAAACTTGTACCTTTTTATTTGTACACATGTGTAGTTTTCTGATTTTATAGGTATTGCTTGACTATGTGTACTTTATGCAGTAAATAAAACCATTTTTATTACTACACATGTATAGTTTTTCAGTTGACCAGGTGTACTAAGTGCTTAAAAACTTGTGCATTTTTATTTGTACACGTGTGTAGTTTTCAGATTTTATATGTATTTGCTTGACCAGGTGTACTTTATGCAGTAAAACTTACATTTTTATTATTACATATGTGTAGTTTTCAGATCTTATAGTTGGTGATTGACCAGGTGTACATTGTGTAGTAAAAACTTGTATATTTTTACTTCTACACATGTGTGGTTTTTGTTGTATGGGTACATTTGATGTTCTTGTATACACATGTGTAATGTTTGTTTCGTATGTAAAAATACACATGTGTAATGTTTTATTGTTATTGAAAATATGTAATATTTGTGTTTGTGTATTGAAATTGTGTTTAATACACATTGTGTAATTTTTTTGATACGCATGTGTAATTTTTGATGTTGTGGTAAATTTGATGTTCTTGTATAAAATTACACATTTGTAATGTTTTGTTTCATATGTAAAAATACACGTGTAGTATTTTATTATGGATGAGAATATATGTAATATTGTGTTTGTGTAGTGAAATTTGTTTTTGATACACATATGCATATTTTTTGTTTTTTTTAAAATATAATATTTTTTTATTTTGAGTAATCAAATATGTAGAAAAAAAGATAGAGAGTGACTAACGAAGAGAGAAAGAGATAGAAGAGAGAGAGAGGAGACGAGACAAAATAAAGGAGAGATGAGAGAGAGTCTGACAAAGTGACTGAAAGGGACAGAGGAGAGAGAAGAGATGAGAGAGAGTCTGAGAGGAAAAATGAGAGATCATGGAAAAAAGTCTCTTATATACCTTAAAGGGTAAAAGATGTATTTTCTTATTAAAAATCCCAACAAAATAATCAACGTTAATTGTGGACCACATATTTTTTCTTTTTAATTAATTAAAAACTAAAATATGTTTGATCTAATGGTTATACACATATATACATACATGTGTGTGTGTCTATATACACATATATGTGTGTGTTTAATACACACACACATCTGTGTGAAATACACACATATGTGTGTGTATATATATACATATATAGATATAAGGGAATGTTATTTTGAAAACCTACTTTAGTTGATAAACTTTGAAATAAACCATCAAAATTTTATTATTTTTTTTTCATTTTTTTTACAGTTTGGTTACATCCTATGGTCATTTTTATAAAAAAAATACAAAAAGTGCCAAGTAGATTTTTTTTTAAAAAAATTAATAAAAAACAGATGTAACACATAGTAACATCGTTGTACAGGTCAGGAAGAAAGAGTTACGTCAGTGTTACATTTTTATTTTATTACTTTTTTTAAAATCATTTGGTCGGCGCTATTTTTTTTATATATTTTTATAAAAATGACCCTAATAATGTTACAAAACTATAAAAAGAATTGAAAAAAATCTTTTTTTACATAGGGTTTTTTAAGGTTTTTTCATCTCAAGGGGGTTATCCCCTATAGATTTATACATATAAAATAACATAGTCTTGTACACATAAAAAATGTCAACTTTACACTAGTACAATTTCGCGTACGTTTGTGAATTAGCTCATACACATAAAAGAACATAGTATTGTACATGTATAATAGATTTTATGAAAAAAAACTCAAAGATTTGGGTTGATCTTATGAAAGTTATTTGGATATATATATACTAGTCTAGTACCCCGCGCGTTGCAGCGGAAAACACAACACAACACTTAAGTTGGATGTTTTAAAAGTTTGCATGGTTCCTTCTTGAGTCATAACCGTAACAAAAGCAATCTTTTTAACTTGGTAGTTGAATAAAACTGACTTTAACTACTAACACAAAAGGCCAAATGCACCAAAAATGTCAAGAAGTGATTCATATGTTTTGAAGGGTTTTCTTTTATAATCTCTATCTCATTTAGATTCTTAAAAGCTACCAATATAAGACAAAGTGAAAACACAAACAAACATTTATATTAGAATTAAAAAGTTGTACCATATGCTATAAGAGTTGTAAAACTCTTATAAAAGTAGTATAGATATACATATATACTAGCAGCAAAACCCGCGCGATGCGGCGACAACAACTGTTTTTCAAATCGCTATTGCAACCCTTTTTTTACAAAAGTTATTTAGAAACATCAAATTATCGGAACATAGTTTTAAACATATTTTGGCATGGTATACTTTCCTTAAAAAATTTAAGCCTGCTTAAATTCATTTTTATATAATACCTGAATTCCAAGGAGTTTTTAGGTTTACAAAATATACAGTAGTAGTTTCATTTGGGTTACTACAGGATATTATGCAGTGCTTTTAACGTTACAAAAGACAATCATTGTTGTTGGGCTTGGTGTTTCCGAAGGTCTCCTAGATGGGAGGTTTGCGATGTGGTTTGTAGACTTTCCAAAGGAACCTTTGTCTGTTGACAGCACCAAGATGAATCAACAAAAGATGTATTTCCTCGCTTTCGAAGCATCTTAGTTTGATATTCGTTTTGCAAAGGGGAGTGTTCCAGTTATCCGTTGTACCTGCTGGTGCTTTACTGGGCCTTGGACCATTTACTAGGTGGGAAGGTTTAGGGTGGCTTTCTCCTGCTATTAGAAAAGTACTGATAAGAGGAAAAATAAAAAATAAGTACCATGATTTCAATAATTTAATTGCATGCCTTTCATCTTAGATGGTTATTTTTGAGGGCCTATTTCCTAATCTTATAATTATTCATGAGACGTTCTCCGTTCATCCTATGTATTTTGTTGGGTATGGATGATTTTAGTAATTATATCAGAAATTAAGCATGTGTTTGAAATAGTAGATAGTTGACCTTTTAGTAGCTTTAATATTTCCATTCTGGCTTCAAGTTCCTAGTAAGAGGGAAAGATGTAGTACTAAGTTTGCAGGACTTTTTCAATAAATAATCACAACTTAAATATAATAAATTAAATATCCATGCCCCATTTTGATAAATCCATACTCTTCTCGGATTTTCAAACCTTGATTTCTGGTCTCATGAAGTCAAGATAGGCATTGGCCAGTGCAATTTCCTACACAACTCATAAAGTGAAGATCTTGCTCCACCTTCTTAACGTTATTTCCACCGGCAGTGGCAATCAAACCACCAGTTGGCAAGTAAATAACATCCTCCACCGGTGCCCCATGATTGATGCGATTGTGCCACTGGATTCCCGTCGAAGGTTGTCGCCGGAGAGAATGAGAGAGAGCCAAACCAAGGGTTTTCTGCATTTTGAATTTTCAACTCTTTTGAATCCCTTCATTTTCTGAGTGAATGATAAACAAAACCTTTAGTTAACTAAATATCCCATTACCATACTTAAATTACACAACTTTGAAGAATGCATTAGTGTTTCCCAAAAATTAATGGAAACAATTGAAATTATAGTGTTACACCATTTCTACAATAAAAAAATCATGTTAATACTTTAAATATAGGTTAAAAATTAGGTGAAAGCAACAGAGGAACTCAATTGAAGAATCTTCTCATGCTTTTCGGATGAACAAATGAAATAATTTTGTTCATTGACACAAACCAAAATCAAAATGACACAATAGCTAAACCCACTAATGATCACCAATGCCAAAGAATGATTGAAGTCCGCCTTCAATCGTGAACCCAAACAGAAAAATACCTGAAATCCAAAGGCAGCTCATAAACTCTAAAAATTCTGCCCCAAACTTTAAAATCAATTCTAAAAATTCAGTTCAAAACCCTAAACAACTTTTATTTTATTATCTAAACAATTCTTACCATTTCCAAAGTTGAATTGCCACATGTGTTGCTTAAAACGTGCTCCTTATCTACCTACACCTTAGCAGAACCTGTGAAAAATGTTTACACAAATAGAAATTATGGTTTGGTATTGAACATGCTATAAAATCAAAGCTAATTCTTTGTCCATTAAAATCATTTTCTCATGTTTACTGCATCAATTATATATTATAAACATAATAAAAACAATATAAATTCAACATATGCATCTGGTGTTCCAAGAACCACAATTTTGGATTCTTGAATCCCAATTTTAGCGAGATATCATTATGAAAAATACCCCATTTGATATCCAATACGATCATTCAATTTTCTCATACAAAACGAATTTTCCCCGTTTTGCCTTGAGTCGCGCCTCAAGAATCCGCCCCAAACCGTTTTTTTAAACCATGATAACAACTTGTAAATCATTCCTGGCTCATGGATCTATTTTTTTTTTTAATTAAAGAAAAACAAGAAAAGAAGCTCATGTGGATTCTATTAATCAAAAACCACATTAATGTTGCCCAAAAAATTTAACCATAAAGAAATTTCTTCTTTTTACCTTGAACCTGCAATGCAGCAGGTACATGAAGTGAGGCGGTTAGAGCTGCAAAGAACTGAGACAGTGGATAGTGATGAGGTGTGTTGTTGCGGTGGTTAGAGCTACAAAAAAGTCAGGCGGTGGATAGTGCACACATGTATAATCTGCATTTACCAATTAATTAACATTTGCAATTGATCTAAACTAACATCCACTTTTTCAAAAATAAACAAATAATGAAATCAAACAATTTGAATAATCAAAGAACACCAAAATAATTACATAAAACCAAAGAAAACGTACCTGATGAGGTTCAATTGGATGAATCAAACCAAGATACCACTTTTTCAAAAATTATAAAACCACTACATATGCGAAAGATCTTAACCTGAAAAAGGGAGTCAAAATATAATAATTTTGAAGTTGAATAGTAAATTTCACCGGTAGATATTCAAGTAAATAACATGGAAAAAATCAATTTGACAAATTTATGAACAATATCCACAGATCTACAACAATACAACTACTACGAGGGAATTTAGCTTCCGCGAGTCATCACAAAACCGATTATCGAAAATTCATTGTTCTAGCTACTAAAAACTTGAGCTATAACTGCGATGATCCAACAAATCAACATCAAACATGTATGCTAATAGCTTTCTTGTTGCCTTCAAGCTGACTTCCTACCAAGATTTTAAATAGATAATCAATTGATTACAAGATTTTTAATTCATAAATCAAAATGTTGAACGTTTTACCGATCAAAAGAAAAAAGAGGCAAATACGTACCTTTGGCAGCAGCGTTGGCATTCTCCAAGTTCTTCTCACGGTCCATCTTCGAGTTCTGACCATTACTTCCACCCATTGTTTCTTGATCTCCGCCTCTTTCTCACTCCCACCGAGAGAACGAACGAAGAGAACACATGTGTCTGTGGGATTAGGGTTTTTGTTTGTCCCAATATACGTTTTTGAAACAGAGGTGCGTGTTTGGAGCGGGATTCAAAAGCTTGACTTTATGGGTGGTACCATAACACCACTCCTATCCATGACTTGAATACAGGGCCAGCCTAATGGGTTAAGCAGTTCAATCCAGGGCTTAGAGCCACACAAATCATAGGACCTCCTTTTTTAGGTCTTGGGCTGTTATATACCTGACTGGACTTTTTTTTGTTGAAGATGGGCTTTGGTTTTAAAAATGGGCCACGTTTAACGCAGAGGCATGCGGCCCTCTCAATCCCTCATAATTGAAAAAATGGGGTTTATCATTTATTTCATCCGGCCCCTCAATCCCCGACGGGTGCCAATTAGGGAAATGGGAACATGGATTCCGGATTAGGAAACTGTAAGAAACGAGGCGTCACCTTCAAATGAATCAAATCTAGTGGTCGATCTTCGATTCCAGAGGAGAATGAGGCGTCATCTTCGAATAATCGAATTTCAATGACGTTGAAAGTCAGCCGGCAGTCCGATGAGAGGGAGAATGAGGCGTTGAGTCCTCAACGGTCGACAGTCGGTAATGGTAGGTGTTTATGTTTACAACAATCAAATCAAACATCTTTTAAGTTGATTCCTCATCCTCGAACATCGATTGTTAACTGTTGAATTTGTTTGCTTGTTTTAATTGACTGTGACCAGTGACTGACTGACCGATTGTTGAAGTGGTGAACTCTGCTAGTCATTTGGCTGGTATCCTCGATAAAGTCTTTAGTTTGAGCTTATATGGACCTCTAGTAATATCCAATTTCTGTTAATAAGTTATCAATATTTTAATTTCTGCTATTAGGCTTATAATTTTGATTTTTGATTTGAATTTGGGATTGATTTTTTAAGGATTACAGTCGTTATTCAAGGTTTATTATTACTTGATTTAGAATTAGGACTTAATAGAAGCTTATAATTTTGATTTTTGATTTGAATTTGGGATTGATTGTTAAAGTTTTGATTTGTTTTGATTTACTGGTTTGATATAGTTAATAGGTTTTCAATGTCAAATAGATGTAGGAAACACGAATTAGGTCATTCTAAAAGGTCAAAACAAGCAAAAATAGAAGCTTTAATTGAACACAAAGAGGCTCATTGCTTAAATTTATAACGATTACACAAGAACATATTAATTTAGATAAGAATACAAGTTTTGGTTAAACATGACTTTATAATTGTCGGTCTCATGCCCGAAGAACAAAAGAGGAGGGTTTTTGAAAGTTAAAATTTTATTTTTGCTATTTAAATAGAAGTTGCAGCCTTGCAGGAGATGGACTATGGTTGTTGACTGCTCCTAAACTGGCTTATTGGTAGTTGTTAAACTGACTGATTGACAGCAGGTAAGTTTTTTTTTGGGTCAAAAGGGCCTCGTATATATATTTTTTGCTTTGGGCCTCAAGAAACCTTGAGCCGACCCTGCTTGAATGTTTGGTTGTTAGGCAAAAACTAAAAAGAAAAAGAAAAATTGCTTAAAAACTCACAACCAAGTTGCTCCACCAACCATTGGTTGGTCATTATAATATTATTAAACAAGCTTTTTTATGTCACATGTATTTCTGTGATTGGTTGATTTTATTAGGTTGGGTTGGTGGTGAATGAGAGTGAAAAAATTAAGTTTGGTTGGTTGTATGTATGAAAGAGAGAGAGAAATTAATATTTTATGGAATAGTTTTGGTTGGTTGGTTATGAATGGGAGTGGTCTAAGCTTACAATATTATACAACTCTTAAAATTAAACTTTTTCACATTCTCTCTCATATATGAATTATATATAGTACATATATATATATATACTAGTAGTAAACCCGTGCGATGCGGCGGTGTCAACGAATATTTACAACTTTGAACACGACAAATACGAATGAACAATCCTTGTGTAGCTAAATGCAGATAAACAATACTTGTGTGAATAAACAATTTATAGATAAACAATTAATACGTGGATGAAAAAAATCCAAGTGCAGAGTAACAAATCTACCTGTGAATGAGTAAATTCATGTGCAGATGAGCAATAAAAAACCAATAAATCCATGTGTGAATAAGCAATCCATATTCATACGTGAAATGAACAATAAAAAAACAATGATTTTGTTCCTTGAACTTGAATTTGATATAAATTTATATAACTTTAAGACATGACAAGTTTTAATTACAAAATAAATCAACATAATATACATGATTAGAAAGTTTTATATGTAAAGAACACCACTAAAGTGGCAGTGACTTGATCTAGATTTAATTACAACTTATTAGAAAACGAAAATATATAAGAACTTAAAACATATTTTTGTAAGCGGATTGGGTTTGTAACCTGCACTCGCATCTTCAATGAGATTAAGTTTTGAAAGTGGTATTATAGCATCCACTCCAATATCCTTTAACAATGTGTTTGGACTATCTAAATATTCATATTCTGGTTGTGATTTGGAACCACATAGTGGAAAGAAAATGCCCAATTGTTGAAGATAGATCAACGATTATGATAACAATGATTCCAAAAAGAAAAATTGAATTGCAAAACTGCCACCTAAAGTCAAGGAGTTACTCTACGTGACAACTCCTTAGGCAATTTGCTGCTAGAATTGGCCAAAATGTACTAAATTCCTCACGAACATAAACAAATGTAACATCTAAGAATAAGATAGATAAAATTTTTAAATAATTTTGAAATTAATAATTCATTGACATGCGATCTTACTGCCTTGATCTATATCCATGATGATTAAAATTGATAAACATCCAAGGATTCAATAATAGGTTTGTCTTCTACCAACATTTCCACATAAACAATCACTGAAATTGCCAAGGATTGAACAATATGTTTGCCTTCTTTAATTTATGTGCCAAGTTCCTTCAACATCAGAACCACCTAACATAGAGTTATATGTTAGACGACTTGGAAAACACAAACATTCTGTTTACGTTTATTTCTAGCTAGTCAAGTGGTAAAATAAAATTATCTCAAATGGAAGCATGCTGAAGTTCACCCAAATTCTTGTTAACCTAAGTTACTTACCAACCCGTTAACTGTCCCTAACCTTCATTTAAAATTTAAACGAAAAGGGAAAGGATTAAAAATTATTAATTCAATGTAACAACCTGCTGGAATAACCTATTTAAGACTTTTAATTTAAACAGGTCCAACTGTCAAGTGAGAATGTAGCTATCTTTGAGATTTCTTTAGCTACAAGAGCAGTTGTGATACTCACAAGTGTGAATAAGCCATCTTTGAATCTTGAATGAATATAATTATAGCAACTCCAACTATAGCAAGCTCCACTCCTCTTGTATGATTTAAAACCAATTTATAAGATCCACTTGTCTTATATGATTTAAAACCAATTTAAAATTTGAAGCTGCAATGTTTTACAAAATCACCATTAGGCAGCCAATGTAATCAATCAGGATCAAAGAATATACCTGATGCAAAGTCATAAAATCTTAACAATTTTAGCTATAAATTCGTCTATTAATATGTTATAAGGTTATTGATTTCCCACAACAACAACGCAAAATCTTGCTTTTTTCCAAATCTATTTACGAACCAAGAATAAGAACAACACAGTATGTACATCAAAGCAATAGATATGATCAAACTTACTTGAGTCTACGGATTAAGAGTCATGCGTTTTTCTTTTTAGAATAAATTGAGCCAGCTTCAATTGCGAAAAGATCCTTATAAGGGCCAATGTCTCTTCTATTTTATTTCAAAAAGACACCCGATTATCTTAACATAAGTAAACTTAGTTGTGATAAACATTATTCAAATGAGTTTTGAGAGTGAATTCAAATGGAAAACAAATATTTGACCCGTTGAGAAACAAACATTAACTTCTTGTGGAAAAATTTTAAAGTAAACAAAAATTTTACCTTTGTTATCTGATATGATAAATTTGAGTCATTCATTTCTTGTGCATCTTAATTTACATTTGAGACCTTCTCAAATACTCCCTTGGATTACAAATTGGAAAATATTTAGTATTAATGTCTAATATGATCTTGCTTGTAAAAGTCTTGGCTTCTGCAATTAAACCAAATTTTGTTATTTCAATTTTTGTGGTTTTTTCCATCTTTAACTTTTGGACAATGAAAAAATAGAACAATTCAAGAGATGCATGACGTAAGCAAAGAAATTTTATAAATTCAGGAACTATCTAACTCAATTTATATCAAAAACTTAACAAATAGGTTGGGATTACAAAAGAACCTCAACTAATTGCGATTATCAAAAATAGAATTAACATATTCATGATCAAATCTGGTAAATCAAGTATTTTAACATACTTATACCTTCCATCATACTACTTTAGAATGTTAGTGTTTTGTGCTTAGATAAATCAACTTTATAAACCGGTTAAGAAAGAAAATTGGGTTGCAAGACATACCCCATCAAGTGTTGCTCATCCATCCTCACAAAACCATGTAAAACGAGCCCAAAATCAAATGCAAAAAAACATCGTACAAAATGAAAATCTAAATAAATGAAGTCACAAATTGAAGCTTAACAAAAGAAAACCGCTTAAGATTGAAAAAATGAACCTACAAAAAACTAAACGACTCAAAGCCACCTGTCATTCGATGGTTAGTTTTGACAGTGAGTACATAAAACATAAATACCTGCATATGTACATACATATACCATACCCCTGAAGATTTTTGGCTATATATACATACATACACACATATATAACCTACATACATACAAACATGTCTCCATACATACATATTAGTATAGATTTCATCCAAACCAATTCAATTTAGATTAACCTGAACCTAACCAATTTCAACCCAAGCTTAAACCAAAACCAAAATTTATTTCAACCTAATCCTTACCCACTAAAAAACCAAACCCATAAATCCATAACTAATTTCAATAAACCAATTTTGACATTATTTTTAAGTGTTAAAAGTTAACCCAACATCAGGATTGGTTGTACCACAAGCTTTGGAGGTTGTATTTTTCTTAAATTTAAATCTTTTGTTTTTTCTCACACCAATACTCATGTATAGATATATATAATTTGAAAACTCTCCTTAGTGCGAAAACTATGAAAACCATGTAAAAATAATGTAAAAGAAACGTTTTTTTTCTGAATTTTTTTACAGGTTTGTTACATTATTTGTCACATTTTTATAAAAAATTAAAAAAAACGCCTAGTAGTTATTTTTAAAAAAATATTTTGTAAAAAAATGTAAAACATACGTAACATCTGGGCGCGATGTTACATATGTTTTACGTGGGTTTATAAAATATATATATATATATATATATTTAAAATATTTTTTCGACGCTTTTTTCATTTTTTTATAAAAATATGTCAAATAATGTTATAAACCTGTAAAAAAAATTGAAAAAAATGTTTTTTTATATGATATTTACATGGTTTTTATGGTTTTTACACTAAGGAGTCCCTATATATATATAGATATATATAGAGAGAGAGAGGAGAGTTCACAAGAAAACTCATAATTTTAGAGAAAAATAAGAGAACTCATACTTACCAACATATTTTAAAAAAAAAATTCATAATTTTCATTTACAAGGCTAACAACGTTATAACGATTTTGTTTTTTTTTTGATAAACATATGTAGATCACGAAATTATATATATGTAAAACAAAAAATTTTGTATGTAACTCATAAAGTTATATATATGTAATAACATGAAGTACATACTTTTTTTTATTTTTTTTCTTTTTTATGCATTTCTTACCTTAGCATAATAAGAAATAAAAAATGAAAAATGAAAAAAAATTAATTGGTAAAGATTGTGGTTAATTTACTTAATTTTCTCCAAAATAATAGTTTTCTTAGGAACCCTTACCTATATATTGACAAAAGATAAACCGAAAACCCACTTGGTTTGAGAAAATCAATGTAAAATTGGATTTGTTTTCTTTTTTGTATTTATGTATATAATATATATTATTATAATAAAATAAAATAAAAGTTATTGTAACACCCCATCCGATGGCGGAATCGTTATGGTGTTACGGAGTGTCTATAGACATGCTCAAATTGGTGAACCAGTTGAAAACCGGTTATTTAATACCTGAACCGGTTAACCGGTCGATAGGGATTTTCCGGTTTTTTCCAATAATTAGTTAGGTTAAAAACCGGTTTGTAGGATCGGGTTATGCCTTTAACACAACACTAACAGTATTTATCTTCTACAAGATTGATAGATGTAGAATCTCTATGAACCTTCTTATCTTCCTAGTGAACAATAATTAGTTAACAACGGAAGAAATTCTTGACATGCCAAGTTATATTAATTACAATGAATACAAATAACTTCTTTGACTTTTATATTAATTACCTAAACAACAAAAGGCATTAATGTAGAATGCCTTCTGCTGTTCTGATGAAAGTTCTTTGATGAGAATGTCTTCTAGTTTGGTCCTGATGGTTGAAAGCATCTCTGAACATTTCTTGATCGAGACAGATTTCAGCAGAAGAATATTTTCGAAAGTTCTTTGTATCGGAAGCTTTGAGCATCATTCTGAAAGATATATATTTGACATATGAGCTATCCCCTCGGAAGTATTCAATCTTCCGAAGATCTAACATATCTTCCGGAAGACTGATGACTTCCGAAGGATAGCTTTATTCTTCCGATTGTTCATCTTGGACTTTTGGGGATGAGGCCAAGAGCTTGGAGAAGTTTGGAAAGCATCAGACTTTAGATCTTACAGTCTCCCCCTAGGCTAATGCTTCCAAAACTTCATTTTATCTTTTCAAGTATTTCATTTAAACTCCTTATAGTTTTAGCTCTGACCTTGGCCCATCTTGTGGAAATTTTGCCACTTGGGTGATTGTCAGGGTAGAGGAGGGAGAGATTTTCAAGATCAAATACCACTAAGGCATCAAAGCTTTGGAGGTCTTTGAGAGTGAATTTCATTATGTTGTTATTTGTAACACCCCAACCAACGGCGGAATCATCGAGATTCCACGAGGAATGTGCAGATTGTTCATAAGCTCGTGGGCAACTAAAATGTATCATCACATATCATTTAATCATATAAAGTAATTACACAAAAAATCATGTTTATCATGAAATAGTTACACCAAATTACAAAAAAAGATATATCTAAGTTAACTAAATCCCTAGTCTTCGTTAGATCTAGTTAAATTATCTAAGTCCAAGATCCTATGTGATGATGTCCAAAAGAGTAGAGTTATCCACCTTACTTCTCCTCATTCATTGAAACATGTAAAAATCAAGTGTCAACTACAAACGTAGTTGGTGAGTAACCATAAGTTTAACACACACAAAAATAGTTATAAGAGTGTAAATAAACACATGTGAACATGTAAAGATGATCATATCCTGTACATTCACTAGCAAGCAGATCAACACATATTCCAAATAAGTTCAACCAATCTTCCAAATAAGTTCAATCAGATAAATACAATGATGAGAATAATGAGGTTAACTTATGAGAATAATGAGTTTAACTTATAGTTACTGCGGAGGACCGAAGTCAACTCAATCAATAGTATAGGATCACTGCAGAGGACTGTAGTCAACTCAATTAACAGTTTGATGAATCACCGCAGAAGACCTAAGTCAACTCAATCAATAGTGGTTCAATGTCCATAAGAGTTTACCCTAATCACTACAAAGGACCAAAGTCAACTCAATTAACATTGGTTTGGATTAATGCAAGTATAGTGGCAAATACATCGATGTCATCCAAGTTTCACAAGTGTTATGAAAAATTATAAGATTTTAGAGTGTACATGTTTCATCCTCAAGTTTAAAAACATAAATAGTAAAAGGCGTTATGAGAACATACGGATGGATTTTATCGTTTGTGTATTGTAGAATGCGTGCTCCCTGATGTGAAATCAAAATTTTTTCAACAACCTGTATTTAATGTATTTTGTACTCATGAATACATGTGTTTTATCAAGATGTAATGTTTAGTTTGTTTAGTTTACAATTGAGAAATCGTCTTATTATTCGTGTGAGTTTAGCCAAGTTGTAATGAACTATTCGTGTCTTAATTATGTTGTAACCATAATGCTTAAAGTTTGAAAACCTTGTTAGGCTTAAGTAAATAACGATGGTGACATTAAATCAAAAGCTATGTTATATTAACTTATATACATTGTGAAAGGTTGTAACATATTATATACATGCATGCATGAATGGATGCATGTATATTCTCGTTGTACTCGAAAATCTTTAAGTTGCTTATCATTGTTCTCCTTACAATTTAAATTATGTATATCTGCATCCATCGATATTAATATGTTCGACACCCCCACAAGACCACCGATATTAATAGGTTTGTGGGGCCCCATTTCCCTGGCGCCTCTCAGAGTTGGTTTTTATCATAACACATAGCTCTTAAACCAAAAACTTTCATAAATATGCAGCGGAATTTAAAACACTGTCAAATACAAAATATATTGAAATAGATTGTATCAAAACATTTAGGATTGCCAACACCATCGGATTCTCTATCTCGTTGCCTGAGCTCCATGCTTTCTCTTGCCTTAACTGTAACCTGACATACATGCTAAAATCTCAGCTTACGCTAGTGAGTTCTAGTTTTAATGAAACATCGTAAACGTTTTGGCAAGTTAAAAACATACTTAACATAAAGCATCATTACGTTCACATAATCCATAACCTCGTCACATAACAACATAAACGTCATCATCATACATCCATTGTCATCAACATGAACAGTGGGCTTATGCCGGCACAAGGCTCCATACCCTGTTATAGTCTTGGTTGACTCTCATACCCAGTTACAGTCTTGGTTGACTATCATACCCAGTTATAGTCTTGGTTGACTATCATACCCAGTTATAGTCTTGGTTGACTATCATACATACCCAGCACAAGTACTGGTACCTATCTCATACATATCCTATAACACGTATAGGAACATCATTCTTTCACGTTATGCTAGTAATCACTTCATCATGTCATCATATTATCCTAGCATCATATTCATAACCTGCTAGTCTCATTACCATAATATCATACGTTCATCCTAGCAACCTAGGACATCATTATAGCATCTACTAAATATTTCCATGGTTATGATCATAATGCATGTTATCATACAAACATTAACATGTTATGTCATCGTGACTCATTTATCAGGCATTCATCATACTCAGCATATTCTCATGCACATTTCATCATGCATAACACATACTCATGCATAAATCATCATGGCATATCATCGTTCGTTCACCATAACATAAACACATAGCATCATAAACATACTATAGCATGTATGCCAGCCCAAAACATAAGTACACATAGAGTGTGAAATAGGGCATCTAGAACTCACCTGATAGTAGATTCTTGTTTCCTTAGCCGAACTCCTTAGTTAGGGCTTAAGAACCTGCATCAGCACATTGTCACATTACTTTAAATCCTTAGACTTAAAATTTATTCTAAGTCCTCATAGCCTACTAGTTTCCCTCTTGAAATTCAATTTCTCGAATCTGTATAGGTATTCGAAACGGATGGTTCACGAAGTACTCTATTCTCGAACTTTATGAAGTTCTCGAAATACCCATGGTACTCGAAAACCTATGAATACAAGAAAAGTTGTACCGAAAGCCCATGAGTACATGAATTATTGTACTTGAATCCTTAGTTCTCGAAATGACATATACTCGAAGGGATTTGAGTATCCATTTCGAGTATAATTCCGGGTACTCATATTTCATCTCAAAACATCTCAGAAATCTATCTAAGACACTGGGGAAGCTAGTTCTGGGTTCCTGATGTTGTTATCAACACGTTGAAACCGAAAAGTCCCGAACTTTATGCATAAAGGTGTGAGCTTTATGCATAAGTTACCTTTCGTATAAAAATCCTAACTTTTTTAGTTTAGAATGCTTACTTGATGCTAGATGATCACTCCTGTAGATTCCCGTGTGTTTCCCCCTTCGTTTGGTCGATCAAAAGCTCGTTTCTTGAAGTTGTCGAAATCCCCTTCGCGTACTTGAGAGAAAATGTGCTTCCAGCCAAAGGTTAGCACGTTTCCTAAAGCACTCATATATATAGGCAAGGTACATGATTTCTGCACTTGAAATTGGGAGAAATTTCGATTACTAATTTCGGACACTAGTGTACTCGAATTCGAATTCAAGTATACGATTTCGAGTCCTTAACTTGGTTATTTTCTTCGTTTAAATTTTCCTACAAATTCATTATCTATTATGCATTCGTAATTTCAAATAACTTGTTTTAGAAAATTTGGGGTGTTACAAATCTCCCCTCCTTACAATAGGTTTCATCCTGAAACCTGCCTTGTTTACATCAAACAAATGAGGATACAACCTCCTCATTTCTTCTTCCATTTACCACGTAGTGTCTGAACCCCTCCGATGCTTCCATTGAACCTTGACTTGACGAACCGTTTTAGTCCGTAGATGCTTTTCCTTCGTATCCACGATCGCGACTGGTTCTTCAATATAGTTCAATCTGTCATCTACCTCGATGTCATCCAAAGGAACATGTGCTTGCTCGTCTGCCAAACACTTCCTAAGATGTGACACGTGGAAGGTAGGATGAATCCCATTCAGCTCATCCGGTAGGTCTAGTCAATACGCGACCTTCCCTACCCTTGCCTCTATCCGAAACGGTCCAATGTACCTCGGACTCAGCTTTCCTCTCTTTCGGAATCGAATGATCCCCTTCCATGGTGACACCTTTATAAACACTTGATCACCAACATTAAACTCAATCGATCTTCGGCGCTTGCCAGCGTAAGACTTTTGGCGATCTTGTGCCGCCTTCATTCGTGCTTTAATCACCCGTAACTTTTCTGCCATGTCTATCACGGCAGCCTTGTTCCCGTCTCTTTCTATCCAACTTCACCCCAACATACCGGGGTCCTACATCATCTTTCGTACAACGCCTCATATGGGGGCATTCCGATACTTGAGTGGTAGCTGTTATTATACGAAAACTCCACCAGTGGCAAGTGGTCATCCCAGCTTCCTCCAAAATCGATAATACATGCCCTAAGCATATCCTCAAACGTTTGAATAGTCCTTTCAGACTGTCCATCCGTCTGGGGGTGATAAGCGATACTGATATTTAGTCTCGTTCCCATAGCATCTTAAAACTGCTTCCAGAATCTGGAAGTAAACCTCGTATCCCGATCTGACACAATGGAGACAGGAACTCCATGTCGGGTCAAAATCTCTTTTATGAACAAATCAGACAACCTTTCAGATGTATACGTTTCCCTGATACGAAGAAAGTGTGCACTCTTTGTCCGTCGGTCCACAATCACCCATATGGTATCATGTCGTTTAGCTGTTCTCGGTAGCTTGGTGATGAAATCCATGGTGATGTGTTCCCATTTCCGTTCTGGTACCTCAAGAGGTTGCACATATCCATAGGGTTTCTGATGTTCATCCTTCACTTGCGCACAAGTAAGGCACCTGTTCACATACTGCATCACATTAAACTTCATACCCAGCCACCAATAATCCTTCCGAAGATCTTGGTACATCTTCTTTGCACTGGGATGAACAGAATAACGTGATTTGTGGGCTTCATTTAAAATTCTCGATCGAATGTCCCCATTTCTGGGTACTCACATACGACTGAATCGTACTTTCACACCGTGGTCATTGTCTTCCAAGTTCTTGACTTGCCCGAAGACACGTTCGAAAACCCACATTCTCTTCTTTCAGTCCTTCCTGTTGCGCCTACTTGAGCTCGTCCAGAAAGTCTGGCGTTATCACCAAACTATACGATTTTACTCATATGGCGGGATGATCAGTTTCGTGACTCAACGCGTCTGCCACCACATTGGCCTTTCCCGGGTGATATAAAATATCACAATCATAGTCCTTCAATAGCTCAAGCCATCGTCTCTGCCTCATGTTCAAATCCTTTTGCTCGAAGAAGTACTTCAAGCTCTTATGGTCGGTATAGATGGTATGCCCTTCTCCATACAAATAGTGCCTCCATATTTTCAATGCAAACACCACTGCAGCGAGTTCAAGATCATGGGTTGGGTAGTTAGCTTCATGAATCTTAAGCTGGCGCGAAGCATAAGCTATCACCCTTCCCCTTTGCATTAGTACACATCCCAACCCTTTTCGTGATGCATTATCATACACAGCAAAATCATCATTTCCATCCGGCAGTGCTAAAACATGAGCTTGGGTAAGTTTTTCCTTTAGCACTGAAAACGCTTGTTTTTGGTTTGGACCCCATTCGTACTTTACATCCTTCTTTGTGAGCTTCGTCAGTGGCGTCGCTATCTTGGAGAAGTATTGAATAAATCTCCGATAGTAACCGGCCAAACAAAGAAAACTGCGTACTTCCGTTAGTGACTTTGGAGGGCTCCATTTCGTAATTGTTTCAACTTTAGCTGGGTCTACCATAATGTCGTCTGGGTTCACCACGTGACCCAGAAACTGTACTTCTCGTAACCAGCAGGTGCATTTGGAGAACTTAGCATAAAGTTTCTCTTTCCTCAGGATCTCCAATACCTCACGTACGAGGCAAGCATGGTCTCCCTCGTTCTTTGAGTAAATCAAAATATCATCAATAAACACTATCACCAATCGGTCCAACATCGGTCGACATACTCTATTCATCAAATCCATAAATGCTGCGCGAGCATTTGTAATCCCTAGAGTTTGTTTCAAATATTTAATAAAAGTAATTGTGATTAAATCCTAATAAAGCAAAGATTGGAGTAATTATTTTGTAAATATATATGTATAAAAATAAAACTCTATATGTATTTAAATATACATATATATAAAATCAATAAACATATATGGATGCTTACATTATAAATCAATACACATACATAAAAACATATTAGTATATTAACCAAGTATTATTTCTAAGTTATAAATAATATAAATTCACAATCATTTATATCATAATATATAGGTGTATATATATATATATATGAAAACACATATTCATGTTAAATACTATTTTGTATTTAGTAACAACAACAAAGATAATAAGGAATAATAATAATAATAATAATAATAATAATAATAATAATAATAATAATAATAATAATAATAATAATAATAATAATAATAATAATAAGAACAACAACAACAATAATTTTTACAATAATAATAATAATAATAAAACATGATTAAAACTTTTATAAAATTTAAAGCAACTTATTTCTAAGTTTTTTTTAAACATAAGTGAATTAAAAGATTTATAAACTTTGATAAAATATTATGTTTCTTAAACTTTTAAACATAAAAAAAATAGAATAGAATTAGAGGGTTGGTTCTGCAATTTATGAAACTAATTTTTCAGTTACAAGAAATTAAAACTGAAACAAGCAAACATTTAAACCTGGAGGACCAAACTGTAAATATCCCAAACCTTCCCCCCTCTCTCGCCCGTTCTCTCACTCGGATCCACCCACAACCCAAATGCCAACCCGAAATCTCAATCCCGCTCATTCCTACGCGATAAAAGCTCATACTTGATCTATTAGGAAAGTATTCACGTGTTAAACAATTCCCAATCACCAATTAATTGAAATCAATTCAATTAAACACGAAAGTGGCTTCCAAAAATACCCACTTCGACCGAGATTCAAATTCAAAGAGAACCACTATAAAATGCCAATAAATCGACACCACTAGAACCTTTAAATCGACACCATCTCATCTGAGGACGATTCGAACCCAAGTTCGGCCGCACCACAACTCGAACTCGAGCCATATCAATCCGAAACTCAAACCAAGTAAGTTGTATATCATTAGACTCGTACAGATGAGAGGATCAAATGCCCTATGCTTTTGATCTCTCACGATCTCTGCGTTGAACAAATTGGATCATAATTGAGGATTAGGGTTCTTATGAAATGGGAACTAATTTTCAGAATACGATAAACTCTAATAGAATCCAATTGTTTCCAAAAATACAACTCACCCACTGGTTTGGGGCGCCTCTTGGTTCGGTAAAGGTCGGGGTTTCGAATCCCACCCGATACCCTAAAACCGGTTTTTAGTGGTTTAGGCTATTTTAATAACATTTTTTTGTAAAAAAATGCTGGTAAAAATTTATGAAACATAAAAATCATTTTTTAACAGTTTTTAGTATTATTGCAAAACTGTTTTGGTTATTTTAACAATAAAGAAAGGGTTTAAATCAAATATCTAATTATTATTTGTTTAATTATTATTTTCAAGACATAAATGTTTCTTTAACTATTTTAACAACAATACAAACTCTATTTTGCTTCTTTTATAAACTTTAAATAAATTTTTAAATTTAAATTATGTTCTTTTACAAACCATAAAGAAACTTTTGATAATACAAATTTTATGAACAAGTATTTAATTTTTACAAAATGGTTTATAAATTCGAAAATTCAAATTTTAAACACTTTAAAACCAATACAAATTATATAACTTATGATTTTATAAAATTTTTTGAAAAAGTAATTTTATGAAATTATAAATAAACAATGAATATTATTTTGATGAAATATTTTTATCAAAAACCTTTAAACACTAAACGATATATATCATTCAATTATATAATAAACTTATAACAAATTTAAACCATTACCGTTGGGCACAAAATTTATATCCTTAGATCTACATACTAAATAAATGGAATAGTAAAATATTCCAATATATTTATTATATACAAAAGAGAATATTTAATATTCCGAAACAATTATTCATAGACTTTTATAATATATAAATGGAATATTAAAAGTATTCCAATTTATTTGTTATTTATACAATGAAGAATATTTGGTTATGATTGATAATTAAATATTCCTAAAACTATAAAACTAATTCTGGAACACATTATCAAGGTTAGAACATTAGGGATTCCATATAAGCCATAAATTGAATACAAAGCACTTGAACTTTAGGCAAACACTTGAACTTAGACTAAGACATGTGTTTTACATAAACATTAGGGAAAGGTTGCAAGATTTTTCTCATTCAAACACAAGAAACATTGGGCTAAGGATTAGACTTAATACAAGTGAGTTAATTCTTACTCCCCTTTACATTTTGTAAACTTTTTTGAGATGTTACATATTCTTTATACAAAAACATATTCTTTGAATCAAAACATATACATGATGCAAACCTTTAAGCTTAGTAGACATGATTTAGATGCTATGTGAACTTATGTGCTAATTGCTATGTAGGATTTAGGTTTATAGACGTTTCATACAAAAACAAAAACAATATCTAGTAGCCTAAGAATGTGGCTACGTTCTTCGCATTGACTTATGTCTTGTGTTAAAAAAGGTGAAAAATACACATACATAAACATATTGATTTACATTGTTTAAGTAGGACCTAGCTAGTCTTGATTTAAACTTTGTAAGATCATTTGTTTGGATTCTTGCTTTATGCTACTTGCAAATTTACATATGCTTTAGATCTAATCTATTTAGTTTAATAGTTTTGCATCCTTTTAAGTATTATATTAAACTATAGAATTGCTCACCAACTATGCAAATAGTTGACCTTTATTTTACATATGTAACAGGTTAAGATGAATGAAGGCATAGAGAAGACATAGGAATAGGAATAGTAGACCTAGATAATTCTTTAAAACAATGTTTAGAATTTCATTTGTAATTATTTGTATATTCAAATTTGTAATGTAATTTGAATTTTATGAATTTAATTTTTGTATTGATTAATATTGATGCATTAAATATTGAAACATATAATAGCACCATGAGCTAATGAACAATCAAACTCGCGCCTCGACGTATTCCACCGTCGGTCGGGGTGTGACAAATTGGTATTAGAGCCATGGTTATAGGGATTTAGGTTATTAGAAATGGTGGCCTAGATTATAACTAAGCTTACCCAAATATGAGTTATCTCGTATTATTATTATGTGTTCAGTATTTGCTTATGTGCTATGCATATTTAATATGTGTTATAATTACATTGTTACCATAGAGGAAAACCATAGTTTGTTAAATACCATGGAAGAAAGCCATAGTTGTTAAATCCTTTTGCTTACACTTAGTTAGGAATAATTTAGATTAAGATTGTCTTATATCATGGGATTTACTTAGTTAAGTAAGTGCCCACAATATGTTTTGAAGAACTCAATTCAAAACTCAAGCACACACAAACAATCTTTAGATGATAGTAATTCAAAAACTCCTTAGACTTAATGTCTAATATTATCACTTAGTTGAAATAGGAATTCCATTATTGATTTTTGAGATCTCGTTAGAATTAGGTTTGTGGGATGGATATGTGCTAACTGGAAGAGTGTAGTATTGGTAGTTAGAATTCCTGTCTAGGAAAGCTATTCGTATAAATCCCCGATGTACTTTGGGACCTGTTTAGCTTTCCTGGGGACTTCTGATGAGAGTACAATCACTTATAGGCCAAAGCATATCATATCAAACACCCTACAAACCAAAGGATTCTAATATGTCACCCGGTGTTCAATTTTGAATACTATCCCTACTGTTTTCCAACGAATTCAATTGATTTGATTTCCTGTGATTTTATTTAACATTTGATTTTTATTCAAACCCTTATTAGAATTAATTTGTTAAGATGAACATGTAGCAACTGAAGGATGAATACAGGTAGTTGGGACTCCTGTCTAGGTAAGCGATTCATAATCCTGACGAGGGCCTAGTCTAGCTTTTCTGGGGATTCTTAATGAGAGTCCTTTATCTATAGGCCAAAGCATGTTACATCTTGCAAATAATTCTAGTAAGGCAAAAGGTGTCCAACTCAGATACTACTCCATATGATTTTAATTCTAACACATTACAATTTCAATCCTTAGGAGGTCATGCTTAAAATTTGTGATGGTGATTCATCATTAAATCTTACCAGTTATGATTTCACCAACCTTATGTAAAATTCATAACATCTATAATTCTATGAAACACATTAGGGTATATGGATAAATTCAATGAGACAAATCCTAGCATGCCATTAAGTATTCAATTTTTTAATATTATTCCTTAAGCTTGATAACCTATTGAATTCAATTTTGGTTCAACTTCATTTTATCTATGATTAGTAATATCTTATTATTATCGTATCTAAGATAATGCAAACACCAAAATTTTGAAAGTATTCAATAGCTCCCATATCATATCTAACCGATATATACTCTTTGTTTTCCTAGGATGACTCCACAACAACATGCTTCTGAAAGTAGAATGGTTGCTGAATTCGTACGACAAATGGAATCCATTCTACCAGATATAATAGCATAAGTGATACAACAACAAAATGCAATCCCTAACAACATCACCTTAACAACTCAGACCCTACCTACAAAAGGGTCAAAGAAGGCTAAGGGAAAAGTTCACAAGAATCTGCAAAACTGAAAAACCAAGCTAAACCGTCTCCCACTCCCAAGACGAACAAAAGAAAATCCAGTCACCAGAACCTTACTACTCCTACAAAGAAAGGCTATATGGGGACTACACCTTTGTGCATCACTTGTAATTATCATCATCTACCTACTCAAAAATTGTTTTTTCAGTGCTCCAATTGCAATCGCTTTGGTCAACTTATCCACAAATGCAGGATACCAAAAGCTCAAGTGAATCAGACCATTTTACCACACACTGCTACCCCAAAAGCATCTTCAATGGTTCAGGCATGTTGTGCATGTGGTAATTCAGATCACATTGTCAATGTTTGTCCACTTTGGGTCAACAGGAATAATGTGTCCAACAACTATACGAATCATATCAGTTCATAGTTGAGTGCTCTTGTGTCTAATCTCCATATGAATCAAGAACATAGCAACGACAACGACATCGTCTGATAAACCAACTATGTAACTCCATCGATGAGTGATAAATTAGAACTTTCATTTGTTTTGATTCTCACACCCTTGATTTCATGTTGAACTTAATTCATATTTTTATGTGGGTTGTTAATGAACATCATGGTTTATTTCTATAATTCTTATTTCATTTGAATCTCAAGATATATGAATCAAATTGATGCAAATATTAGTATGAGTGATTCCATATCAAATACTAAAACAAGTTCCCATAAATTATGTGATTGATTCTCATATAAATCATTCCATATTCGAATGTTGAGAGGACGACTCCAAGATTCAATGATATTATGACTAAGATAAGTGATAACAATTATCATAACTATCAAAAGTCATATAGTATCATTAACTTGTGAACTCTATATCATATGTTTATCCAAAACTCGATCGGATACTAAATCATATGTTACAACAGAGAGATTATAATGCGAAGATTTCAAAGTTTAAAATCTCCATACTCATATAACACTTAATAACAAGCTAAAGTTCTTCACATCTATTCAAATCTGTCTGTAGTTTATGTTATCCTTGGTGGGCGTTTGGTATGCTATCAATGTATCATTAGTGCTTATATTTACATTGATAGTAGAACCAAAAGCATGATCAAGGACTGGATAGTCAATTTAATCTACAATTTCGAGTAAACTATGTTTGAGCTAAGAATCTTAGTCAAATCAATTATCAACCATATCTGGTGTGTACTCTTACACCAGTTCAAGACAAAGATATCGATAATCACATGAATTGTGTTATTGATGTTGGAATGAAACATATTGTGTCTATATGAATAAACAATTATTTATTGATATTATAGTTAAGATTAATGATAACTAGTTGTCATAACTATATAATATCACATTTTAATATATTCTATATCATTCGTATAATCAAAAGCGACCATTCATTAACTAATGCTTTACAAGCACGAAGTTCTAATGCAAAACTGCAATTGTTAGCATCTCTAAACTCATACGATTCCTATAGCTAGCCAAGTATTCAAGCATCTATTCAAACGTTGTTAAGTTAGGCTTGATAGGTAATTGGAATGCTATCAAAGTATTAGAGGTGTGGTGGTTGGCTACGGTATACCCTATATATAAGCACTAATAACAGGTTAATAGTAGAACCAAAAGCTTGATCAAGAATTAGATTAGTGAATTCAAGTCTGCAAATTCAAGTAAATCATGTCACAGTCAAGTCAGATCGATTCCTGTATAGACCTCTAGAGTGTATTCTTACGCGAGATCAAATAAAAATATTGATTATGGTCTTTATCTCTAGAAAAGCAAATCATTGTTGATACGAAATCCTCTTAGTAAGTATACGAATTGTATACAAACTCTAGCAACGAATACGTTACATGTATACCTTCAGACTTTACAAATAATAGTGTACGAATTTAAACACTATTCTACAACATTAATATAACAATAACAATTTCAAAACAAACGAATCGATAGTCAACGTTGAAAAGAAAACAAAACATGTGAAAAGGACAAACTAAAAATCAGTCAACACTCGTGTCAACAAAACCTACAAACAATATATATATATAATAATTACATAAAATAATAATTTCGGGACGAAATTCCCTAAAGTAGGGGAGACTGTAATCCCTAGGGTTTGTTTCAAAAATTTAATAAAAGTAATTGTGATTAAATCCTAATAAAGCAAAGATTGGAGTATTTATTTTGTAAATATATATGTATAAAAATAAAATTCTATATGTATTTAAATATACATATATATAAAATCAATAAACATATATGGATGCTTACATTATAAATTAATACACATACATAAAAACATATTAGTATATTAACTAAATATTATTTCTAAGTTATAAATAATATAATTTCACAATCATTTATATCATAATATATAGGTATATATATGAATATATATGAAAACACATATTCATGTTAAAAACTATTTTGTATTTAGTAACAACAACAAAGATGATGATGATGATGATGATAATAATAATAATAACAACAACAACAACAACAACAACAATAATTTTTATAATAATAATAATAATAATAATAATAATAATAATAATAATAATAATAATAATAATAATAATAATAATAATATAATAATAATAATAATAATAATAATAATAATAATAATAATAATAATAATAATAATAATAATAAAAACATGATTAAAACTTTGATAAAATTTAAAGCAACTTATTTCTAAGTTTTTTTTAAGCATAAGGGAATTATAAGATTTATAAACTTTGATAAAATATTATGTTTGTTAATCTTTTAAATATAAAAATAATAGAATAGAATTAGAGGGTTGGTTCTGCAATTTATGAAACTAATTTTTCAGTTACAAGAAATTAAAACTGAAACAAGCAAACATTTAAACCTGGAGGACCAAACCGTAAATATCCCAAACCTTCCCCCCTCTCTCGCCCGTTCTCTCACTCGGATCCACCCACAACCCAAATGCCAACCCGAAATATCAATCCCGCTCATTCCTACGCGATAAAAGCTCATACTTGACCTATTAGGAAAGTATTCACGCGTTAAATGATTCCCAATCACCAATTAATTGAAATCAATTCAATTAAACACGAAAATGGCTTCCAAAAATACCCAATTCGACCGAGATTCAAATTCAAAGAGAACCACTATAAAATGCCAATAAATCAACACCACTAGAACCTTTACACCTCGTGAACATTTCTGGACAAGAAGCAGGAACTCACCATCTCATCTGAGGACGATTCGAACCCAAGTTCGGCCGCACCACAACTCGAACTCGAACCATATCAATCCAAAGTTCAAACCAAGTAAGTTGTATATCATTAGACTCGTACATATGAGAGGATCAAAAGCCCTATACTTTTGATCTCTCACGATCTCTGCGTTGAACGAATTGGATCGTAATTGAGGATTAGGGTTCTTATGAAATGGGAACTAATTTTCAGAATATGATAAACTCTAATAGAATCCAATTGTTTCCAAAAATACAACTCATAGCCCACTGGTTTGGGGCGCCTCTTGGTTGGTAAAGGTCAGGGTTTCGAATCCCACCTGATACCCTAAAAACGGTTTTTAGTGGTTTTTGCTATTTTAATAACATTTCTTTTATAAAAAAATGCTGGTAAAAATTTATAAAACATAAAAATCATTTTTTAACAGTTTTTAGTATTATTGCAAAACTGTTTTGGTTATTTTAACAATAAAGAAAGGGTTTAAATCAAATATCTAATTATTATTTGTTTAATTATTATTTTCAAGACATAAATTTTTCTTAAACTATTTTAACAACAATACAAAATCTATTTTGCTTCTTTTAAAAACTTTAAATAAATTTTAAATTTAAATTATTGTTCTTTTACAAACCATAAAGAAACTTTTGATAATACAAATTTTATGAACAAGTATTTAATCTTTACAAAATGGTTTATAAATTCGAAAATTCAAATTTTAAACACTTTAAAAAAAATACAAATTTTATAACTTATGATTTTATAAAATTGTTTGAAAATGTAATTTTCTGAAATTATAAATAAACAATGAATATTATTTTGATGAAATATTTTTATCAAAACCCTTTAAACACTAAACAATATATATCATTCAATTATATAATAAACTTATAACAAATTTAAACCATTACCGTTGGGCACAAAATTTATATTCTTAGATCTACATAATAAATAAATGGAATAGTAAAATATTACAATATATTTATTATATACAAAAGAGAATATTGATATTCTGAAACAATTATTCATAGACTTTTATAATAAATAAATGGAATATTAAAAGTATTCCAATTTATTTGTTATTTATACAATGAAGAATATTTGGTTATGATTGATAAGTAAATATTCCTAAAACTATAAAACTAACTCTAGAACACATTATCAATGTTAAAACATTAGGGATTCCATAGAAGCCATAGATTGAATACAAAACACTTGAACTTTAGGCAAACACTTGAACTTAGACTAAGACATGTGTTTTACATAAACATTAGGGAAAGGTTGCAAGATTTTTCTCATTCAAACACAAGAAACATTGGGCTAAGGATTAGACTTAATACAAGTGAGTTAATTCTTACTCCCCTTTACATTTTGTAAACTTTTTTGGGATGTTACATATTCTTTATACAAAAACATATTCTTTGAATCAAAACATATACATGATGCAAACCTTTAAGCTTAGTAGACATGATTTAGATGCTATGTGAACTTATGTGCTAATTGCTATGTAGGATTTAGGTTTATAGACGTTTCATACAAAAACAAAAACAATATCTAGTAGCTAAGAATGTGGCTACGTTCTTCGCATTGACTTATGTCTTGTGTTAAAAAAGGTGAAAAATACACATACATAAACATATTGATTTACATTGTTTAAGTAGGACCTAGCTAGTCTTGATTTAAACTTTGTAAGATCATTTGTTTGGATTCTTGCTTTATGCTACTTGCAAATTTACATATGCTTTAGATCTAATCTATTTAGTTTAATAGTTTTGCATCCTTTTAAGTATTATATTAAACTATAGAATTGCTCACCAACTATGCAAATAGTTGACCTTTATTTTACATATGTAACAGGTTAAGATGAATGAAGGCATAGAGAAGATAGGAATAGGAATAGTAGACCTAGATAATTCTTTAAAAAAATTTAGAATTTCATTTGTAATTGTTTGTATATTCAAATTTGTAATGTAATTTAATTTTATGAATTTAATGTTTGTATTGAATAATATTGATGCATTAAATATTGAAACATAATATAGCACCATGAGCTAATGAACAGTCAAACTCGCGCCACGACGTATTCCGCCGTCGGTCGGGGTGTGACTGCATTCGTCAATCCAAACGACATAACGAGAAACTCGTGGTGTCCATAACGTGTTCGGAATGCAGTCTTTGGAATATCCTGCTCTCGAACTTTCAACTGATGTTAACCGGATCGGAGATCAATCTTAGAGAACCAGCTTGCACCTTGCAATTGATCGAACAAATCATTAATTCTAGGTAGATGATACCTGTTCTTTACGGTCAACTTATTCAGTTCCCTGTAATCAATACACATGCGCATACTTCCATCTTTCTTCTTAACAAACAGCACCGGTGCTCCCCATGGAGAGACACTCGGTCGTATAAAACCTTTATCAAGGAGTTCTTGTAGCTGGGTTATCATTTCCTGCATTTCAGTGGGAGCCAAGCGGTAAGGTGTTTTCGCAACGGGTTGTGCCCCCGGCACTAAGTCGATTTGGAACTCAATTTCCCGTTTTGGTGGTAATCCAGGCAATTCCTCAAGGAATACATTGGGGAAGTTACACACCACGAGTACATCATCAATCGTCCTCGTATCCGTACGTTCCTCAATCACGTAGGCCAAGTAGGCTACACACCCTCGCCTCATCATAACATCAGCCTTGATCATCAAGGTAATCTTCGGCGCATACATCGCTTTATCACCATGAACCGTTACGGAGCTCCCATCCATCACACGTAAACATATCATCTTTCATCGGCATATAATGTTAGCCTAGTATCTGGCTAACCAGTCCATACCCAAGACTACATCGAATCCTCCCAAGGTTATAAGAAACAATCGTACTAGGAACTTATGACCTTCTATCTCGACATAACAATCATCTATAGCCTTAGTTACCCTGGTCATCTTACCAATAGCCGTCTCTACATCAAATACCCGATCTATGTTCTTAACCTTCCCAGATAACCCAGCATATCAGAATCAAAAAATACAGAAGAAGGAATATTGTTGATAGAAAAGGTACATGTGACCACGTCCGGGTCCTTAATAGCATCATCCTTTGTCATTGTGAAGGCTCGCGCTTTATCCTTTTACTTCTCCTTTCCTTTCTCCTCTTTCTTACCCGAGCCCGAAGCATCGGCCCGTGGTTGCCTGCAATACTTGGACAGGTGTCCAAACCCGTTGCAGTTGTAGCATCTGGTGGTACTCGAGCAATTGCTGGAAAAATGCCCCGTCTTTCTGCATCGAAAACATAAGTTTGTGCCCACCAAGCACTGTCTAGTGTGGATTTTACCACACTTGTTGCATCGGTTCGCATCCTCACGCTTCACCTTTGCCTGAAAACTTTCGTTGGTCTGTTCGGGCCCTCTTAATCACAAAGGACTCCTTCGCCCTGGTTTCCTCTTTCACTGGCTCATCAGCCATCACATCATCCCATACAATACCACTGAGTTCAACAGTGGAATCAAAAGTCTTTGGGGCGTTTGCTTTGGCATGAATCCTGACCTTTGGAGGCAGATCTCCATATACATCTTCACCCTGTGTTCCTCGGTAGAAACCAAGTGAGGAACAAGTCTGGCCATCTCATTAAACCTTGACGTGTACTGACGGTTGTTCAGACTTCCAGCTTTCAGAACTAGAAATTCCCTTTCAACCTTGTCAAGCTCATTCTTTTGGCTGAACTGTTTGGTGACCAACTCCTTCAATCTTCCCAAGTCATCTTCTCTATGTCAGTAGCAGTTTTGGGTGCTTGATGGTTTCCACCAGTGAAGTGCCTCCTCGACAAAGGAGTGAGCTGCAAAACTTGATGACGTGTGCAAAGTAGTTTAATTAAAATTACAAAAATTTCAACTTACCTAGACACTAAGTAGTACTCTAGACTCTCTAAACTAAAACTACTAACAGGCAAGTGAACCTATCAGAAATAGTAAAGAAAGTAAGTCCGGATATCGAACCCACAGACTTCTATAGAAAATGCAAATTAGACTCAAAGACTTATCTATACAAATTTACTTGATTAAAAGAATTGTTTTAAAGGGGGTTTACTAATTAGTTAAAATAAATTGATGACTTAAAAACCGAATTAAGACTAAGTAATGGGAACGAAGCAAGCAAGAAGTGACAAATGATGAATGATTACCTAGGGTTTACTCTATACATGTTCAATGATGTCTAGATTGATTATGGAACCATTGTGAAACCGGGATCTTGAATTATTAACTAGTAAATAACCTAAAGTATCTTCAACCTTTTCAAAGATATCAACTAAGAAGTCTACAAGTTTCTAAATGATGTGGTTTTAAGTGAGTTACTTTCACAAGTGACCCAACCCTTGAATGACATATCCTAAAGACCATCTACCTCATGGAAACGAGAATCTCAAATGCATAACACATGCATGGGATAATTAAGAGCTCAACTTGGACTTAGTATGCAAGGAAATGTCCAGTTAAAATAGTCTTAGTCTTTTCACAAAGACTTTAACTATCAACTAAACGTCCAAGACAAACTAACAAACTCTCACCTCACGGCTTTTGAATTTGGTTAAACATTTAAATTGCTTATGACCTAATTAACATTCCTATGAACCTCTAGTCTAGTAATTCATTTACAAATCAAAAACACCAAAGTAATTGATCTAACATGCAC